>OX451736.1:1708363245-1708772558 GCA_948472305.1 Vicia faba
CTTTATTTATATATGTATATTTATTATTGTTGTTTATGTGTTATATGTTGTATATATGTTTATCTGGATTTTCCTGGTTTTCAGGGTGCTTGGTGATTACTTATAAGTCCTATACCCGGACTTGGGCAAACTTTAAGATATGACAGGAGGTATAGTAATGTTAACTTTGAGGGAGTAATCCCAAAAAAGGAGGCATGAGATCCCCCACTTAGTGGAGGCCCCTTTGACTGTAGTGTTGTTTACCGAGTAATCAGGAAGACGTACTACTTTCGACCTGGGAGCCTGCTGAAGTTGAGAACCTTAGAACACCTAACCCATCTTGGCCTTTTAGGTGTAGTGCGGAAGCTATGACAGAGTAATCTATAAATAGTTGTCACGCGATACTACGCTCGGACGAGTTTTTCTTGAGAATATTACTAATTACCGAGTTAATCAGGAAGTTGGTAATATCCAAAGGAAGGATGTAGACTCCGGGAACCTCTAGAACCTTGTTCAGCAGGTGATAACTTTTAGACCAACACCTTATGGGTAGTACCTTCAACCTCATGCTCGTGACTTTAAACCTATGAACCCTATATATGTGATCTTGTGTGTGATTGTTGCATCATGCATCCATGCACTCATAAGCATCTTTTGAAGAAATCTTATTTCAAGGGACTTAGAAGTTGACCATTTGTGAATATCTCAGGCTCCTTTTAACCATGGATTCTGGAAAAAGAAAGACCGGGAAGTACAGTTTCAAGGATCCCAAGATAGATGAGTTGATCAGTCTAATTCCCGAGAATGAGTGTTCTGCAGATTTTTGGAAGAAGTATGGATCCATCATTCCTCTCATGAAGCTGAAGATGAAGGAGGGTATTCTCTCGACCTTGGTCCAGTTCTATGATCCGATGTATCATTGCTTTACTTTTCCCGACTATCCGTTGATGCCTACACTGGAGGAGTATTCTTATCTGTTGGATTTACCCGTTACCTATCGTGTTCCTTTTACTGGTTTGGAGGGTGAGCCAGAACCACATGAGATTACTGCTTTGATTCATCTGGGGAAGTCTAAAGTAGAAGCCCATATGAATACCAAAGGAGGGATTAAAGGATTACCAGCTCAATTCTTATTAGAGAAAGCTTGCTACTTTTCCAGGATGAAGAGTACAGTCGCTTTTGAGGCCATCTTTGCTCTACTTGCTTACGAGTTGTTCTTATTTCCTAATGTGGACAAGTTTGTTGACATTAATGTTATCAGGATCTTCATGATTGGAAACCCATCTCCTACATTGTTAGGTGATGCTTATTACTCTATTCATCTTCGGAATTCTTACCATGGGGGATGATCATCTGTTGCACGCCTCTGTTGTACCGGTGGTTTATCTCTCATATGCCTCAGTCTGATGCTTTTTGGGATGTCAAGAAGGAACCCCGTTGGGCTCCTAAGATCATGGAACTTACTCAGTCGGATATTGATTGGTATCATCGAGCTTACCAGGATATAGAGATTATTGACAGTTGTGGTTGTTTCCCCAATGTACCTATTCTTGGTACAAAGGGAGGAATTAACTATAACCATGTTCTTGCACGACGACTGCTCGGTTATCCGATGAGGGATAAACCAAATAGTATTTATTTGAGTAGTTTTTTTTTAAAGGAGGGAGAAGACCATAGGGAAGCTAGGGAGTAGATTGTGAAGGCCTGGCGTCACATTCATAAGAAGAGTATGAAGGATTTGGGGACCTAGGGGTGCTGTTTCTTTGGAGCCATATCTTTAGTGGATCCGAACGAGAGCTATTTAGGTAAAGATTCCGTATTCCTGGGAAACACCTATTCCTGATTTGTTTATGGAGACCACTCCTCCCTTATTAGAAGAGCTACAACTTGCTTTGGTCGGGATGAAATAGGAGAAGGACGCTTGGAAGAATAAGTGCCAAACTTTAGAGATTTCCTATAGAGCGGATTTGAAGGAGAAAGACGACTTGATTGAGATTCTTGAGAGACGGGCTGTAGAGACCATGGAGAGGCAAGGGGATTTATTTTCTCCTAAACCTCATTCAGATGCCATTTGCTCACTCCCTGATTCAGGTGATTGGAAGGAGGCTTCCACCAGATATACAGAAGAAAACCAGAGGTTGGAGGCTCAGATTGCCAGGCTCATAGGGAAGCACCAGCGTATAGAGTGATCTCAATCAGCTTTACTTCTCAGGGTTTTAGATTTTATTTTCATCTTGTACTTGGGATCATTGAAACTTGTAATCCACTTTGGAATTGTTATAATAAAAATTTCCAGTATTTCAAATGTGTTATTACTTTGATATTTGCAATTTGTTATGCGTATCCAGGTGTCTTACCAAGCTTCTTTACTTTGTTCAGCAAGCTGACTCACCACTACAACACTCGGGCTAATTTTAGAAAGAAGATGGGAAACTTAGAACAAGAGAATCGCGAGCTGCGCGAGGAGGTTTCTGCTTTGAAGGTCGGCATGGCCAATCTTACTGCTCTGATGGAATCTTTGGTGGCTACTCAGAATCAGCCACCGAGTGTTCAACCTCAGCCAACAAGGGTAACTACTGAAGCTCTGACTGTTCTCGTATCTGCCACTCCAGTTGTTGTTCAGAGTCGCATGCCTCAAGGTTGCCCATGGGGAATGCCAGAGAATTTTGCACTTGAAGGTTTCAATCTTGGTCCTTAAGATACTCCAATTGTTCAGACTATTGTTACTCCGGCACCTCCTGTGGTGCATGTTGCTCCTGTTGCACCTCCTTCGATGAATATGGTTCTGTTTGTTAACGATGATGTGTGTCGTCTTTTCCCTCCACCGAGTGAATACTTGGGTCTTTATGACAAAATGGATGATTTTCAAGAACAATTTGACAATATCTAGAGAGAGATGAAGGCCCTCAGGGGAAAAGAGCTATCTGGGCAGAATGTGAATGAATTATGCTTCGTCCCGAATGTTAAGATACCTGCGAAGTTTAAGATCCTGAATTTTGAGAAGTACAAGGGCAACACCTGCCCTCTTGCTTATCTGGTGATGTATGTAAGGAGAATGTCTACCCATACTGATGATCAGCGTCTGCTGATTTACTTTTTTCAAGATAGTTTGATCGGTGCTGCACTGAAGTGGTATATGAGTTTGGACAATGTTAACTTCCATACTTTCAATGATTTGGGAGAAGCGTTCATCAAACAATACAAGTACAACATGGACATGGCGCCGGACCGTGATCAACTCAGGGCCATGGTTCAGAAAGACATGGAATCATTCAAAGAATATACACAGAGATGGCGTGAGGTAGCCACCCAAGTGATTCCTCCCATGGAAGAGAAGGAGATGACTAAGATTTTCTTGAAGACTTTGGGTGCTTTCTACTATGAGAGGATGGTAGCAAGTGCGCCGAGTGACTTTATTGAAATGGTAGGAATGGGTATCCTCTTAGAAGAGGTTGTAAGAGAGGGCCGTTTAACAAGAAGTGAAGGATCTGGAGGTTTGAAGAAGCCATCTTATGGGTTTACCAAGAAGAAGGAAGGGGATGCAAATGCTGTTATGCAAGAGAGGAGGGTTAATACTCCTAAAATTAATTATCAGCGTCATCCGCAAGTCTCCTCAGTTACTCCAGTTGTGGGTGCAGCTCCAACTACCGTTGCTTATCAGAGACCGGCCCAGCAGGGGAATCAAGGGTATAATCAGAGAAGGGAGAGTTATGACCATATTCCTATGAGCTATATAGAGTTAATACCTGAATTAATTCGGAAGAAGTTGGTTCAGACCTGACCACCTCCTGTTGTACCATCACCATTGCCTTGGTATTACAAGGCAGGCCAAACATGTGCTTTTCATCAGGGAGCATCAGGGCATAATGTTGAGAATTGTTATCCTTTGAAGACTGAGGTGCAGAAATTGGTGAAGTCTGGTATTCTATCTTTCAAGGATGTGGTCCCTAATGTGAAAGACAATCCTCTACCCAAGCATGGAGGAGTAAATGTTGTGAATATGGTGGCCGATTGTCCAGGCGACTTACGGATTTTTTATATTAATCTGGTTAGAGGAAATTTGGTGAAAATACATGCAGACCTCTGTGAATTTAGCTACTATACGCATGACCATTCCGGTTGTGCTATTTGCAGTACGGATATACAAGGTTGCGATAAGATAAAGGCTTATTTACAGGAGATGATGGATGAGGGCCTCATCCACATAATCAGGCCTAGGGATGAGTATGAAGAGGAGGTGAATATGGTTTCTGGATGTCCGGGAGAATTCATAATTTTTTATGTAGAGAATGTGAATGAGGACCTTGTGCAATTGCATGCTACTTTCTGCCATATGGCTGGTCAGGTAGAACACCAGTATGGGTCTTGCCATATTTGCTGCCGGGACTCCCGAGGATGTTCAATCGTGAAGAAAGGTGTTTAGTTATTGTTGGACAATGGAACCATCCAGATTACATGTCAAAGGGATGATTACCATGAAGTTCATTTGATTGAGGTTTGCTTGACTGAAGAAGAGTCGGTTGAAGAGTATGCCTCTGCAGATGAGTATTTCTCTTCGGATGAGGATTTGTTTTCCAGAAATGACTCAATAATGACTGATTGTGTTGAAGAAGGGGTAAACGTCATTGTACCTTGTTTTGGGGCATCCGCCCATCTTGAAGTTGAATATTATAGCAACCCAACTGTTACCCCATTGGTGATTAGTTTGTCAGGTCCTATCCCCTACAAGTCAGATAAGGCTGTGCCCTATAAATACAACGCTACAATCTTAGAGGATGGAGTGGAAGTTCCCATCCATCCAATGCCTAATGTTGGAAATATTGCTGAAAATAACAGGGTGACCCATAGCGGTCGTGTGTTTGCACCAGTTGTTCGAGGACATGTTAGTGCTGGAAAGAAAATTACTGAGAATGTTGAACCCAAGAAGGCTATGGGTGAGACTAGTGGGGCTACGTTAGAGAAAGAAGTGGATGGTATTTTGAAGATAATCAAGATGAGTGACTACAGAATTGTAGATCATCTACTGCAGACTCCTTCAAAAATATCTATCTTGGCTTTATTGATGAACTCATATGCTCTCAGAGAATCCTTGATGAGGGTGTTCGACCAATCTTTTGTGGAGAGTGATATGTCAATAGACCAATTCAGCAGCCTAATAGGGAACATTACATCATGTAATAACTTGAGTTTCTCTGATGATGAATTTCCAGATGAAGGAGGGAATCACAACCTGGCCCTCCACATCTCTATGAATTGCAAGAATGATTCACTATCCAATGTACTGATTGATAATGGATCCGCTTTGAACGTTATATCGAGGAGCACTCTTATGAAGTTTAAATATCAAGGAACGTCTATGCGCCCGAGTGGCATCATTGTGAAAGCGTTTGATGGATCAAGTAAATCTGTTATTGGGGAAGTTGATTTGCCTATTCATATAGGACCACATTTGTTTCAGATAACTTTCCAAGTCATGGACGTTGTTCCCGCTTATAGTTGTTTGTTGGGACGGTCGTGGATTCATGAGGCAGGGGCTGTCACTTCAACTTTACACCAGAAATTGAAATTTGTACGTGAAGGGAAAGTAGTAATCATAAATGGGGAACAAGCATTATTGATATCACATTTGTCATCTTTCAGCATTGTGGAGGAGGATGAAGTTGCCATTGGAACCTAGTTCCAAGCCTTATCCATTGACAACATAAGAGGAAATGAGAATTCCATGGTTTCGCTTAAGGATGCACAACAAGTTGTGTGAAAGGGTCATAGTGAGTTATGGGGACAAATTGTGCATCCACCTGTAAACAAGAACAGAGTCGGCTTGGGGTTCTCTTTGAAGAATGACAAAGGTAAGAGCATGAAGCTGAAGTCTGCTGCAAGCAAGTATCAATACATTTTCCGTAGCGGGGGTTATCTTCATCCAACTGTTTCATGGATTAATGCCATTGTGGAAGATGAAGCAGAGCAGGAAGTGTCGAATTATGTGATGCACGAAGTTAGGGTTCAGAACTGGATCACCATTGATGTTCCCTCTTGCATACATGTTTCAAAGTAATTTGTTTTGTTAATATTTTTGAAAAGCTTTCACTCTGCCCCAAGGTGGAAGTATTAATGTTGTAGGGCTTATCTGTTTGCTGTGACTTTTAAAATCAATAATAAAAGTTGTCTTTGTTTCCCAAATTGTGTCTTTATTTTCTGATTTTTCTTGGAAAATGGTAATCATAAAAAACCTTTCAAAATAAATAATAACTGAAATTCAATATGCATGATCACTTGTTATATGTGTCAGTTTCTAAAAGCAATCATAAATCATATGTGCAGATTAATTAAAAAACTTGTTGAATACAATGACTCTGCACCCTCTCCCAACTTTGAATGTCCTGTGTATGGGGCCGAAGAAGAATACTATGATGAGATTCTAGAAGAGGTCTCACGGTTTCTTGAGCACGAGAAAAATACCATTCAGCCATATAAAGAGCCATTGGAAGTGATCAATTTGGGTTCAGAAGAAGATCCGAAAGAAGTCAAGATTGGAGCATCGCTGCATCCTTATGTGAAGAGCAGGTTGATTGAGTTGTTGAAAGAGTATGTGGATATCTTTTCTTGGTCTTATCAAGATATGCTTGGCTTAGATATAGATATTTTGGAGCACTGTTTACCGTCAAAACCAGAGTGTCCGCCAATTAAATAGAAGTTGAGAAGAACTCACCCAGATATGGCAGTAAAGATCAAAGAGGAGGTTCTAAAGCAGATTAATGCTGGTTTTCTTGTGACATCAGTGTATCCTCAATGGATTGCCAATATTGTCCCAGTACCGAAAAAAGACGGAAAAGTCCGCATGTGCGTAGATTACAGAGATCTAAATAAAGCCAGTCCAAAAGATGATTTTCCATTGCCACACGTTGATATGTTAGTGGGTAGCACAACAAAATTCAAAGTTTTCTCGTTCATGGACGGATTTTCCGGTTATAATCAAATAAGAATGGCTCCGGAAGACATGGAAAAAACAATGTTTATCACACCCTGGGGAACATTCTGTTACATAGTGATGCCCTTCGGGTTGAAGAACGTTGGTGCAATGTACCAGAGGGCTATGACAACCCTATTCCATGATCTGATGCACAAGGAAATCAAGGTATATGTTGATGATATGATTTCTAAATCCCAAACTAAATAAGGGCATGTAGAAGATTTGTTGAAGTTGTTTCAGCGTTTGAAGAAGTATCGTCTCCGCTTGAATCCAAATAAATTCACCTTCAGTGTTCGATCAGGAAAATTGTTGGGTTTCATTGTTATCCAGAAAGGAATTGAAGTTGATCCTGATAAAGTCAAAGCAATTCAAGAGATGTCAACACCAAGAACTAAAAAGCAAGTCAGAGGGTTCCTCGGGCGCTTGAATTATATTTCCAGATTCATTTCCCACATGACTGCAACATGTGAACCGATCTTTAAGTTGTTAAAGAAAGATCAAGGTTGTGTATGGACGGATGACTGCCAAAGGGCATTTGAAAGTATTAAAGAATATTTGTTCGAACCTCCTATCTTGCTCCCTCATGTTGAAGGAAGACCGTTGATTATGTATCTGACAGTGTTAGATAGTTCCATGGGTTGTATTCTGGGACAACATGATGAAACAGGGAAGAAAGAGTTTTCCATTTATTATCTCAGTAAAAAGTTCACTAATTGTGAGTCGCGGTATTCCATGCTGGAAAATACATGTTATGCTCTAGCTTGGGTGATGAAACGTTTGCGGCAGTATATGTTGAATCACACTACTTGGTTGATCTCCAAAATGGATCCAATCAAGTACATTTTTGAAAAGCCTTCTCTTACTGGGAGAATTGCCCACTTGTAGATGTTGTTATCTGAATATGATATCTAATACCGCACTCGAAAAGCTATTAAAAGCAGTGTCTTGGCAGATTATCTTGCTCACCAACCAGTGGAGGATCATCAGTCTGTAGAGTATGAATTTCTCGATCATGTGATGTTCCTAAAAGTGAAAGATTGTGATGAACCATTGCTTGAGGAAGGTCCTGACCCTGAATCTCGTTGGAGTATGATATTTGATGGAGCTGTGAATGCTTATGGTAAAGGAATTGGTGTTGTGATTGTCACTCCACATGGATTGCACATTCCTTTTACTGCAAGGTTAACATTTGATTGTACTAATAATATGGCAGAATATGAGGCTTGCATCATGGGTCTCGAGGAAGCTATTGATCTTAAAATTAAAATTCTTGATGTATACGAAGATTCAGCTTTGGTAATAAATCAGATTAAAGGAGAATGGGATACTTGTCACCCTGGCTTGATCCCTTAAAAATATTATGCTAGAAGATTGTTACCCTTCTTTAACAAAGTTGAATTCCATCATATTCCAAGATATGAAAATCAGATGGCGGATGCTCTGGCAACTCTGGCTTCTATGTATCAAGTGAATGCTTGGAATGATATACCTCGAATTATGGTTCAGCGACTGGATAGGCCCGCTCATGTGTTTACAACAGAGGAGGTAGCAGATGAGAAACCTCGGTATCATGATATCAAGCATTTTCTCCAGAATCAGGAATACCCGATTGGTGCATCGAATAAAGATAGAAAGACATTGAGAAGATTGGCAGGAAATTTCTTCCTCGGTGAAAATGTGTTGTATAAGAGAAATTACGACATGGTCTTGCTCAGATGAGTGGATAGACACGAAGCAGACATGTTGATGCATGAGGTTCATGAAGGCTCATTTGGCACACATGCCAATGGACATTCGATGGCTAAAAGGATGCTAAGGGCGGGTTACTATTGACTGACAATGGAATCTGATTGTTACAAATTTGCAAAGAAGTGTCATAAATGCCAGATTTATGCAGATAAGGTCAATGTGCCTCCGACACTCCTCAGTGTCATTTCTTCCCCGTGGCCTTTCTCTATGTGGGGTGTTGACATGATTGGGATGATAGAACACAAAGCTTCGAATGGACACTGTTTTATCCTGGTAGCAATTGATTACTTCACCAAGTGGGTGGAAGCTGATTCATATGTTAATGTTACTAAGCAGGTGGTTGTATGCTTCATTAAGAATAATCTTATATGTCGGTATGGTGTGCCGAGCAGAATTATCACCGACAATGGCTTGAATCTGAACAATAAAATGATGACAGAACTGTGTGAAGAATTCAAGATTGTCCATCATAATTCCTCTCCATATAGGCCAAAGATGAATGGGTTTGTTGAAGCTGCTAATAAGAATATCAAGAAAATTATCCAGAAGATGGTCGTTACTTATAAGGATTGGCATGAAATGCTCCCTTTTTCTTTGCATGGATATCGAACATTTGTCCGCACTTCAACAGGAGAAACCCTGTTCTCCCTGGTGTATGGAATGGAAGTTGTACTCCCAGTTGAGGTTGAGATTCCCTCTTTGCGTGTGATAATGGAAATCAAGTTGACAGAAGCTGAATGGGTCCAAAACTGGTTTGACCAATTGAATCTGATCGAAGAGAGGAGGATGACAGCTTTGTGTCATGGACAGTTATATCAGAAAATAATGAAGAAAGCTTTCGATAAAAAGGTCAAACCTCGTGAATTCAGAGAAGGCAACCTCGTGCTCAGGAAGATCATGTCTTTCAAGACTGATTCTAGGGGCAAGTGGACTCCCAATTTTGAAGGCTCATATGTTATCAAGAAAGCCTTCTATGGCGGTGTATTAATTCTTGAAACTATGGACGGTGAGGAGTTCCCACGTCCCATGAATGTTGATGTAGTCAAGGTATACTTCGCCTAAAGAAATAAAAGAACAGCTCGTTAAGTTGAAAACCCGAAAGGGCGGCTTAGGAAAAAAGGAGTGTCTCGGTAGGTCGAAAACCTGAAAGGGCGGTCTAGACAAAAGTTAGAGACATAAACAGAATAAATTTCCTGCTAAGTTGAAAACCCGCAAGGGCAGCTTAGGCAAAAGTTAGGGACTTTCTTGGCAAGTAACTGCATCATGCAAGATCTGATCATTGAAGCAACAATCTTCTCGAATCCTCATCATAGTTCAACGGAAGCTGCTGCTCGGGATTTCAAAAATTGTTAGAGGGGATAGTGGTCATTGTATCTCAATATATCTTTTCCATTATATATTACCATTTCCCGAACTTTTTAATCATATATGGAGTCTCGCCATTCGCAGACTACCATTCTATTAATAAAGTTTGAGATGTTACCCAATTCTTTGTGTTTCTTATTTTACTTAGCTTGCAAAGACTCCATTTACTATTGATAATAAATTTCAAAGCAAAAATATTAAATAAAAAATCAATTTTTCAAAAAGAATTACAATTTGCTTTTACTTTAGAATTTGTGATGCGAAAAAAAAAACAACAACAACAACAACAACAACAAAAATGGTGATACCAGAAATGGACAAACTCCAGTTGTTTTTAAGAAGTTTACGCTCCCCTCGGGAAGGTTTACTCAGGATGATTCGCTGTATTGGGTTCGTGACTCCAGTATCCTCGATCAAGTTTGGATTCATTTCTCCTCTTTTCTGAGTTTTTCATGATGTGAAGTTTCAATCCGAGATTTCTCCAGTGAAGTTTTTGTTCGGTCTAATGGAAGTTCCTTTTCCAGAGAAGTTGGTACCATAATCACTCTTGAAGAACGCATGTCCCCGACTTCTCTAGTGAAGAACATATTATGGTTTTCCCTTTGAGGATGTGGTGTTAACCCCCCCCCCCCCCCCCCCCCCCCCCGCGCGTGCGCGCGCCAAGGAAGTGGGCATGAATCCCCCAATGAATGTTTTAATGATTTGGTATCCATCTGCTTTACTTGAGATTGGTTTTATAATCCCTAGTAGAAGTGTTACTTTTGAAAACATTTGTTTCCCAGGTGAAGCCTGGAGAAGGATGTTCTATCCATGTATCTGTACTATTATGTCACCTTGTTTTGTTTACTTTCGGATTATGTTTCTCCCCAGTAAGGCTAAAGCAGGCAGTAGGTTTTGTTTCCTCAGTTGGCATCTACTTTTTCTTGGAATGGTCATCTTGGATGTGATTTAGCCGAGTGTTGTTTGTGCCTGAGTTAGTTTTGCCTGGTTACTCCCAGTGTTGTATATCTGTTTTGTCAGCATACGCACGATAACACTCATGCATTCATACATACATCATGCATAGCTAAAATTGGCAAATCATTATTCATTAACAGTTGTTAATATTTTTGTTGACATATCACCCTATTTTGCAGAGTTACGTTGTCCTCTCTTCAATAGAGTGTTGGCCTTAAGTATAAAGCGTATATTCTTTCAATTTCCCCACTGAGTTACCCCTCGTGGAAGATTTTTGCTTTAGCCTTCCTGTACAGCTCCTTGTTTGGATGGATTTGGTTTTCACTCTTGAGTTTATTTATCAAAGGATGTATTTTGGTTGACTGTTTCATTCCAGTTTATTTCTGGTTTGAATCTTTGGTTCCCCAACAATATTATTTACTTTGGATTTCTGAAAGCTTCGAGTTTTGGTTTGTGCATTTATTTTGCATGAGGAGACTTTATCTCCTCAGCAGGAATATATTGGCATTTCCCCAGGAAGCCATATTATTCTCCCCAGAAATTCATTTCTCTTTACAATCCTCCATGACAACAAGTGGAAGGTCTCTTTATTTGAGCAGCTTGTGCTTCCCTGTAAAAGTCGACGTAACTTTTTTTTACTATCTCTTCTATGAGTGGATAGTTTGCAGTCTGTAGTCAGTTTACGCCAGTGGATAGAAAGACTTTCCAATTCACAAAGACAGTTCATTGTGAAATCTTTGCAGGTGATGGTCTCTTTATTTGAGACAGTTTATATATTATCCTTTCCAGGTAGAGTGCCTTGGTTAAAGAAGAAGTTGAGACCCTTTCTAGATGAAATGCCAGAATTTTGGGGAAACTTGTTATCTTTTTGCTACCCTCAGTGAACATTGGTAGTTCATCGTCAGTGAACGGCGGTGCTATGATATATTTTCTCTTTCTACCTTCAGTGAAAGTTGGTAGGTCATCGGCAGTGAACGTCGATGATTGTTATTTTTTTTCTACCCTCAGTGAATGTTGGTAGTTCATCGTCAGTGAATGGAGGTGCTATGATATATTTTATCTTTCTACCTTCAGTGAAAGTTGGTAGGTCATCAGCAGTGAACGTCAATGATTGTTATCTTTTTTCTACCCTCAGTGAACGTTGGTAGTTCATCGTTAGTGAATGGAGGTGCTATGATATATTTTCTATTTCTACCTTCAGTGAAAGTCGGTAGGTCATCGATAGTGAACGTCGATGATTGTTATCTTTTTGCTACCCTCAGTGAATGTTGGTAGTTCATCGTCATTGAACGGAGGTGCTATGATATATTTTCTCTTTCTACCTTCAGTGAAAGTTGGTAGGTCATCAACAGTGAACGTCGATGATTGTTATCTTTTTTCTACCCTCAGTGAACATTGGTAGTTCATCGTTGGTGAACGACAGTGCTATGATATATTTTCTCTTTCTACCTTCAGTGAAAGTTGGTAGGTCACCTTCAGTGAAAGTAGGTGATTGTTATCTTTTTGCTACCCTCAGTGAACGTTGGTAGTTCATCGTCAGTGAACGGCAGTGCTATGATATATTTTCTTCCTACCTTCAGTGAAAGTTGGTAGGTCATCGACAGTGAACGTCTATGATTCTTTCTCTCTGCCTTCAGTAAATGTTGGTAGCTTCTCCTTTAGTGGAAGTTGGTGTATCCTTTGACCATTTTACCATCCTCTCTAATTTAGGTCTTTGTGATTCACCAGTGATTTATTTTCCTCGTTGGATTACCCTCTTGTTTCTTTATTTTTTTGTTACATCCCCAATGGTGGTTTGCGTCTCTTTGGTCTTGTTCATATACATTCATGCTCATAAGCATTGCATGGCATCTTAGGGCCAAAAATAGGGTTTGTTTTATATTTAAGTATCTTTGATCGTGTCGACACGAAGATTTTTAACCTTTGTATCTCCAGATAGAAGAAACTTAAATAAGGGCAACTGTTGTACCCCAATTTTTACCCCAAAGATCCCTCCATCATACCATGTTGATTCCATCACAACAAGATCACATTAGGATTCTTGGTTCCCCTCTCTATATTTAGCTTTGCTCTTTGAGGAATCACCAAGCACCTTGACTTGTGTTCTTTTATGATCATGAATATTTTTGTCTTTATTTCTTCTTTTAATTAATAAAATGCAATGTTGGTTTGTCTTGCTTGTTACTCATGTAGGTAAAGGCAATAAGATTCAGGAAGTTGCTCCATGGGTTCATGAGTTTATTTACATGCCCTAGTCAATAAAGCTTGAGAAGTTCAAACCTCACCATTGGATGTTTTTTGGAGGAAATGGCATGGCAAGGTTATTTTGGTTCACCATATTTCAATATTATCAAATTTGGTTCAAAAGCACAAGGGATTGATTGGAGAAGTTATCATGCTTGGACAAGGCCTTGTTCCCATTAGACACAAGTGCATATTTCTCTCAATTATCAAGATATGGAAGTGGTTTTGGTTGCTATGAGTTCTCATTATCATCCTTAACAACTTATTTTTACAAATCATTTGTGTTGGTACAAGAAGTTTGTTCAAAATTGTCAAAGTTCCTTAAGGCATTTTTCTTGATCTAGGAGCTAGGGTTTTGAACTTAAAAGAAGCATATCTTGCTCATATTTTGGTATTTTTGAGTGATTCCAAAGACATCCTTCTCTTAAAAGGGTTACCAACAAATAACTTCAAAAGTTCCAAGGGTTTTTTGTAACACCCCAGTTTTAATTATTTGATTTATTTTAATGGGAAAATTATTTTATTGGAGTTAATAAAATAAAAGAATTATTTATTTTGAAATATGGAGGAAAATAAAAGAAATAAGAAAATGCTGAGTTTTTAAGTTATTGGGCTTAGATGTTGTTAGTAAGAGTGGGGGTGCAGGAGAAATAAAGTTATGTTTTGGAACTCAAGTTATTTTTCTCATTTCACGATAAACAGAAGTTGGGATTTTGGGAAGCAGAACTCTGAAGGTACGAAGAATGAAGAACATCGCTCAAAAAGTTCAAAGCTGCTAATTGATAAGGTAAGGGGGGCTATTACTCGATTTACCTTTGTTTATGGGTTTATGTACGGTTGATTTGGGTAATCGTAGGAAAAAACCCCAATTGTTAGATGTTACTAGGAATTGATACCCTTAGGATTGAACCTTGTTAGAAAAGGGTTAGGTTCCCAATTTTTATGAATCGATTAGGAATTTTAGGTTCCAAATGGTGAATTGGGAGTATATCTGCATGATCGTGAATTTACCTTGGAAGTTGTAGGGATAACCTTAATGTTGTCAGAAATTCCCTAAAAAGGACGAGTAATCACTGTTAAGGTTACTATAATAATTGTTGGTAATTATGAAATAGATGTGTTGTTTTGAGTTGTGAAGTATCGATGTCGTTAGGTACCGAAATGCGCGTTTAGCCGGCATTTTCCCGCGTGTGGCTGTTGTTTCTGAGCTGCTGCAGATACAGGAAATTTCTGTACGCGCTCAGCAACACGGGCCGTGTTGCACAACACGGGCACCCGTGTTGCTCTTCTGTGTTGGGAGATGATGTGCTTCTGGTTGCACAACACGGGCCGTGTTGCACAACACGGGTACCCGTGTTAGGTCCCCTGTAATGAGAAAAATGTGTGTTTCTGGATATGTTACAACACGGGCCGTGTTGCACAATACGGGCACCCGTGTTGCTCTTCTGTATTTCCCAACACGGGCCGTGTTGTACAACACGGGCACCCGTGTTGAGGTTACTGTGTTGATTTTTTTGAACTTTGTTTCAGTGCTTGATTTTGGATTTTATTGCCATGCTTTTGGATAATGTTATCGAGCATGAATTTATAATATGACTTGATATGATTGATGTTTAAATAGTATGCTGAGTGATTACATGCTATCCATATCTTGTTATGATTTGATGTTGTGATGTGCATGATATGTTGATTGATGTTCATAGTATGCTGAGTGTTACATACTTACATATCATGTTGCATTTGTTAATTCCCATTGTGTGGAATTAACATGGTGGCCAATATACGTGTCCGCGATTTAATGGAACGTTGAGGTGGTAGCCGTGTCCGCGATATAATGGAACGGTGAGTTATCCGTGACCCGAGATTTAATGGGGCGGTAAAGTGGTACCACATGCATGGGTGTGTTGCATTACCTTGAATATAACATGAATGGATGATTTATCCAATGTTGTATGTGATTGTTTGTATGCACGTATGGTTGCTAAATGGTTGACGATATGTGATGTTAATTGCAAATATGAAAAGCAATATATTATGGTGTATGAATTGTAAAGGTTTTTGTGAACTATGAAATATGCTAATTATTGGGTGATGCTTATGATTCCTGAATTGATTGTTATGAACGTATAATCAAATGTATAATTGAGATGCTCACCCTTGCTGTTGAATATTTCAGATTGAGGAGCTTCGTTCAGGTGCTTGGCGAAGGCTTGCCGTTCTAGTTTATTTCGTTTTAGTATTGTCCGGGTCATGCTCTGATAGTTGTAACTCCGGGAACGTTTGTTTGTCGAGCTGCTTTAGTCAGACTCGTTTATTTCCTTAGTATTTGGTTATAATATAATGTTGATATATTCCAGGTGTTAATCCCTGATGATTGAAAATATTATAACTTTGGTTTATTAAATAAATTATTCCGCTGTGTAAACATGTATGAGTTACTACTAAGATTATGCATGACAGGAATTGTTTTATTAAAAGAGAATTGTAGCATCCTCGAATTATACATGTACTCTGAAATTATGATTTTTATAATTGCGAAAATTTTATTTGGGGTTTTTAGAGGGTGTTACATTTTTCATGTGGAAGAAACTTGATGAAGAAGAAAGATTACAAGTCCTCTAGATGAATCCCCAATTTTCCATGTGTGACTTCAAATGATCATAACTTGGTCAATTTTTATCACCTTGAGCCCATTACTTTTCCACAATGATATTAGGATGTTATCTTTATGCTTTCTTTTATGTTCAAAGTGAGAAAATGGATGGAAGTTGCCTTAAGGATACAAAAGATTATAGGTTATTTCATGATTTTTTGCCAACTTCAACAATTCATAACTCTCTCAATTTTTTGATATTTTGAATGGTTCAAGTCCCAAAATGTCATTTAAGAGGTCTATTTCATGCCATCTTTTTTGGTCAAGTGCAAAAACCAAGTGGAAGGCCATGTTTGGATGCAAGACATTATAGGTCACTTTTGAAGAAAAATTTGAAATATTTCTAAGTATGGAAAGTCAACCTTTTTTCTCCAACTTTGACTCAACACAAACTTTCAGCTCAAGCATCCATTTGATTCCATTCTTTTTCCATTGCAAAGCTTGTAACCCCATCTTTCTAAAGCATCAAGAATCATGCCTTAAGACCCCTTGAGCTGAGAATGCCATGATTTTGAAGTTGGTAACTTGGAACTGAAGTTTCATCACAAGTCAGATTTTGAAATCTTTGTTTTGGCTTCTAATCACAAGTTTTCCACGCGTTTTTTCCTCTAAACATGTTTAGTGAAGTTCCAGAATTGATTAGCACAACAAAACGCGTGTTTTGGATGAGTTTTGATCAAATTATAAGTCACACTTTCTTGTTTGCAACTTCACACGATTTCCCTCCAAACTTCGTCATTTCACACGCTTGGACATTCCATTTGATTCCCTATAAATAGAGGGTCATTCCCCATTCATTTCCTCAAGCTTGGATAGCCAGAATCACCCTGCCAAACTTGTTCCATAACTCAAAATTCAGTAACTTCGAAATCTATTCTCAAGCCTTTTTCAATCCAATTTTTCCATCAATTCACCTTCCTTGATCTTCCCTGAAGCTAACCATATAATTACATTCAAGAATCGTGCCCTATATCGCTCCATAGAAGTTTAGTTTCAGAGCTCTGCAACTCAACTTCAATAGGTAGATTCCTTCATCAATTCTTCAAAACTTTAACATCATTGTGATGCTCTCATTGCCCTGGTTCAAGTTGCAACACTTGCCTTTTACTGGAAACAAGTTTTGACCATGAAATTTCAAATCCCTTTTCAAAACTTTCCTTCCAAATTGCTTGAGCTACAGTTTATATAAATTTATCGCGAGTGTGTGGTTGTCTTTGTCTTGAAGAGACAAAGCGATTGGCATATGTCTCGTGCTCTAATTTTACAAATTGAGAAACCTGGTTTTGGGACTGGCTGGAGGTTGAAGATGACCAACGTGTCATCTTCCAACCAATGAAGGCACGCCATATGTGTTTTTCAAAAATCTGATTTAATTAATGATCATATGCATTATTCACTAAAGTCCATAACATGCACAGCACGCCATGTCCACTTGATTTGTTTACTAACGTGTTTTGACATTTATCAGATGGCCCATTTTTTTTTTATTTTCTTTTTCTGATTTTTATATTTAATTGTTTTAAACTTCAAAAAATCATAGAAAATTTATTTAAAGTCAAAAAAATCTGAAAAAAATTATGAAAAATATTTTTGATTATTCTCTTTCTGATTTTTATTTTTTCACAATTTAATTTTGTGTTTTGGTATTTCTTATAAATTTTCACTTTATTTGAATTGTTTTAAATGTTTAAATATATTTTTATGCATTTTTAAATTATGAAAAAAAAATTATAGAATGATCCAATAATATTGTGACATATATTGGTGACCTTATTTTATTTTTGTTTCTTACTTTGTTATTTTTTGTCATTTTTGGTCTATTTTACTCATTTCTTTTAATTATAAAAAATAGTTTCTGACTTTAAAAAATTGCCAAAAATTTTATAAAATCATTTGAGTCCTTTTCTGATTTTTCTATGGTCTTACTTTTTATTTCTTGATTAATTTGAACATAGTTGACATTTTTCTCTTTTATTTCTATTTTAAAATATTTTTAAACCTTTTTTTGTATATATTAAAATGCAATATTATTTAGTGACTTTTTTCTGGCTGATCTTGGGTTAAATTTTTGATCATGAACTTTATTAACATCATTTGGATCCATGGTGTTGAGTCTAACTCTACAAAAATGGATGAATGATTTTAATAATAGTTTGATTAAATTTAATTCAAAAGTGGTTTGTATATTCTCTCCCACTCATCTTCATCTCATCCCTTTCTTATTGCACTAAGTGTTATTGGAGCATGATCTCTATATCATGTCTCAAAACAAATGGTGCATAGATTGCTATTGACCGGTCTCAAATAGGTGTGACTTCTATATAAGTCCACTTACGATAGCTTAACATAGCGCTAACTTTTGTCCTGATTCGAATAAATGATCATATGTGGCCCAAACTTATGTTTGCAAGCCCAAGTATGTTAATTTGATCTCTTTGATCCAATAACCTTGAGATTCATTGTGTGGAGGTTTTGGTTCTACCAATCCTCTAATGGATCTACAACACCTTTGGTCAACGCGGATCACTTAAACAACATTGGTTATTAAATGGTACTTATGAGAATTCCAAATGGATGATATACTTGACAAAAAGCAAATGCAACTTGTTGTGTGGAGGCTTCGGTTCTACTAATCCTCTAATGAGTTCAAAATGTAAGTTTTAAGATGATCATCCAACTAACCACTAATCACTAATAATTGACTTTATCCTATGTTTTTATTATATGCCCCTTTTATTTTTATGCACTATTTACTTTTAGCATTTACATTTTATGTCATTTTCATCTTTGCTCATTTGAGCATTAACTTTCTTGTCATTTTTATTTTGCTCACTTGAGCTTTTCTTTTCTTTTCTTAAGATACTTAATAATCAATATGAACCATAAAATCCTTAATGATACTTGGACTATTTGGTTACTATCCTTGGCATTATGGAGGATTGGACTTCTTGGACTTAGGATTAGAAACATTGGCCTATGATTGGAGACCTTGTGACCTTATCTGATTATTTTATCTAGAGCTCTTGAGGTTTACCTCAAGAAATTGGGTTGTTTGTTTATTTTGTGTACAGGTTATTGTGATTACACTCTTTGTTTGTAATCTGGAATTCACCCGTATACAACCGTTACTCTGCCCAATTTTTGTGAAGACTTAATACATTTGAAGTTTGGTTCTTTCAAGAGGTCTAGTACCTTTGCTTGCTTGGTTTCAATCCAAAGAATGGGAATTCTATCTTGACTTATAGTGTCAAGTGTTGGCTTCTTATTGGTTAGATGGTTCATATCCCTATCTTTTACCTTATGCTTTAGGATAGTCTCTTCTTCTCCTCCCATCTTCTTTAATTTCAAAAATATTCTTCCTCCTTTTGAAAACTCTTCTTGTTTTTTAAACTTGAACCACTTTTATAATAAACTTGGACTTATGTCCATGCATTTTCCAAACATTTTCATAAATAAACTTCAATCAACTTAATAATACTTTGACATTTTTTGTGAGAAGACTAAAAGTCAATCAATCTCATTTCAAGCCCTTTTGCCACTTTGGCTTTTTACTTTAAAAACTTTTCTCAAAAGATTGGACTCTTGCTAGTCCTTGTAGTGATGCAAACAACTATACTTCTACAATATATAGTGAAGAGAGATATTTTCCACTTGGGTATTAAGTGAGGCATTGTTAATTTTAAAATCCAAGCCATATCCTCCACTTTGAGATGATTCAAATTCTCCCTTTCTCATGATTGTGGATAGTAAGTATGTTTTCCACACGGACAATGATGATGATGTCTTATCTCATAAAATTAACCAACACACTTACATTTTAAAAAATTTTAAAGAGGAACTACGTGTACCCTGATCCCCTATTGCATGGAAGGTGGTACGAAGGCACTAAAGGTTCGCAGCCGCGGCGAGTGCAAAAACAATAAAAAATAAAAATAAGTTTTCACCTCCACCATCCATTTTTTTACACAACATTTCATAGCCAAAATATACAGATTTTTACAAAGAGGTTCATGCGGAGTACCGTAGATGTTTAGGGTGATAATATCTTCCCTTTACATAACCAACCCCCTTACCTTGAATCTTTCCCCCTCTTTTGGGTTATTCGCTCTTTTCTCATTCCTTTGGAAATAATAAAGCATGGTGGGGATTTTTATTTTGATCTGTATAAGTCTAGTCAATCTAATGGCTTAGTCTTAAACATTTCTACTGCTACACTTAGTCTTCTGGATGAATACTTATAACTTTCTGGAATAATCATCTATTATGGATAGAAAATACCTTGCTTCTGAATATGATGAACACCTTGCAGGCCCTCAAAGAACAAAATAGTCAAAAGCGCCCCATTCCTGAGTGTTATGCTAATCAGAGCAGAGGCGATACAAAAAGATTCGAGCTAATCCATTCATCCACGAGGATCACCTGCACGTTACCAGAATAATGGCAACGGCGAAACAAGTAAAGGGTGAGATAATTCAAATCAAATAAATAAAGAGATGATAAATAATATATAGTTTCGGAATTATAAAGAGGTACCGATATAAATAATATTCAACATAAACTCCAAACTCTCACACTTTTATCATCAATTAAATTCATATATTTCAACACTTTGTCAACACCGCACAACCATTATAAAAATCAACAACAATTAGTACGACACCAAACAACTCAACAACTTCAACAACTTCAACAACATAAACCACGACGAAGACATAATCAATAAAATGTGACTCGACAATGTTTATGCATGTGGTACCTGAGGTTACAGCCCCCATAGCTATTTCCCGTAATTAGAGGCCATCAACATTGCCATTAAGGCTATCAACAAATTGCCATTAAGGCCGAGGCTACAACTCCCTTCGCTTATGCTGACATATGTGACTCAATGGACATAACTCACATACACAACAACAATAACAATCAACAACAACATCAACCACAACTCATCATTTGGCATAAGCCCTCAACGTTTCGTTTACCAAAATCCAAGGTAAAATGATCAACAACAACATATTTTGCATTATGCAAATCATCAACAACAATTCATCAATCGCCAAAATCATGCATTCAATTAATAGAAGCATATCAACAATATTCATAATTTAATTAATTCCGGATATGAATTAATATTCACCAAAAATATACTCGTCGTAAAAAATTATCCCAAAATAATCGGCATTAATAATATTATTAACATCACAACCGAGTCGCCGAAATGCAACTCGAACCGACTAATTCGGACTCGTTTCTATCATTTACCGGTTATCTGAATTACCGTTTAAATTCAATATATTTCACATTATATCTTAATATTACATTATCAATAGCGTAATCAATATATATATATATATATATATATATATATATATATATATATATATATATATATATATATATATATATATATATATATATATATATATATATATATATATATATATATATATATATATATAAACCGAACAAAACAAATTACCCAGCTGTACCGACAAGTCGGCATAATCAACATAATTTCAACAAAACGACATAACCACATTTACCTACTAATTAAACTTAGTTACCCTGTCAAATTTCGTTAAATTTCAGACAACTAATTATACCGCCTAATTCAGCTAATTCGACCAAACGGAACTGTTTTCAAGTTTCAGCATCTTGTTACTAATAATACTTTGCTGCTAATTAATCATATCTACCAATAAATTTCAAGAACAACCCCCCCCCCCCCCCCCCCCCCCCCCCTCCCCCCAATCTTCACAACCCTAACTCATATAAAACCTATCATTAATCTATTTATAGGATAGAAATTATCAAACCCCTTACCTCTTGATGTTCTTACTATTTTTCTCTTGATTTCCTCTTCAATCCACAAACCCTAGCTTATGCTTGATCTAGCCCTTTTTCCTCTTCTTTCTCCAAAACTCTTTTCTCTCCTTTTCTTTCTCTATCTATTTCTATGTTGTTTTGTTTTTCTGATAAACTAAAACAACAACAATCTTACCACCCCCACTTAAATTACGTACTTATATTATATTATTAAATTTATTATATTATTTTATTATTATATTACTTTTTTTCTTCTTATTATACTATTTCTTTCTTTTCATATATATATATATATATATATATATATATATATACATATATATATATATATATATATATATATATATATATATATATATATATATATATATATATATATATATATATATATATATAATTTATATTAATTATTAATATAATACAACAAACATTATTAATATTAAATAATATAATAAACACACCACTTAATCAATTAATCTCGAATAAATAAATATCGGTCTGATTAATTATCATCGAATATATTAATAAATATACCGGTTAAAATATAATATTTACACGAAATCGTTATTAATCAATAATTTTGAAAATAATAAAATAAATACGACACTTCATAAAATCGGGGCGTTACAACTCTCCCCCACTAAAAAGAATTTCGTCCTCGAAAATTACCTGATTCGAAAAGCTCGTGATATGAATCCCGCATCTTGCTCTCCAATTCCCACGTCATACTCTCACCAGCTGCTCCTATCCAAACAACTTTGACCAAGGCTATCTCTTTACCATGAAGAGACTTCTTCTCACGATCTTAAATCCTCAAAGGTATTGTCTCAAGCGTAAGATTGTCTCGAACCTGAACATCATCCATCTCGATCACATGTGACGGATCTGGAACATACTTCCTAAGTTGCGACACATGGAACACATCATGCAGATTCGAAAGATTTGGCGGTAACGCCACCTTATAAGCCACCTTTCCAACTCTACTAGTAATCTGATAAGGACCAATAAAACGAGGAGTCAACTTCTTTGACTTCAAGGCTCGTCCAACACCAATCGTAGAAGTAACTCGCAAAAACACATGATCACCCGATTGAAACTCCAAATCTTTCCTTCTTTTATCATGATAACTCTTTTGCCTACTTTGCGAAATCCTCATCTTTTCTCTAATCATCTTAACCGCTTCGGTAGTCTCTCTAACCAACTCCGGTCCAAGTACCACACTTTCACCCGACTCATGCCAACACAAAGGAGTTCTACACCTTCGACCATACAAAGCTTCGAACAGTGCCATTCCAATACTAGCATGAAAACTATTGTTATAAGTAAACTCAATCAAAGAAAGGTAAGTATCCCACGAACCACCTTTTTCAAGAATACAAGCTCGTAACAAATCTTCCAACGATTGAATCGTCCTTTTCGTCTGACCATCGGTTTGAGGATGATAAGCCGAACTCAACCTCAACTTAGACCCTAAAGCCTCTTGCAAGCTTTTCCAAAAATCTGAAGTGAACCTTGGATCACGATCCGAAACAATACAAAGGGGAATACCATGTAATCTTACAATCTCAAGCGTATAGATCTCCGCCAACTTCGATACAGGATAAGTGATATTAATAGGAATAAAGTGAGTCAACTTCATAAGCCTATCAACAATCACCCATATCGCATCATGTCCTCTTGGTGTATTCGGTAACCCCATTACGAAATCCATAGAAATGCTATCCCATTTCCATTCCGGAATTTCCAACGGTTGCATCAACCCGGCAGGTTTCTGATGCTCCACCTTAGATTTCTGACACGTCAAACAAGCATACACAAACTGAGCCACCTCTCACTTCATACCCGACCACCAAAATAATTTCTTCAAGTCTTGGTACATCTTGGTCTCACCAGGATGAATACTCAAATTGCTTCGATGAATTTCTTCCAAGATCATTCTTTTCAGGTCCACATCATCGGGAATACAAATCCTATCACAGAACCTCAACACACCTTGTGCATCCAATTTGAAGTCCTCATTCTCAGTTTGTCCAATACTAACCAACAAATCAACAAGCTTCACATCAAGCTTCTGAGCCTCTTTAATACTATCAAGGAAATCATTGTTAATCTTCAACATTCCCAAGACAACACTCTTCGGCGTCACTTCAATCACAGGACTCATATCTCTAAATTGCTCAATCAATTCCAATTCTTTCACCATCAACGGTGACATATGAAAAGTCTTTCGACTTAAGGCATCGGCCACCACATTAGCTTTACCAAGATGGTAATTCAATCCAAAGTCATAGTCTTTCAACAATTCAAGCCACCGTCTTTGTCTCATGTTAAGCTCTTTTTGATCGAACAAATACTTCAAACTTTTATGGTCACTAAACACTTCAAATCTAGAACCATAAAGGTAGTGCCTCCAAATCTTCAATACAAAAACAACCGCCGCAAGCTCTAAATCGTGTGTAGGATAATTCTTCTCATGAATCTTCAATTGCCTAGAAGCATAAGAAACCACTTTACCATTTTGCATGAGTACACCACCAAGACCCATCATGGAAGCATCACAATAAACCACAAACGGTTCCTCCAGATTTGGTAAGATCAAAATCGGAGCCATTGTCAACCTCTTATTCAATTCCATGAAACTTTCTTCACACTTTATATCCCACACAAATGCAGCTCCTTTACAAGTCAACTTTGTCAAAGGAAGTGCCAACTTCGAAAAGCCCTCAATGAACCTTCTATAGTAGCATGCCAAGCCCAAGAAACTTCTAATCTCAGTAACCGACTTAGGAGTTTCCCATCTCAACACCGCATCAACTTTCGAAGGATCCACCGCAATGCCATTGCTAGAGATGGCATGGCCTAAGAAACTTACTTCACTTAGCCAAAACTCGCACTTTGACAACTTTGCATAAAGCTTCTTCTCTTTCAACACTTCTAACACAATATGTAAATGCTCTGCGTGCTCTTCTTTCGGTTTAGAATAAATCAAAATATCATCAATGAAAACAACCACAAAATGATCCAAGTAAGGATGGAAAATACGATTCATATACTCCATGAATACTCCTGGTGCATTAGTGACACCGAAAGGCATCACCGAATACTCGTAATGTCCATATCTAGTTCTGAATGCAGTTTTCTGAATATCTTCATCTTTCACCCTTATCTGATGGTAACCCGATCTCAAATCAATCTTACTAAACATGCGAGCACCAACCAATCGGTCCATCAAATCATCGATTCTTGGAAGTGGATATCTATTCTTGATTGTTACCTTGTTCAACTGACAATAATCAATTCAAAGTCTCATGCTACCGTCCTTCTTCTTAACCAACAAAACTGGAGCTCCCCAAGGTGACACACTTGGTCTCACAAACTTCTTCTCAAACAATTCTTCTAATTGACTTTTCAATTCTGACAACTCGGACGCGGACATCTTGTATGGTGCCATAGAGATAGATCTGGTACCAGGTACAAGATCCACGGAAAATTCAACTTCTCTTTCTGGCGGTGCACTAGGAATCTCATCAGGGAATACTTCGGGAAAGTCACACACCACCGAAAAGTTTGCAATCACAGCCTGACTCTCAACAGAAAGAGTCGCCATTAACAAGAACACCAATGCTTCTTTCTTCATGAACTCATTCAACCGTTTCGTCGATACTAACATGGCTCGCTCTTCTTCTTCAAAAGAAGAGAACCTCACAGTATTGTCGTAGCAGTTGATATGAACATAATTGGCTTTTAACCAGTTCATACCCAAAACCACGTCCAACCCAACAAGCGGTAAATAGATAAGATTCACAACAAAGTCTTTATCAAAGATTGACAAAGGACAACTTGCACAAACAAATGAAATAGTAACCGATCCCTTAGCTGGAACCTCTACAATCATGTCTCTACCCAAGGAAGATAGGGTAAGATCCAACCTCGTAACACAATCATCGGAAATAAAACAATGAGTAGCACCAGTATCAATAATAGTAATGAAAGGAATGCTATTAATGAAACTAGTACCTCGAACAAGTCCATCTTCATTTGCCGTCTGACTTCCCGACAAAGCAAACACCCTTCCCACATCTGGAGCTTTCTTTGGATTCTTGCGTTGAGTGCTAATGTGTCCGCCCTCACCACAGTTGAAGCAAATAACATCTTTGTGAGTGCAATCCTTAATGGTATGACCCATCTTACCACATCGGAAGAACCTCCTCTCACCAGCTCCACAAGCGTTACTCTTGTGACCAGATTTCCCACATCTGAAACAAACAATACTAGCAGGAGCATCCCCCCCCCCCCCACTAGTTCTTCGCCCTTGAACCACTTTTTGCTTCCCTTTTCCTACTGGAACATCATACAGTTTCCCACGGCTTTGTTGACCTTTGTTCCTCCTATCAGAAATGATTTTGTAGTGGGCATTGCTATCCTCTTCAAAGATCCTACTGCTATCAATCAAATCCGCAAAGACACGGATTTTCTGATAACCCACTGCTTTCTTAATTTCAGGACGTTAACCATTTTCAAACTTGATGCACTTAGATAATTCGGCATCTGGTCCATCATAAAGAGGGTAGAACCTAGCCAATTTAGTGAACTTAGTTGCATAGTCAATGACACACATGTTTCCTTGTTTTAGCTCAAGGAATTCAATCTCTTTCTTTCCCCGCACGTCCTCCGGGTAGTACTTTCTCAAGAACTCCCTTCGGAACACTTCCCACGAAACCTCTTCACCAGCAACTTCCAACTTCTGACGGGTTTCAACCCACCAGTCATCAGCTTCAGCAATTAACTTATGTGTGCCATAGCGGATCTTTTGCACAGGAGTGCAATCCATCACTCTAAAGATTCTTTCAATCTCCTTCAGCCAAGCTAGAGCTCCCTCAGGATCATACTTCCCTTCAAAGGTAGGAGGGTTCTCCCTCTGGAAGGTATCCAAGCTACGAGACCCCGCGTTCTCGTCAACATTTAGCGGATGCTGAAACGCCTGAGCCATTGCCTGCATAGCAGCAGCAAGAGCCTCATCGTTCCTACCAGCATTCCTTCCAGCCATTACAACTTCTGCTTTCAACAAAAACAAGGATTAGAATCAACAACTAACAATACTTGATTGTTAAATAACTAAGGACTCAACAACTTGGCCGGACAGACCGACCTGCTCTGATACCACTAATGTAACACCCCAATTCTATCCAACGGTATTTATAATAAAATCAGAGTAATAAAATTTCATAAATAAATTGAGGCATCACATATTCATGGTTTTTCACTTTGCATTTTAATGTAACAACACAACAATCAAAAGTCGGATATACCGATCACATCATCATATATCATATGAGCATATAATTATGCACAAGGCAGCGGAATCCATCAACGTCATACCATACAAGGCATATACATCTCCAAAATAATAATATCATGTTACGAGCATAAGCATGTCAAAATGCAACATATTCCACATATACAACAATAGGATATACATATATGCTATCCTAAACAAAATAGTCAAAAGCGCCCCATTCCCGAGTGTTACGCTAATCAGAGCAGAGGCGACACAAAAAGACTCGAGCTAATCCATTCATCCACGAGGATCACCTGCACGTTACCAGGATGAAGGCAATGGCGAAACAAGTAAAGAGTGAGATAATTCAAATCACATAAATAAAGAGATGATAAATAATATATAGTTTCGGAATTATAAAGAGGTACCGATATAAATAATATTCAATATAAACTCCAAACTCTCACACTTTTATCATCAATTAAATTCATATATTTCAACACTTTGTCAACACCGCACAACCATTATAAAAATCAACAACAATTAGTACGACACCAAACAACTCAACAACATAAACCACGACGACGACATGATCAATAAAATGTGACTCGGCAATGTTTATGCATGTGGTACCCGAGGCTACAGCCCCCATCTCTATTTCCCGTAATTAGAGGCCATCAACATTGCCATTAAGGCTATCAACAAGTTGCCGTTAAGGCCGAGGCTACAGCCCCCTTCGCTTATGCTGACATATGTGACTCAATGGACATAACTCACATACACAACAACAATAACAATCAACAACAACATTAACCACAACTCATCATTTGGCATAAGCCCTCAACGTTTCGTTTACCAAACTCCAAGGTAAAACGATCAACAATAACATATTTTGCATTATACAAATCATCAACAACAATTCATCAATCGCCAAAATCATGCATTCAATTAATAGAAGCATATCAACAATATTTATAATTTAATTAATTCCGGATATGAATTAATATTCACCAAAAATATACTCGTCGTAAAAAATTATCCCAAAATAATCGGCATTAATAATATTATTAACATCACAATCGAGTCGCCAAAACGCAACTCGAACCGACTAATTCGGACCCGTTTCTATCATTTACCACAAAAATGATATCTCGCAACAACAACACAAAAATAACACAACATTGGTCATAAGACCTATAATCAACAATATCCATAAACCGAACAAAACAAATTACCCAGCTGTACCGGCAAGTCGGCATAATCGACATAATTTCAACAAAATGACATAACCACATTTACCTACTAATTAAACTTAGTTACCCTGTCAAATTTCGTTAAATTTCAGACAACTAATTATACCTCCTAATTCGGCTAATTCGACCAAACGGAACTGTTTTCAACTTTCAGCATCTTGTTACTAATAATACTTTGCTGCTAATTAATCATATCTACCAATAAATTCCAAGAACAACCCCCCCCCCCCCCCCCCCCCCCCCCCCCAAATCTTCACAACCCTAACTCATATAAAACCTATCATTAATCTATTTATAGGATAGAAATTATCAATCCCCTTAGCTCTTGATGTTCTTACTGTTTTTCTCTTGATTTCCTCTTCAATTCACAAACCCTAGCTTGTACTTGATCTAGCCCTTTTTCCTCTTCTTTCTCCAAAACCCTTTTCTCTCCTTTTTTTTTCTCTATTTGTTTATATGTTGTTTTGTTTTTCTGATAAACTAAAACAACAACAATCCTACCACCCCACTTACATTACTTACGTATATTATATTATTAAACTTATTATATTATTTTATTATTATATTATTTTTTTTATTATACTATTTATTTCTTTATATATATATATATATATATATATATATATATATATATATATATATATATATATATATATATATATATATATATATATATATATATATATATATATATATATATATATATATATATATATATATATATATATATATATATATATATATATATATATATATATATATATATTAATTATTAATATAATCCAACAAATATTATTAATATTAAATAATATAATAAACACACCACTTAATCAATTAATCTCGAATAAATAAATATCGGTCCGATTAATTATCGTCGAATATATTAATAAATATACCGGTTAAAATATAATATTTTCACGAAATCGTTATTAATCAATAATTTTAAAAATAATAATATAAATACGACACTTAATAAAATCGAGGCGTTACAGTTAACGCAACATCCATGGTTGCCGCTCCTTCAACGCTTTCAAACAACCTTGATAAACCATTAGGGCTTTAATCTTCATGCGCTATAGACCGAAATTGTTCACTCCGGTGAACTTTTCAATCTCATACTTTGTTGAAGACATCTTCTCCATGCTCACCGCATCAATTTGTTATGAAAATGATACCAAGAACTGAGTATAACTGATTTCTTTAAGGCAAGAAACTCACAAGGTATGAATCAGGAAAGCAAGAAAAATACAAGGAATTGGTTATTAACTGTTATTATTTACTTTTTCTTGCAAACACGATTACAAATACACAAGAATAATAAATAATCATCTCACCCTACAAATTAGGATTTGTTGTATGCAATAATGAGAAAGTAGTATGCTATACTAAACTAATGGGCTTTTTCACAAATACTCATTACAAGCTAACTTAAGGTACAAGCTAACTTAAACCACTGAACATAACAAACAGGCCCAATTAGCCATGCTAACAAACCTAACAATTTCGACTAATGTGTGTTAGAACAACTTCGACTACAACACACACTACTTCAACAGCAGCATGCGAACAAGCTTCCATCTCATGCTTATTATCTGTCGAACTAAAAATTATCCTTCGCCTCAATAGAATTTGATCTAATATCTCACATTGTTCTTGTTGCTTATGAGGCATTTGAAGAAGTAGGACATAACCTTCAATTTTATGATACTCTTAATTATATTATAGTTAGTATTGTGAGCATGGATTGCCTTGAAGATGCTTTGGTAGTATTTAGAGACATGTATTAGTATTCTTTTTTCCCAACAGAAGCATCACGTGACAACATGACATTATTAGGAATTCATTATGCATATGACAATGAAACTGGAAAAAATCAACTTTAGACAATTATCATGTTGCAATTCACAAACTACTCATTATTGTAGGTGATGTTCACAAGCCATTTGCAGATTTCTTGTGCCCGATATGGCGGTTATAATCTTAGTTACAAGAGTTGGCTGTAAAATGAATGATACTGTTGATTCTTTGAACAGATTTAAAATGCTTCTACCACAATCGCAAGAGTTGGAACATGTGCTACAACTTGTTCACACTTGGACCTACTTGAGTGATATTTTTCATGATGGTAGTAGATATATTTTGGCAAATACTTTTACTGCTATTTTTTATGACAATGCAATGGACAAAAGATTTGATTTTATTTCTAAAGCTGGCGAGGCAGCTTGTGTGGATCAACAACAACAATAATAGTTGTGTGAAGATAAGTTTCTAACATGTTTTGATGAAAACACAGTTAACACTATCTTATAAAAAAAAGGAGAAAAAGATCTATAAAGATATGAATTGGTTCAACAATATTTTGTTCATCATCTTAGATATATTAATTTCATATCATATATATTTCTTAGTGTTTAAAATATTTTTTATTATGCATTGGAAAATTTATTTTTTATGTTTGAACCATGTTAAATCACTTTCAAATATAATTTATTGACTTGGATAAACTAATAGATGTTGCATAAGGTTGGTTCAAATATTTAGACAATTTTTATTTTTTTAAATATTTTGTTTTTGGTAAATTGTGGCACTTGAACCGATCGTAACAGCACATTAAAACCGCCACAATTCGCAACGGTCTGAAACCATATTTTAAATTTGAAATTTGAAAAACATTGTGAACTTGTTAATTTAAGTGACCATTTAAACCAACTTAAGAAGTCTTGTACATAATTCAAAATTATGTCTTTTCATGAACCATTGTCATTCTAAACTATTCCAAACTCTAATGAAAATGTCTCAAAATTTTACATTAACTCATTAAGGTTTCTTAGGATGTATTTAAGGCAAAACACATTAGTTTTCATATCACGTCCTTCAATCAAAATTCTACAAAAATCTCTATATAATTTTCATTACAAATTTCCATACTTATATGCTTTTTGATAAAATTTTCATATCATTCTAAAAGCATCATTGAGCACTTAGAGAGTTTATGACATTGATCTTTTGTCATTTGATTAAGTCTTATCCATTATAAACACTTTATTTTTATACAAATTATTATTGTGTTACAAATTCCTAAGTATCAAGGATTGTTTGATATTAGGTGTGTTTGCTTATCATTCATGATTGTTGGAGATAAGGTTACAAGAAATGGAGTATTATTTTCTTTTCTTATGGAACAAGTTTCAATAGGATTGTTCTTGTTAACTTAGTTAGAAGTCTTTACTTATTTTTCAAGATTGTTTGAAATAAGTGTGTAAAATCACAAGATGATTGTTCTTGGTGATTTGGTTAGAGTCTTGTATAGGAAGACTAGAGTATCTTGTCCATAAGATCTAACAACAATAAAATCTCTTACATGTGGTAAGAGGACTATACGTACTCTCGGATTATGAGGGAAACTAGTATAAATTTTTAGTGTTCTTTACTTTCTGCACTTTATCGCTTTCATCACCTAATATAACCAGAAAAGATAGAACTAATATTCATAAAAACTGAATAAAGTTTTAAATCTCTAATCCTCCCTCCTCTTAGGCGCACTCAATACTTAAAATTGGCATCAAAGTAGGTTATAGGTAACATGTTCCTAAAAGATCTAGAATGGCTTCCACAAATTCAGTTTTTAGAGATGGTGGTAGCAATAACAAGCCTCCATTGTTTTGTGGTGAATATTTCATTTTTTGGAAAATATAGGCGCATCTAGAATCTCAAGGAAGAGAAGTATGGAAGATAGTTGCAAATGGTCCTTTCATTCCTACCAATATTCTTAATGGTGTTTGCACCCCCAAGCCCGAAAGTTCATGTGATGAAGACGATGAAAAAAAAGTTCTCTACGACAAAAAAGCAATAAATCTTCTTCAAGGTGCTCTTATAATGGATGATTTCTTCTATATTTCGCAATGTAAAATGACAAAAGAAATATGAGATACATTGGTGGAGACTCATGCGGGAACCACTGAAGTTAAAAGATCAAGATTAAATATTTTAAGTCAAGAGTACGAGTTATTCAGAATTCAGCCCTGATAATCAATCCTTGACTTGTAGAAAAGATTTATACATTTGAAAAATAACTTGATAACACTTGTTAAGACTTTTAATAATGATGAACTTAACATTAAAGTTCTTAGATCTTTGACCATGGAATGGCAACCAAAATTAACGGCGATATCCAAAAAGAAGAACTTGTCCAATATGACATCTGCAACATTGTTCAGAAAACTTTAAGAGCATGAAATAGAACTTGAAAAGTTTGAGAAGCGTGAAATTCAATTAAAATATTCAAAAGATATTTACATAAACATGAGAGTCAAACATCATGATAGGAATCAAAAATATGAGTCCACTAGTGAAAAAGATGATGATCTTATCAAGAAGTTTGAAAAGTTTTTAAGATACGAAAAGAAAAAGAAGATCGTTAAAAGGGAATCACCAAAAAGAAAGGTTACATGCTATGAATATGGAGAAATGGGACATGTTAAAAGTGAATTCCCTGCACTTTAAAAGAAGAATAAATACTTCAAAAGCAAGAAGGATAAAAGGTCAAAGAAATCATATGTAGCATGGGATGACAATGAAATAAGTTCATCTTCAGATGAAGAACATGTAAATCTTATATTGATCGCTTCACACCATTTTGATGATGAAAAATAAGAGTTTAGTAATGAAACATATTCTTATAATGGTGATGCACATGGTGCAATTAATGAATTACTCAATGAATTTAAATTTCTATATAAAATGGTGTCAACACAAAAGAAACAAAATTTATCTATTGAAGAAAAGATTGACATCATGCAAAAATATTCTGAAGTTAAAAAACAACATTACTTTGACAAAGAAAAACATGATTTTACATGCAAAGAGTTTGATTCACTATCTTTTCAAATTGCTCGGTTGAAAAGAGTTCTTGAAGATATGAAAAGGACAAATTGGATTAGACAATGTCCTTAGTCAACAAAGGTACTCAAATGATAAAATTAGACTTGATTATTTTAATAAACCAAGTACTAGTAAAACCATCTTTGTTAAGAAAAGTGACCAATCCAATAAAGAGAAAGTGAATAAAGCACGAAAAATCCATAATCATCTTAGGAAGAGATTTCCTAAAAAGAAATCTTATGTTCCTATATATAGAAGTAATTTTGTTCCTACGTGTTTCTATTGTGGTATAAGTTATCATACACCAAATACTTGCTATGTAAGAAACTTTAGTGTGACAAGTGGGTATTATGTGCGGGTCAAGAAAGAAACTAATTATGAAATACCCTAGGAACATAGAGTACCAAACAAAACTTGATTTGTTTTGTAGGTTTGCTTGAAGACCACTTCAAGTCTATGATATATTGATAGTGGTTGTTCTAAAGCATATATGGGAGACATAAGAAATTTTTTAAATATAGTGCTTAAGGCCAAGGGTTATGTCACTTATGGAGACAACACCAAAGGAAAAATTATTGGCATTGGAAAAGTTAGAGCACCACCTTTCACAACTATTGAAGAAAGTAACTACATAGAATAGGTAAAACCTTACTCAAATAGTTATGTTACTTTTGTTGAAGGAGAAAAAGGTAAAATAAAGGGCATAGGCAAAAGGGTTTGTTCAGTTTCCCCTTGCCTCGATGATATGTTACTGGTAGAAGGATTAACGAAAAACTTGATCAATATAAGTCAACTATGTGATCAAGGTCTGGATGTGAAATTTAACAAGTCTGAATAAATTATTTCCAGCAAAGACCGAGAAGTGCTAATAAAAGGTTCAAGGTCCAAAGATAATTTTTATTTGTGGGTCTCTCAAAACAAATGACAGTCTTTAACATCTTTGATATTTAGGTAGATGAGACCAAGCTATGACACCAAAAACTTGGTCATCCCAACCTCAACAGCATGAAAAATATCATATTTGAAGATGCTATCAAGGGATTGCCAAAGATCAAGATTGAATAAGGAAAAATTTGTGGAGATTGCAAGATATGCAAGCAAGCCAAGATGCCTCGCAATAAGCTCCAACATCTTACCACCTCAAAAAATTTAGAGTTACTTCATATGGATCTGATGGGGCCTATGCAAGTAACAACATGGGTGGAAAAAGATATGTCTTTGCGTGTGTGGATGACTTCTCAAGGTAGACTTGGGTCAAATTTATTAAATAAAAATATGACACTTTTGATGTCTTCAAAAAGTTATCTCAATGTCTCCAAAGATAAAAAAGGGAGGGGGATAGTGAGGATAAGAAGTGACCATGTCAAAGAGTTTGAAAACTCTAAATTCTTTGAGTTTTGTTCCTCTAAAGGGATTGGTCGTGAATTCTCAACATCTATCATAACTCAATATGATAAAGTGGTAGAGAGGAAAATTAGAACCTTACAAGAGTCAACTAGAGTCGTGTTGCATGCCAAGAATCTACCTTACTATTTTTGGGCTTAAGCTATGAACACAACTTGTCACATTGACAACCGTGTGACCATAAGATATGGAACCAACATAACTCAGTATGAGCTTTGGTAAGGAAGAAAACCAAATGTTAAACACTTTCATGTCCTTGGTAGAAAATGTTACATCTTAGCATATCGTGAGCAATGAAGAAAGATAAATCCAAAGAGTGATGAAGGGACATTCTTAGTTTACTCCACAAATAGCAAAGCTTATAGAGTATATAACAAACATACAAAGATAATGATGAAGTCTATAAATGTTATCATTAATGATACCCCTAAAGATAAGCAAGAAGATGAATATGATGTATCTCCTCAACAGACTGGTGTCCCAACAGATATCCCAATTATGGGGTCTAACATTGAGTTTGGAAGGATAAATTTTGAAAATCCTTAATTCAACAAAGGACGTTCAATTAGAATTCAGAAAGATAATCCCATTGAAAATGTCATAGAAAATCTAAATGAAGGAGTTATCACTGGATCCAAAAAGATGATTGTCAGGACATGTTTTATTTCAAACATTGAACCTAAAAACATCAAGAAGCTTTGACTGATGAATTTTGGATCGATGATATACAAGAAAAAATGTGCCAATTCAAAAGGAACAAGGTATGGGAATTAGTTCCATGAATTCTGGATCAAGGATGTGCAAGAAGAAATGTTCAAGTTCAAAAGGAACAAGGTATGGGAATTAGTTCCTAGACCTGAAGATATGAATGTCATTTGTACCAAGTGGATTTTCAAGGGAAAATTTGATGAAATTGGTAATGTGACAATTAGATCTATCAAAATGGGCTAGCTCATATGAGTCGGCCTGCCTGGCCCAGAAAATTATAGAGCTCGGGCCTTTAAATTAAAGTCCATATTTTTAAGGGTTTTTTTAGCCCAGACCTAAAAGTCTGCTACCCATTAGAGCTAGCCCGTATGGGCCGTGGGGAGCCTATTAGGCCCGCATAGATATAAACTTTTAAAAATTATATTAATTCTTATATTGTGCTACTTTAAAATAACACATTGATTTTTCTACTTCACTAAATTTTGTCACTATTCTATTTAATCTTTCTCTTTTAAATATTATACATTAATATAATCAACACTCTTTCCTTGTAATCTATTATTTTCTCTTATGCTAAATATTTGAGTATTATTTTCTACAATTTAGACATGTATTGTATTTAAAAACTCATTTTAGTATTTATAAAAGATAATATAGTACTTAAAAATGTATTATGTTTAAATTAATATAATTTTAATTTTATTTATAATAAATGTTATGGATTTTAATTTTAATTTTTTAATTAAAAATGCCCATTTAGGGTCGGGTAGCCCGACGCTCATCTAGGGTCGGATTTGAGTAGTAATTTTGAGGCCCATATTACAATAGGGCTTTTTTAGCCTAATCCTAAAAAGCCCAGGCTCGTTAAAGCCGACCCGTTTAGAATCGGGTAGCCCATTTTGACAGTTCTAGTGACAAGGAACAAGGCAAGGTTATTTTCTCAATGGTACACTCAAATAGAAGGAGTAGATTTTGATGAGAGATTTTCTCCTAATGTTAGACTTGATTCCATTATATTATTACTACTACGGATTTCCTACATGATGAAATTCATATTGTATCAAATGGATGTTAAAAGTGTCTTCCTGAATAGGTATCTCAATGAATAAGTCTATGTAGAGAAACCAAAGAGGTTTATTGATCATAACTTTCTGAAGCATGTGTGCAAAGTGGAGAAAGCTCTCTATAGATTAAAACAAGCTCCAAGAGCTTGGTATGACGGGTTAACTGAGTTCCTAATCAACAATGGATACAATAGAGGAGGAATATATGAAACTCTATTTGTGAAGAGTGTTAGATGAAAGCTCATGATAGCCCAAATTCATGTTTATGACATAGTCTTTGGTGGTATGTCAGACAAGATAGTGGAACATTTTGTTTAACAAATGCAATTTGGGTTTTAGATGAGTCTGGTAGGAGAAATCACTTATTTTCTTAGTCTTCAAGTAAAGTTAATGGAAGACAACAATTTTGTATCTCAAAGCAAGTATGCAAAGAGCATAGTGAATAAATTTGGTATGGCTAAGGACAGCCATAAAAGAACTCCAACTGCAACTCATGTGAAGTTACTAAAGGATGAAAACAGAGTTGATGTAGATCAAAGTCTCTACAAAAGTATGATAATAAGTCTTCTTTACCTCACATCAAACAGACTTGACATCACTTTTGTTGTAGCGGTATATGCTAGATATCAAGCTAAACCCATGGCTAGTCATCTTACTCAAGTAAAGAGAATCATGAAGTACATAAATGGGAATTGTGACTATAACATTTTGTATTATCATGATACCAATTCATCACTAGTAGGGTATTGTGATGTAAATTGGGATGGGAGTGTTGATGATAGAAAGAGTACATCTGGGGGATGCTTCTGTCTTGGCAACAATTTAATCTCATAATTCAGCAAGAAGTTGAATTATGTCTCATTATCTATTGTAAAAATTGAGTACATTACTGTAGGGAATAGTTGCACTCAATTGCTCTGGATGAAATAGATGTTGAAGGAGTATAATGTCGAACAAGATGTCATGACATAGTAGAACCAAACACATTTAAATTCATCATCATTTCATCAAGGAACTTGTGGAAGATAAAATTGTAAATCATGATGTGATACGGTGGGAGAACTGACTTGAGGTTTGCGTTTGTATTCGCAAATGTTGCGGTTAGCAAGAGTCGCCACCGACTTTTTATTTTATCCTAAGGAAAGGTTAAAAAGCACAGCAAAAACCTTTTGAGATGTTTTCTTGGGTTCGGGGAGTAGATTATAGAAAGGGAAGGTATTAGCACCCTTTCTATCCATGGTTATCCATGGGCTCTTAGTTACTTGCTTAGATCACTTGCCTTTTGTTTTCAATTGTTTTAAATGGTGCTTGAGTGTGTGGGTTTTGAAAATGTTTTGAAAAGAGGCCAATGTGGTGGCAACCTTTGCAATGATCCATGTGGGGATGTATACAAAGATGTATGTCTTTTGAAAAGGTTTTCATTTGTTTTTTTGAAAGTTTTTGTTTTGAAAGTGTTGTAATGTGTGATTTTGAAATTAGGCAAGTGTTTTGTTTTACAAGTTGATTCAAGTAACTAAGAGGTTATCTACTCCTAAGTTTCTCAAAAGATTATTGCTATACTTTAACCCTTTTAACAAGTTTGCACCACCATTGTATTTGGTGGGCAACCTTGTGTTAGGATGTGAAAGGGACAGGCGCGGGTCATCGTTTAGACCATAATTGTAACGACGTTAAATGTCTTTGGGCAATTTCTCTAAGGGACTTGATCATTTGTTTTGTTTGTTTTGAAAAGTTTTATCGAGGGACTATGATCATTCAAACTGTTTGCTTTGCCCAAAGATGTTCAACATACAATATGGCCCATTTATTTGAAGGCAACAAGTGGAATGCCCTAGGGGGTGCAAGTGTGATTTGTGTGTCCATTTTCATGCTTGTTTATCTTGTATTAGGTCAAACTATTTTTTATCGTTTTTTCGCATACAAACCCTAATTCTAGCATGTTATTATTTAGAAAGTAATAAAGTGCGAAATTAAAATTACTAAGCTATTACACAACCAAATATGGGAAGGGGGGTACAAATGTTCAAATGGGGATATTGACAAGAATTTAAATCTAAATTATTACAACAATTGGATATTTGCATGGTAAATAAATTGCATAATTTAAATGTAAATAAAATAAATATGTGAAATGTAAAAAAAGAAAGTTTTTATGTGTATGAGAAAATATTTATGTAAAAGGAAAAAGAAAATAAAAATGTATTTATTTTTTTAGTATTTTTGAACTTAGGGTAAAAACCCTAATTTTTAAATAAAAGATATTATTATCTAATTTAATTCTACTATTTATTTATTATTTATAAAAAATAAAATAAAATGAAGTGTATTGTGAAAAAGGTATTTTTTTTGTATCAAATGTTAATAATAAAAAAAGATCAAGTATTTTTATATCTTTTTCTTAAATACATTAATAATCAAGTATATATATATATAACCCTAAATATGTATTTTTCTAAAATAAATATTTAAATATTTTAATAAAAATAAAAAGTAAAGTATATTTTTTTTGTGTAAAATATTTTCATAAAGTAAACAAAATAATAAAAATGTATCTACACTATTTTCTATTTATTTCAATAATAGTTTATATATATATATTTGTATATAACAAAAGAAATAAACAAATAAATATGCCATTAATACAAAAAGTGGTGGAAAAAATATTTTAAAAATTTTAATGGTATGAGAAAAAATAAACAAAGTCAATCCAAAAAGAAAAAGTCAAAAATGTCAAAAAATGAGCAAATGGGCTCAGGGGGGTGTAAACCAAAAAATGGGGTGTGAAAAGGAAACAAATCCAGGCCCAGCCCAGATCACTTCTTCTTCAACCTCTGTACAGCTTTCTTCACACAAAACACGCGTTTTCTAACTCTGGATTCCTGGACTTTCAAGCAAAACTCATAACATGAAAAATGTAGAGCATTAAGAGACGGTTTCAACCATATAAAGAACATGACCTATCTCTCCCAGATGAGAGAGAATTTCTCTCCCCCTCTTTTCTGACCTAGTTTTTCTACCATTTTCAGAGCTCAAATTCTCTTCACTCAGACAAAAGAAATGAAAAGTAAAGCTATGTACATGTTCAGGGCTATGAGTAGGACTTTGTTTCTTCACAAACTTAAGACTAAAGATGCCTAATAAGAGAGATACGAATTCAAACTTTTACCTGTGCAGTTGAACTTCTATGTGGAGAATGAGAGACTTTCAGTGCAATGTAATGATTGGAAAAGCTTCCTTGAAGTCCAGGGATGCTTTTTCAATGCTCACTTTGTCTTGAAACTTCTTGTATCAAGCTATAGAACTTCACCTGCAAGTCAAAGATGTGAAAATGGTGGAAGTGGTTAGAGCAACTACAGATCGTGCCTTAGCTTCTGGATAGCTTGCATATGTTGTAAGGAAGGTAGAGGAACAGGTTTGGACAGAAATGCTTGAAGGGATTGAGAGATTGCACTCAAACTGCAGGGGCACCCCTGTTTGTGCAGTTTGAGGATGATTCTGAGATGGAGGGTGTTTGAAAGGGAAATGGCTCGTGCAAAAGCTTCAATGTGGTCTATGGAATGTGTTTGATATCTTTTGTGCTGTGTTCTTTTGCTGATATGAGAGATAGCATATGTTATGGACCTTTCTTCACACTTAAGCTACCAAAAGCAAATTGGTGTTCTAGGTCAGTATAGGACCCCCTAATGTGCTGCATCAACTCCTCTTGATCAGTGTGTTATGCCCATAATCTTGTGTTAAGCAGATCTTCTTTGTACTTGTTGGATTACAAACTTGACATAAAGCTAAACTTTTCAAAAATGGAAATTCCACTTTATCTAGTTTAGGATTAAACCATTATGCAATGTTAGAACACAAAGAACATGACCTTAACACATTGAATATGCATTAAATTATTGAGTATGGATTGGTTCAAGGACCTGTAATTAAGCATAAAGCAAACTGAATTCAAATTGGCAAATTTGTGAACATGTCTTGATGAAGAACAAAAGTGAATTTTTGCCAACTTGTGAAATTCGAATCTCTCAAGTTATGAGGTTGTTTGATGAGTTCTTGGACATTTTGGAAAGCTTGGAATGTGTACTACAATCCATCTTTGAAATGCAAATCAAAATTCCAATTGGAAGGGCATGAAAAGTGGCCTTGAAGTAGGGTAGAAAACCTTGTCAAAATAGGTCAAATTTCACTAAGTTAAAAGATGGTTTAGTGCCCTTATTCAAAAAATCATAACTTGAGATACAAGCTTCAAATGAGAAAACTTTGTGAATCAAAGTTGTAGATTTTGCAACAAGCTACAACTTTCATGTTTTGACTTTTGTTTGAATCCCAATGGATCATGGTGAAAAGATGGGGCAAAGTTAGGAAAAAATTAGGGTTTTTCATAACTTAGAAAAATTCTAATGAAAAATTCCATTTTCAAACCCTAATTTGCATTTTGTGATTTCTTGGTGAACAAGTTTCATAATTTGGCATGTTTTGATGAAAAATGAATCTTGACTCTTGATTTTGACCAAAAAGTCAAAGTTTGACTTTTCAGTATACAGTCAAAATTGATCAATTGACTGGGAAATTCAACTATCAATCTTGTATACTTGGGATCTTTTGAGCTTGATGAACATGTCAAGATAATTCCATGGGGTCCTTGAGTCCATAGGTGAACTTGGTTTGCCATTGGCTAGGTCAAACAGTCAAAAATTGCCTTAGTGCAGTCAAAACCCTAAAAATGACCATTTTGCCCTTTTGGTGATCTGATCAAATTTCTTGTGGAATTGTGATCCAAACTTGATCAAATGGTTCATATGAATTCAAAATGTTGATGTGGATCAAATTTCATGAGGTTTGACTGTCAATTGGCCACAGTTGACTTTTTCCCCAATACAGCTGATTTCTAGGTCAACTGTCCAATTGACTGGGAAAAACTTGGAATCAAGACTTGAAACTTGGTATGGGTAAACTTGGGAGTCCAATATGAAGCATGAAAGTCATCTTAGGTATTTTAGGTCAAAACATCTTTAGGCAAACACAAACCCTAATTTGAGTCCACAGTGCAAGGAGAAGTCTTGAGCAGAGGAAACCCTAATTGTATCTTGATCTTTAAATGTCTTATGATGAGAAAAATGTTGAGGAAATGGGAGGGCAAATTTTGGGGTACAACAGTTGCCCCTGTTCAATCTTCTTGGACCTGAAGAGTTAGATTGGCAAGTTTGCCTTTCGTGACTCGAGGGTAAAAGGAGATTGGACACTAGAGTGCCCGGAAATTTGCACTCGCATGCTGGAGTCTCAACAATGTGGTGTCGGGAATGGGCTTATAGATGCCATTTGGAGAGATGGTCGCGTAAGAGATTCCTTAGCGAGAACTTGTGTGTTTAAGAAAGACAGATGTTTTCCTGGCTTGTTACAGGTGTTTGATCTTCAGTCTCCTTATGCAGATATGCCCTGGCTGGATACAGGAGTCGAATCTTTGAACTCTGCAGACGTGCCCTGGCTAGATACAGGAATCGAGTCTGGAAATGTTGTAGTTGATAGATGTGCCCTGGCTGGATACAGGAGTCGAATCTTTGAACTCTGCAGACGTGCCCTGGCTGGATACAGGAATCGAGTCTGGAAACTGATCACTCTCAGATGTGCCCTGGCTAGATACAGGTATCGAATCTGGAATTGTGACAGTTGAAGGTAATCGTTTTTTTTTTTATTGTCTTTTTCCTGAAAAGGCAAAGACGTAAGCTGTATGCAATGTCATGATGTATGATATGCATGATGTCATGATGTTCAACATTTGATGTTGCATGTGTTTCATCATGTATGTAAGCAAGATGTATGAAAATGTGAAATGTTTATGAGTGTAATTTTATCTTAGGAAAATAAATCCTTGACGAATGGCCGGGAAGCTGCTTTGCGGAAGAGATACTTGGCCGAAGCTCTGATGAGAGGCCTGCTGAGGACCTTAACAATGGATTCCGCTGAGGATAATGATGATAAACTCCGCTGGGGAACCCCAAAGATAAACTCTGCTTGGGAAAACCAAAGATAGACTTCGCTGGGGATTGAAGGAACTTTCGCCGAGAACGGTCTTCCGTGGCTTAGCTGAGGATAACCCAGTTATAAGTCCTTGTGAGGAAATAACTCTAAATAAAACTTGGGCGTGACGTTCGTGCTTCGCCGGGGATAAGCTCGCAGAATCTACTGGGGATGAGCTTTTAAGATTTGCCGGGGAACGTTGTGCCTTTTTTTTCAGGATCGACGGGGAATCGACTCCCGCTTGGGGAAAGTGCTGCTGAACCTGTTTTATTCTGCGGGGAGCTAAGATGATTCGACCAATATTTTCAGTTGAACCTACCTTGGTGCCTTGGTGGACAAAGCAACTAGACCGCTTTAGACAACTACACATTGCCCCTGTTTTTGATGTCACTTGCAATTAATCTCTTTTTTCATATGCAAACATTTAGGGATCAGCAATTTAATGTCAAATGCATATACCAAAAATGAACATTGGACGTTCTTCGCAAGACAAAACAGAAAAAGAAAAACAATGGCAATTTGTATGGACAAGTGAATTTGTATTGATTTAAACTTTGCCTGTGAATAGGCGTTTTTTTGTACAAGAGGCTAACATCCTAGTAAGAGGACGCCGCCAAATAACATAGAGTTTACAATTTGAAAAACAAAACAGCTATGTGAACCATCCCACTGGGTTCCAACTCTGCTATTGCCTTTATGTCTTCGAACGTCTCATCGCTTTGCTGCCTGGTCGAAGATGAAGCTGATTGGTCGATGCCGTAATCTGAGCCAGATAGTTGATGCCGAATTCCGGGTGCGAAGTGATCCAATGAGACATAGTGTTACGCTCTTATCCCTAACTTTTGCCTGGACCGCCCTTTCGGGTTTTCAGTCCAACGGGATACCCTTTTTTGCCCAAGCCGCCCTTTCAGGTTTTCGACTTGCCGGGTGTACAGATTTTTATTTATTTCATCCCTTATTTTTGCCCGAACCCTTTTGGTTCGCCGGGAAGCCCTAATTTTTGCCTAGGTATGTCAACCTAGCGGGTCTTTTATTTATGCGTAGTATTTTTTCACTATGTCTGCATTGGCGGGGTGAGGAAGGTCGTCACCGTCCATGGTGGTTAGGATCATGGCTCCTCCAGAGAACACACGCTTAACCACAAATGGCCCTTCGTACGTAGGGGTCCATTTGCCCCGGGGATCACTTTGAGGAAGGATGATGCGTTTGATTACCAGGTCCCCAACTTGATACTCTTGCGGTCTGACTTTCTTGTTAAATGCCCTGATCATCCGTTTCTGATACGTTTGACCGTGACAGATAGCAGTGAGCCTCTTTTCGTCAATCAGATTTAGTTGATCAAGTCGAGTCTGGATCCAATCATCTTCATTCAAGTCTGCATCCTTCATTATCCGGAGAGAGGGTATCTGGATTTCGATCGGCAAGACTGCCTCCATGCCATAGACTAGGGAGAAGGGAGTTGCCCCGGTTGACGTCCTTGCTGAGGTGCGGTACCCATGAAGAGCGAACGGTAACATCTCGTGCCAATCTTTATAGGTCACTGTCATCTTCTGCACAATTTTCTTGATATTTTTATTGGCTGCCTCTACAGCCCCATTCATCTTCGGCCGATAGGGGGAAGAATTGTGGTGCTGTATCTTGAATTGTTCACAGAGTTCAGTGATCATTTTGTTATTGAGATTGGTACCATTGTCCGTAATGATTCTTTCTGGGACTCCGTACCGACAAATCAGATTATGCCGGATGAATCGTGCCACGACGCTCTTGGTTACTGTGGCATAGGAAGCTGCCTCGACCCATTTCGTGAAGTAATCGATTGCCACCAAGATGAAGCGGTGTCCATTGGATGCCGTCGGTCGGATTTCACCGATCATATCGATGCCCCACATTGCGAAAGGCCAAGGTGCCGTTAGGACATTCAAAGGAACCGGAGGGATATGCACCTTGTCAGCATAGATCTGGCACTTATGACAAGTCCGGGAGTGTTGGTAACAATCGGCTTCCATCGTGGACCAGAAATATCCTGCCCGAAGGATTTTCTTAGCCATGGTGTGTCCACTGGAATGGGTTCCAAATGTTCCTTCATGCAGTTCCATCATAATTTTCTCTGCTTCAGCCTTATCCACACAACGTAACAGGGTTGAATCATGATTCCGTTTGTAGAGAACGCCGTTGCTGAGGAAGAATTTTGCAGCAAATCTCCTCATGAACTTCTTGTCGTTGACAGATGCACCTTCAGGGTATTCCTGAGCTTCCAAGTACCTCTTCACCTCGTGATACCAGGGTTTTTCAGTCACCTTCTCGGCCTCGAGCTCGCAGCAGTAAGCCGGTTCATCCAACTTCCAGATTGTGATTTGAGGAGCCTCATTATCCCATTTAACTTTGAACATCGAAGACATCGTGGCTAGTGCGTCCGCTAGCTGATTCTCCTCTCTAGGGAAGTGCTCAAAAGTTATCTCTTCAAAGTGAGGGAGCAAGGTCGACACATACTCCTTGTAAGGAATGAGATTCGGGTGTTTCGTATCCCACTCGCCTTTGATCTGATTGATCACGAGAGCGGAATCTCCGAAGACACTTAGAAACTTGATCCTCAAATCGATCGCAGCTTGCAAACCCATGATACATGCCTCATATTCTGCCATGTTGTTGGTGCAGCTGAAACATAATCGGGCGGTGAGTGGAGTATGAGTCCCCTTGGGAGATATGATTACAGCACCGACGCCGTTACCCAAAGCATTGGAGGCTCCGTCAAAATGCATAGACCATCGGGATCCTTCCTCAGGTCCTTCATCCGGTCCAGGTACTTCATAGTCAGTTACCACCATGATGTCTTCGTCCGGAAAATCAAAGTTCAATGATTGATAATCGTCCACAGGTTGGTGTGCCAAATGATCAGCCAGTACACTTCCCTTAATTGCTTTCTGAGTTGTATACTGGATATCATATTCTGTTAAGATCATTTGCCATCTCGCTATTCTCCCAGACAGAGCGGGCTTTTCAAATATGTACTTGATGGGATCCATCTTTGAAATCAATAAAGTAGTGTGAGTCAGCATATACTGTCTCAGCCGGCGAGCAGCCCATACAAGAGCGCAGCAAGTTTTCTCAAGCAGTGAGTAACGAGACTCACAGTCGGTAAACTTTTTGCTCAAGTAATAAATAGCGTGCTCTTTTCGGCCAGACTCGTCATGCTGCCCCAGCACACACCCCATTGAATTATCAAGCACTGTCAAGTATAGTATCAGAGGTCTTCCTTCCACTGGTGGCATAAGAATGGGTGGCTCTTGGAGGTATTCCTTTATTCTTTCAAAGGCGGCCTGACATTCATCATTCCAGCGTACCACTTGATCTTTCTTCAGTAATTTGAAGATTGGCTCACAAGTAGCAGTCAGATGTGATATGAATCGGGCAATGTAATTCAATCGTCCTAGGAAACCTCTGACTTCTTTCTCTGTTTTTGGGGTCGGCATCTCTTGAATAGCTTTAACCTTGGCAGGGTCCACCTGGATACCTTTATCACTTACAATGAAACCTAGCAATTTTCCGGACCTCACCCCGAAGGTGCATTTGTTGGGATTCAATCTCAGCTTGTACAACTTGAGTCGGTCAAACAACTTCCTCAGATGATCAAGGTGCTCCTCCTCAGTTTGAGACCTTGCAATCATGTCATCAACGTATACTTCAATCTCATGATGGATCATATCATGAAATAAAGCAACCATGGCACGCTGATAGGTTGCCCCAGCATTTTTCAATCCGAATGGCATGACCTTATAACAGAAGGTGCCCCACTGGGTCACAAAGGTAGTCTTCTCCATATCTTCTGGAGCCATCTTGATCTGATTATACCCTGAAAAACCATCCATGAAGGAGAACACCTTGTGTTGAGCTGTATTGTCAACAAGGACATCAATGTGAGGTAGGGGGAAGTCATCCTTGGGGCTGGCCCTGTTCAGATCCCTGTAGTCGACACACATTCTGACCTTACCGTCCTTCTTCGGCACTGGCACAACATTGGCAATCCACTGAGGGTAAGAAGTTACTGCAAGGAAACCTGCATCAAACTGTTTCATCACCTCAGCTTTAATCTTCTCAGACATCTCTGGACGCATTCGTCGAACTTTTTACTTTACTGGAGGGCAATCTTCCTTGGTTGGCAAATGGTGAACTACAATGTCGGCATCCAAACCAGGCATATCTTCATAAGACCAGGCAAAGATCTCCATGTAGTCTTGTAGCATCTGGATCAATCGTTGCTTCACGCTGAGCTCTAGATTGGCACCAATTTTGACCTCTTTCCTATCTGTCTCAGTACCCAGGTTAATTGTCTCCACAGGCTCTTCATGTGGTTGAATAGCCCTCTCTTCCTGTAGTAGCAGTCTTGCGAGTTCACCAGGCACTTCGCAATCATCTTCACCTTCGTCTTCGGCCAAGTTGATCGGATTTTCGAAGTCATAACTGGCGGTAGCAGAGCTGTTGCCAGTGAGATCCAGAGTGGATTGAAACCTGTATAAGTGAGTGTGTGTAAATATAGCTGTTTTGCAATATGTATAACACAGAAAGAAAAGGAGCACAAGATTTGAAATGCAACAAACGTCCAATGTTTTGATTGATGATATATGAAAATGTCATACAAAAAGCCCTCACAAATGGAGCTACGATGCCCCGGGCAGGACACCGAGCCAACAGAGTTTTAACATATTGTTTGTTACAAATTTGGAAATCAAAAGAAATCAATTACTGCGTGACAAATGTGATAGGGGTAAAATCCTTTGCTGTCCAGTTGCTTGGTCCGTCGCTGGCAGTCGGGTAGATCCAATTATCAAACTCAGCTTCCTCCACATCCTCCTCGATAGCATTCACCCTTGAGCTGGAAATAAACACCGGAGCCTTTCCAATCTTCTCTTTGCGCACCGCCTTCTGAGCCTCTGCAGTAAAGCCTAGCCCAAACTTGTCGTTCTTCTGAGTGAAGTCAGGAAGCTGACCCCAGTGTGCACCATTGCCTTTCTGAACCACAGCCCGGGCATCCCTTAGGGAAACCATCTTCAAGGAATCATTCTCTTCGGCCATTGTCTCCGCAGCTGCTGAAATTGGATGTACCTCCTCGAAATGTTGGAAGGGAGTTTCAATAAATTCTCCGTCCATCTCGATGTACCTGAAGGAATTCAAATGGCTCACCATATACTCCTCTTCTCCTTGCACAGTGACAATTTTCCCCCTGACGGGATACTTCAGTTTTTGGTGTAAGGTGGAGGTCACTGCCCCAACTTTGTGGATCCAAGGTCTACCCAACAGACAGGAGTACGATGGACGTATATCCATCACGTAAAAGGTAGAGTCAAACACTTGAGAGCCCACACGAATAGGGATGTTAACCTCTCCATGAACCATCCTCTTGGAACCGTCAAAGGCTCTGACGATGATATTGCTGGGTTTCAACTCCAGGCCTTCATAATCCAGACGATCCAAAGCCTTTTTCGGAAGAACATTCAAAGAAGAACCAGTGTCCACCAATACATGTGCCAGAGTAGTGCCCCTGCATTCAATAGAGACATGCAGGGCATCATTGTGGTCTCTCCCTTTTGCGGTCAGGTCAGCATCTGAAAAGCCCAAGCCGTTGTCCGCCGTCAGATTTGCTATGCAGTCAGTGAACTGAACTGCAGACGTCTCCTGCGGTACATGGGCCGTCTTGAGAAATGAGATTAATGCCTTAGCGTGAGCCTCGGAACATAGCAATAGGGAGAGCAGGGAGATCTTGGAGGGTGTATGCCCTAACTGCTCAACAACATTAAAATCACTTTTCTTTATTATTTTCAGAATCTCCTCCATTTCTTGTCGGGAGGCCTCAGCATTCACGGGTATTGGTGCCTCCATCCGGGCAGGCTCTTCTTCAATCCCTTTGCCCCGAGCATTTGATGACTCGGCAGCAGGGGACACAATTTGATCAGCAACAGGACTTGATAAACTTGCAGGTTTTATGAGGAGGGGTTTTCGAATAGCGGGAGGCGCAATGTCAGGCGAGAAGAGCCTGCCACTGCGGGTGACTTTAGCCGGACCGGTGATATCGCAAATACTGGCACTAGCATCAAATTCTTGCTTGATTCCATTTACATATACGTCTGCCCCATAATGCCAGGGGACAGCTTTATCAGACACGTAGGAGAGGGGTCCTGGAACAGTAATGATCACAGGCGCAACTGTCAAGATTTGAATAGGCTTCTTTGGGGGAGCCTTGATTGGATTTTTGAAGATGGTAATCACGGAAACTTCTTTCATTGGAACCAATTGAACAGCAGTCTTTTTGAATAAAATCTCCTTGCTATCCATTAGGCCTTGGATGCCTAACCTTAGCAAGGGACAATCGGATAGGGAAATAGCACAGAATGGGCAACCTTCGCCGCAACCCGGAAATAAACCGGCCCGCAGTAGGTTCTTCTTAACAGTCTTCAAAGGGGTAACAACTTCATCTATCGAAACAGCATACACTTCTTCCTCAATGGCATTCACCCTATGCTGGGGCATAGGAGCCGTTACAACATTAGGTCTTTCCGGCGCTTCAAACTGAATTTCTTTTGCGTCAATTAGATCTTGCACTTTGTTTCTCAAGGCCCAACAATCATCAGTAGTGTGCCCGGGACTATCAGAATGATAAGCACACCGGGCATTCGGGTTGTATTTAGGGGACGCAGTGTTGACGACCTTAGGAGCTTCTTTGAGGGTCACCAGGTTGGTGGATAACAGTTGGGGTAAAATTTGAGATAATGTCATACTCAATCGGGTATACTGCCTCTTGGGCCTTTCACTTCTTTGCTGATTGTACTGCTGAGGAGCAGCAACAGGTTTAGAGATGACCAAAGCATTAACGGCTTGGCGACTTTCGGGCTTGACTTGTCTTCTAGGGCCATAGACGGCGCTTGCTTCTTTCTTAAATGGCCTCTTCTCAGCACTTGTAGAGGCAGCCTTCTGTATCTTGCCTGACCTGATGCCAGCTTCAATTCTCTCTCCCGTTAATATCAAATCTGTGAACCCAGCGGAGGAGTTACCAACCAAATGATTAAAAAACGGACCAGACAACGTTCCCAGAAACATATCAACCAGCTCTCGATCAGTTAATGGAGGCTGCACCCTGCCAGCCAAATCTCTCCATTTTTGAGCGTACTCTTTGAATCCTTCACCCGTTCCTAGAGACATACCCTGAAGTTGGGTACGCGTAGGAGCGAGATCAGAATTATATTGGTATTGTCTGTAGAAAGCAGTCGCCAAGTCCTCCCAGTGCCGGATGCTAGCTCCGTCTAATTGGTAGAACCATTCAAGCTGAGACCCCGAGAGGCTGTCTTGGAAGAAGTGAATCCAGAGGTTTTTATCCGCCGTGTAAGGTTGGATTTTCCTTACATACGACCTCAGATGCAGCTTTGGGCAGGAGACCCCATCATACTTGGCGAAGGCAGGCGCCTTAAACTTGTGTGGAATTACTACTCCGGAAGATAATCCCAAATCCCCGAAATCCAGTCCCGGCACGTTCTGAATTTCCATAGCGCTCAAGCGGTCCTCCAATTGTTTGTATCTGTCAGCAGCAGGTGGGTATTGTTCCTCGTTATAGTCCGTCTCGTTGTCGGAGACTGCGGGACTAGGAGCTCCTCCCCCTTGGGGACTGTTTTTCTCAGCAGAAGAAGTGGTTGGATCAGCTTCATTGTGGAGTGTGTTCCCAAATCTGCGTCCGGTGTTGAACATTGCCGTCCTCTTTTTCTTCTTCTTCTTCAGGAGTAGAGTCTTCAACTCTTGCTGACCCTGGGCTAGGCTTAGGACCATCTCTTGAAACTGTGCACTTTGGGCCTGAAGGGCCTTGATTGCTTGTTCACTGGATGACTCCGAATTCATGATGACTGTGCACATAAACAGCGAAGAAAATTAAGCAACCTGTGAAATAGGGTACCTGCTATGCATATGGTGTAATGGAATGCGTATGTTTTATGTTTTCAAAGACAAATAAGATTCAACTTTGTAGACAAAAAGGGAAACACACTTCATTAGATTAAAATTTTTCAATTGTTCAACAATTTGCCCTTAGGCATTACAGGAATGAAAAATACGGAAAAGGAAATAAAACTACAAAAGGGAATAATCAAAGCTCATCAATGCTCCCATGGCCTCCTCCTCTCAGTGCTGATGTAGTTGTTCAGGACACGTTCTTCCTCCAATTGCTTAGTCAGCCTTTGGACCTTCCTTTCCTGCTCGTTGAACTTCTCCCGATAGAAATCCCGTTCTTCCTTTAGCTGTGCCCAAGATCTCTTCATGGTGTCAAAATCAGTAGGTATCTGAGGAGGGAGGACAGTTGGAGGAACCCCATCTTCATTGGGAGTTTCAAGGATGATTGGTCTGACAGCTTCGTATGGAATACCTAACTTCTGAGCACGGATGCGGACCCATTTGCAATAGGGCTCCAATGGTAAAGAAGTCTTTGGTCCTAACTCATGTGGGTCAGCTTTGTGGATTCTGTCCCAAGCTCTAATGAATCCCTGGCGTAGTTTGTCACTGCCTGCCTGAAACTCAAAATGGAAGTGAGGAACCAGCATTTCATGGGGCCCATCTCCTCTGGCTCTTCCAAACTGACGGAGAGCTAAACATGGATTGTAAGAGATTCCTCCTTGGATACCAATCAACGGGACATTAGGGTATTCTCCGCAACGGTCGATAACAGCTATCTCATCCAAGCCTCTGAGAGTCCAAGTGATATCCTTATCTGTGAGAGACATTAACCTCCGAGCCCAACCTTTTCCTTCTTCATTCTTCAGCACGGACTTAGGAAGGTGCGAAATAAACCATCTTACCAGCAAAGGAGCACAACACCATGGAGTTCCCCGTTTTCGAGCAGTACGAGCATAGAGTTGTTGTAGAATGTCACCCAAGAGAGTGGGTACCGGATTCCGAGACATGAAGATTCTTATGACATGGATACTGATGAAGGTGTCAGGGTTGGGAAACAATACCAGACCATAGATCAAAAGAGCCAGAATATCCTCATATGCTTTGAAGTCCAAGTCATTCCAGAAATCATTAGCCTTGCCAACCAGAAATTTGACCAAAAAGCCCTTGATCCCATTTCTAGTTTCCCAGTTGGACAATACCTCTTCTTTGGTCAAGGGGAGAATTGCAGCAATCTCTTCAGGCCTAGGAGTCTTTTCCAAACCAGTGAAAGGAGTTTGTTCCAAGACAGGAATCCCAAGCAAGTAAGAGAACTCTTCCAGGGTAGGAACCAGCTGGAAGTCTTGAAAGGTGAAACAATGATGCAGAGGGTCATAAAACTGGGTCAGAACACTTATCAGTTGTTGGTCCCATTTTGCAGTGATCAAGCCAAGGAGGGAACCATGTTTGTTGATGAAGGAGGTAGTGTTTGGAATTCTTTCAACCAGATCTTTGAGTAAAACTGGTGGTTGAACAAAGTTGAGCCGGACAGTATTTCTACGCACGGGCATCATGATGTCCTACAAAACAGAGCAAAGATGAAACCTTTTTGTCTTTGAAATGGGTTAGCTTTGCATGCAATGGTATGATGGCATGATGCTATGATGAAGCACATCACAAGTATTCACATAGGCAGATAAAGCACACAAGTCACACAAGACACCCTTAGGTTTCAGGCCAGCATGAGTTTCAGGTATTACCCTCTTTTGGTTTTGTTGGTTAAAACCTGTCCTATCAAAAGTAACCGGGTTCTAGAGGATCTCAAATCATTGGCTACCCTCAATCGGTCATAACTCCAGCATCGCAATCTTTTCTCGCGGCCAGAACCATCTCGAGAGTTTAGCCTCAATGAGTGTAGCATACTGCTACTGTCCTAATAGCCAAGTTGGTCAATTTAGGGTTCTAAGGTTGGTTGGTGTTTAATGACCCCTTAGAAGACCTATATTCTCCCCGTTACAACACAAGGGATATAGGTACAGACTAAGATGCCACACCAACGTAGCCACTGCTTCACCCATGTCGGTCTACGCCGGACAGGTCCCTCACAGATTATGCTACCTAAAAAGGGTATTTCCCAGATCCGGGTTAGGATCTATGAAACTCCAATGCAAAGCCCACAAACATAAAAGCAAACAAAGCAAACAATTGAAAACACAGGTGATCTAAAACCCTAAGGTTACTCCATTTTTAAGTAATTCTCCCCAGCAGAGTCGCCAGTTCTGTGATACGGTGGGAGAACTGACTTGAGGTTTGCGTTTGTATTCGCAAATGTTGCGGTTAGCAAGAGTCGCCACCGACTTTTTATTTTATCCTAAGGAAAGGTTAAAAAGCACAGCAAAAACCTTTTGAGATGTTTTCTTGGGTTCGGGGAGTAGATTATAGAAAGGGAAGGTATTAGCACCCTTTCTATCCATGGTTATCCATGGGCTCTTAGTTACTTGCTTAGATCACTTGCCTTTTGTTTTCAATTGTTTTAAATGGTGCTTGAGTGTGTGGGTTTTGAAAATGTTTTGAAAAGAGGCCAATGTGGTGGCAACCTTTGCAATGATCCATGTGGGGATGTATACAAAGATGTATGTCTTTTGAAAAGGTTTTCATTTGTTTTTTTGAAAGTTTTTGTTTTGAAAGTGTTGTAATGTGTGATTTTGAAATTAGGCAAGTGTTTTGTTTTACAAGTTGATTCAAGTAACTAAGAGGTTATCTACTCCTAAGTTTCTCAAAAGATTATTGCTATACTTTAACCCTTTTAACAAGTTTGCACCACCATTGTATTTGGTGGGCAACCTTGTGTTAGGATGTGAAAGGGACAGGCGCGGGTCATCGTTTAGACCATAATTGTAACGACGTTAAATGTCTTTGGGCAATTTCTCTAAGGGACTTGATCATTTGTTTTGTTTGTTTTGAAAAGTTTTATCGAGGGACTATGATCATTCAAACTGTTTGCTTTGCCCAAAGATGTTCAACATACAATATGGCCCATTTATTTGAAGGCAACAAGTGGAATGCCCTAGGGGGTGCAAGTGTGATTTGTGTGTCCATTTTCATGCTTGTTTATCTTGTATTAGGTCAAACTATTTTTTATCGTTTTTTCGCATACAAACCCTAATTCTAGCATGTTATTATTTAGAAAGCAATAAAGTGCGAAATTAAAATTACTAAGCTATTACACAACCAAATATGGGAAGGGGGGTACAAATGTTCAAATGGGGATATTGACAAGAATTTAAATCTAAATTATTACAACAATTGGATATTTGCATGGTAAATAAATTGCATAATTTAAATGTAAATAAAATAAATATGTGAAATGTAAAAAAAGAAAGTTTTTATGTGTATGAGAAAATATTTATGTAAAAGGAAAAAGAAAATAAAAATGTATTTATTTTTTTAGTATTTTTGAACTTAGGGTAAAAACCCTAATTTTTAAATAAAAGATATTATTATCTAATTTAATTCTACTATTTATTTATTATTTATAAAAAATAAAATAAAATAAAGTGTATTGTGAAAAAGGTATTTTTTTTGTATCAAATGTTAATAATAAAAAAAGATCAAGTATTTTTATATCTTTTTCTTAAATACATTAATAATCAAGTATATATATATATAACCCTAAATATGTATTTTTCTAAAATAAATATTTAAATATTTTAATAAAAATAAAAAGTAAAGTATATTTTTTTTGTGTAAAATATTTTCATAAAGTAAACAAAATAATAAAAATGTATCTACACTATTTTCTATTTATTTCAATAATAGTTTATATATATATATATTTGTATATAACAAAAGAAATAAACAAATAAATATGCCATTAATACAAAAAGTGGTGGAAAAAATATTTTAAAAATTTTAATGGTATGAGAAAAAATAAACAAAGTCAATCCAAAATGAAAAAGTCAAAAATGTCAAAAAATGAGCAAATGGGCTCAGGGGGGTGTAAACCAAAAAATGGGGTGTGAAAAGGAAACAAATCCAGGCCCAGCCCAGATCACTTCTTCTTCAACCTCTGTACAGCTTTCTTCACACAAAACACGCGTTTTCTAACTCTGGATTCCTGGACTTTCAAGCAAAACTCATAACATGAAAAATGTAGAGCATTAAGAGACGGTTTCAACCATATAAAGAACATGACCTATCTCTCCCAGATGAGAGAGAATTTCTCTCCCCCTCTTTTCTGACCTAGTTTTTCTACCATTTTCAGAGCTCAAATTCTCTTCACTCAGACAAAAGAAATGAAAAGTAAAGCTATGTACATGTTCAGGGCTATGAGTAGGACTTTGTTTCTTCACAAACTTAAGACTAAAGATGCCTAATAAGAGAGATACGAATTCAAACTTTTACCTGTGCAGTTGAACTTCTATGTGGAGAATGAGAGACTTTCAGTGCAATGTAATGATTGGAAAAGCTTCCTTGAAGTCCAGGGATGCTTTTTCAATGCTCACTTTGTCTTGAAACTTCTTGTATCAAGCTATAGAACTTCACCTGCAAGTCAAAGATGTGAAAATGGTGGAAGTGGTTAGAGCAACTACAGATCGTGCCTTAGCTTCTGGATAGCTTGCATATGTTGTAAGGAAGGTAGAGGAACAGGTTTGGACAGAAATGCTTGAAGGGATTGAGAGATTGCACTCAAACTGCAGGGGCACCCCTGTTTGTGCAGTTTGAGGATGATTCTGAGATGGAGGGTGTTTGAAAGGGAAATGGCTCGTGCAAAAGCTTCAATGTGGTCTATGGAATGTGTTTGATATCTTTTGTGCTGTGTTCTTTTGCTGATATGAGAGATAGCATATGTTATGGACCTTTCTTCACACTTAAGCTACCAAAAGCAAATTGGTGTTCTAGGTCAGTATAGGACCCCCTAATGTGCTGCATCAACTCCTCTTGATCAGTGTGTTATGCCCATAATCTTGTGTTAAGCAGATCTTCTTTGTACTTGTTGGATTACAAACTTGACATAAAGCTAAACTTTTCAAAAATGGAAATTCCACTTTATCTAGTTTAGGATTAAACCATTATGCAATGTTAGAACACAAAGAACATGACCTTAACACATTGAATATGCATTAAATTATTGAGTATGGATTGGTTCAAGGACCTGTAATTAAGCATAAAGCAAACTGAATTCAAATTGGCAAATTTGTGAACATGTCTTGATGAAGAACAAAAGTGAATTTTTGCCAACTTGTGAAATTCGAATCTCTCAAGTTATGAGGTTGTTTGATGAGTTCTTGGACATTTTGGAAAGCTTGGAATGTGTACTACAATCCATCTTTGAAATGCAAATCAAAATTCCAATTGGAAGGGCATGAAAAGTGGCCTTGAAGTAGGGTAGAAAACCTTGTCAAAATAGGTCAAATTTCACTAAGTTAAAAGATGGTTTAGTGCCCTTATTCAAAAAATCATAACTTGAGATACAAGCTTCAAATGAGAAAACTTTGTGAATCAAAGTTGTAGATTTTGCAACAAGCTACAACTTTCATGTTTTGACTTTTGTTTGAATCCCAATGGATCATGGTGAAAAGATGGGGCAAAGTTAGGAAAAAATTAGGGTTTTTCATAACTTAGAAAAATTCTAAGTTATGAAAAATTCCATTTTCAAACCCTAATTTGCATTTTGTGATTTCTTGGTGAACAAGTTTCATAATTTGGCATGTTTTGATGAAAAATGAATCTTGACTCTTGATTTTGACCAAAAAGTCAAAGTTTGACTTTTCAGTATACAGTCAAAATTGATCAATTGACTGGGAAATTCAACTATCAATCTTGTATACTTGGGATCTTTTGAGCTTGATGAACATGTCAAGATAATTCCATGGGGTCCTTGAGTCCATGGGTGAACTTGGTTTGCCATTGGCTAGGTCAAACAGTCAAAAATTGCCTTAGTGCAGTCAAAACCCTAAAAATGACCATTTTGCCCTTTTGGTGATCTGATCAAATTTCTTGTGGAATTGTGATCCAAACTTGATCAAATGGTTCATATGAATTCAAAATGTTGATGTGGATCAAATTTCATGAGGTTTGACTGTCAATTGGCCACAGTTGACTTTTTCCCCAATACAGCTGATTTCTAGGTCAACTGTCCAATTGACTGGGAAAAACTTGGAATCAAGACTTGAAACTTGGTATGGGTAAACTTGGGAGTCCAATATGAAGCATGAAAGTCATCTTAGGTATTTTAGGTCAAAACATCTTTAGGCAAACACAAACCCTAATTTGAGTCCACAGTGCAAGGAGAAGTCTTGAGCAGAGGAAACCCTAATTGTATCTTGATCTTTAAATGTCTTATGATGAGAAAAATGTTGAGGAAATGGGAGGGCAAATTTTGGGGTACAACACATGAGCATATAGCAATTGACAAACTATTAGCTGACATGTTCACTAAGGCTTTAGATGTAGTTCATTTTTAAAATTTAAGGGGTGCTCTTGGTATTTGCATATGTTAGGGTCTATATTAGTTAAATCTAGGGAAGTGTGCAAGGAGAATAATAAAGTGTATATCTCCTTTGGTCTGAGGTGCACCTGAACTGAGGTTGATTATTCCTATTTCAAACTCTTCTTTTAATCGGTCCATCGTTACAAGAGATGATGATTTTCTTCTCTTTCTCTATTGTACTCAAAAAATTGTCCACTCTCCCTTCTCTCAAGTTTTTCTATTCCTTTCAAAAATGAATCAATCATCTGGAAAAAGTAATGCTAAGGAGCTCAAAATGCTTAAAGACAAGCCAATGAAGAATGTTACGGATCCAGAATTAAAGAAGGTTGAAACCAAGGTGGAAACACATGTTGGACCATATGCTGGAGATGTAATTGCAAGCTTCTCAAGTCATATTTAAAGCATTAGTTTTGATGAAGACAACATGGATATCAACATTCAAAGGATGTTCAAAAAGCTTATCAATATCATATACAAGTCTTGGAGATTAGAAGAAGAATTATTGAAGAATCAACAAATGTCAAAAGGTTTAAATAATTCTTAATCTTGAATATAGATGTTCACAAATATGCATTCATAATCATATACATATCCCACATGTTTACATTTAAGAAAAAATATGTTTGAGATCTTTTTCAAAAAGAATTTGTGAAAATAAATTTTCAGGAACCGGTTCCTCCCTAACAGGTAACCGGGTTCCAAACTTGTTCAGAAAACATGTCCATGGAATTTGTACCAGGAACCGGGTTGTACCAATAGGGGAACCGGTTCCTGCATGATATTTTTCAAATCTGAGTTATAACGTTCACTAAGAACCGGGTTCTGCCTGTGTCGGAACCGGTTCCTAGCGAACCAGTGCAGCTTTTCTTTTGTTTTTTGAACATATTTCAAATGATACTCTTTCATGAATGCATTGCATCTTTTCATATCAAATGGCATGAATGAAGAGGTACTTGTGACTTTATAAAATGTGCAGATTTTCATATTTAAACATAACAACAATATCAATCAAAAAGACTTCTTCAATAAACAATTTTTCATCAATTCAAATTTGAATATAAACTTTCATGTGTTCATAATTTTGTGAAACTTGTCATATACACTTTCATTATCATTACAAGTTTGATACATTCATTGTGAACATTTATAATCATTGTTGAGAATTGTTTCTATCTTGAAGAAGAAGATCAATTGAAGATTGATAGTGCTATCCATCTATTTCAAATAAATCATTGTATTATTACTTAAAGGTTTTCCCTTACTATCCAGGATTATTGGAAGTAAGTGTTGTGATTTGAAGAGGATTGTTCTTCATTCACATTAGTGTTTGTTTGATCTTAAAGGTGTTAAGAACCTTTGGTCATCCTATAGGTTAGATAGTAAGCATAGGCTGTACAATCATTCTAACTATAGTGAAATCTCTTTCGTGTTGGAAAGGGGACTGGAGTACTCTCGGATTGTAAGGGGAACCAGGATATATCACCGTGTTCTTTACTTTTCCGCTTTTATCGCTTTCATCACCATAATCAAGAAAAGATAAGATATAATCAAAAACCTTCAAACACTTAACCAAAAATTACCACAAGCATTCTCATAAAACTGAATAAATTTTTATATACCTAATTCACCCTCCCCCCCCCCCTCTTAGGCACTCTTAGACTTACAATTGGCATCAGAGCAAGTTATAGGTAACTTGTTCCTAAAGATCCAGAATGGCTTCCGCAAATCAAAATCCGGTTTTCAAAGATCGTGGTAGTAACAACAAGCCTCCATTGTTTTGTGGTGAATACTTTGACTTTTGGAAAATTCGCATGAAGGCTCATCTTGGAGCGCAAGTAGAAGAAATATGGAATGCTGTTGAAAATGGTCCATTTACTCCGGTGTGTGTTGTCAATGGTGTTGGGTCATCAAAGCCTAAAGCATCATGGGGTGACGATGACAAGAAAAAAGTTCTCTTTGACAAAAAGGCAATCAATATTCTCCAAAGTTCTCTTAGTATGGATGAATTTTTTCGAGTATCGGCATGTACAACGGCAAAAGAAATTTGGGATACTCTTGTAGAAACTCATGAAGGAACCGCCGAAGTCAAAAGGTCTAGATTGAACACTTTGAGTCAAGAATATGAATTATTCAGAATGCTGCCCGGAGAATCCATCCTTGACTTGCAAAAGAGATTCGTTCACTTGACAAACCATTTGAAGGCACTCGGTAAGACTTTAACTAACGATGAATTAAATCTTAAAGTGCTTAGATCTTTAACTAGGGAATGGCAACCAAAAGTGACGGCAATATCCGAAAAGAAAAGCCTAGCATCTATGACTTCCGCAACACTTTTCGGAAAGCTTCAAGAATATGAGACGGAACTTGGAAGGCTTGAAAAACATGAGAATCATGAGAAGAAATCCAAAGGCATTTCTTTGAAAGTTGATTCAAAAGAAAGTCAAGATAAAGATGCATCGGAAGAAGATGAAAACCTCATGCTTCTTGTAAAAAGGTTAGGAAAATATTTTGGTCATAAAAATAATCTTCATAATGCTAACTTTGTCAAAAGAAAGAAATTCTATAAGCATAAAGATAAAGAAGCCTCCACATCAACACAAGATGTCACATGCTATGAATGTGGAAAGCAAGGTCACATAAAGCCGGATTGTCCAAAACTCTCCAAGAAAAATGGATTCAAAGGCAAAAAGGAGTTCAAGAACAAAAAGGCTTATGTTGCATGGGAAGATAATGAGATAAGTTCTTCATCCGAATCGGAAAGCGACGAATGTGCAAACTTAGCCTTAATGGCAGCGCATCACTCCGACGATGAAGAAGAGGTTAGTAATGAATTTAATCTTTTTAATGATAATGTTCAAGGTGCTATTGATAAACTCTTGAAAGAATGCAAAAGTTTATACAAAAGGTGTCAAATCAAGAAAAAGAACTTCTAATTTGTCTAGAAAAAATTGACACCATGACTAAAGATTTTGATCTTCAAAAACAAAATTTTATTAAAGAAAAGGAAAACTTTGCATGCTCCAAGTGTGAATCAAATGTCTTTCAAATTGTTCAATTGAAAAGAGTCATTGAACGATATGAAAAGGGACAAATAGGATTGGAAGGATTACTAAGCCAACAACGTTATCCAAATGATAAAAGAGGTCTTGGTTATGTGAATACTAAGAAACCAAGTAACAATCCCACTGTTTTTGTAAAGGCTAGTAATAGTTCCAATCCCAAGAAAGTAGAAAAGAAGAAAGTTGTTCATAATCATCAAAAAAAAAGGCTAATATATCCAAAAAGAAAACATTTCCTAAGAAGAAATCTTATCCTTCTAGATATAGAAGTAACTTTGAACCTACTTGTTTTTATTGTGGTATTAAAGGCCATACACCTAATGCTTGCTATGTTAGAAACTTTAGTATGGCAAGTGGGCATTATGTGTGGGTGAAAAAGGGAACTAACTATGAAGGACCCAAGGAAACTTGGGTAACTAACAAAGAATAATTTGTTTTTGTAGGTATGCTTGAAATCCACATCAAATGTTTGGTATCTTGATAGTGGATGTTCAAAGCATATGACAGGAGATGTACACCAATTTTCATATCTAGTACATAAAGCCAAAGGGTATGTCACCTATGGAGACAACACCAAAGGAAAGATTCTTGGCGTTGGAATAGTTGGCACACCTCCATCAATTCAAATTGAGGATGTTCTCTATGTTGAAGGATTAAAGCACAACCTTCTTAGCATAAGTCAACTTTGCGATAGAGGGTTCAAGATCAAATTCAACAAAGAAGAATGCTTATTATGGATGAGGCAACCAATGAGGTAAAACTCAAAGGTATAAGATCTAACAATATTTTTATGATTACTTTAGATGATTTGTCTATGAAGGTACAATGTCTTATGGTAAACAACAATGACGCTTGGTTATGGCACAAGAGGATTGCTCACATTCACATGGAGCACTTGAACAAATTGGTTAAGCATGACTTAGTTATTAGTCTACCAAAGATGAAGTTCATAAAAGACAAATTATGTAATGCATGCCAAAAGGGCAAACAGACCAAATCAACTTTCAAATCTAAGAATGTGGTGTCTACTACAAGGCCACTACAATTGTTACACATGGATCTATTTGGTCCATCAAGAACAAAAAGCTTCGGAGGTAATGTATACGCTTTGGTTATTGTTGATGATTTTTCTAGATATTCTTGGACTTTGTTTCTTGTGCAGAAAAGTGATGCCTTTAAAGCTTTTAAGAAGTGTGCTAAGCAAATCCAAAATGAAAAATCACTAAAGATTGTATCCATAAGAAGTGATCATGGTGGAGAATTCCAAAATGCACAATTTGAAGAATTTTGTGAAGAACATGGTATCTCTCATAATTTTTCAGCACCTAGAACTCCACAACAAAATGGAGTAGTTGAAAGAAAGAATAGGTTTCTAGTGGAACTTGCAAGAACAATGCTTAGTGATGCAAATCTTCCTAAATATTTTTGGGCGGATGCGGTTAGTACGGCATGTTATGTTGGAAATCGAGTTATCATTAGACCTATAATAAAGAAGACTCCATATGAACTCTTCAAAGGAAGAAAGCCAAATATTGCTCACTTCCACATTTTTGGATGCAAGTGTTTTGTTCTCAACAATGACAAAGACAATCTCGGTAAGTTTGACGAGAAATCCGACGAAGGTATATTTCTTGGTTATTCTCTTTCTAGTAAAGCATATAGAATTTATAATAAAAGAACTTTAACTATTGAAGAATCTATGCATGTATCTTTTGATGAAACTAACACCTCCAAGGAGGAAGTAGTTGTGTGTGATGATGATGATCCTATAGATTTACCCCCGGAAGATCTTTCAATTGATCAAGTTGTGAAATCACCGGAAAATCAAGAAAACATTGTACAACAAGATTTAAACATCAATGATCTACCAAAAGAATGGAGAACTCATAGAGACCATCCTATTGACAAAATTATTGGTGACATTAGCCAAGGAGTATCAACAAGATTAAATCTAAAAGATGCTTGCTTAAACATGGCGTTTGTTTCTCAAATTGAACCTACCAAAGTTGATGAAGCCTTAGGAGATGATCAATGGATTATTGCTATACAAGAAGAATTAAATCAATTCGAGAGAAATCAAGTTTGGGAACTTGTTCCTAGACCAAGTGGTAAACACATCATAGGTACCCGATGGGTGTTTAAAAACAAACTTGATGAGAATGGTCTAATTGTTCGAAACAAAGCAAGGTTGGTTTCCCAAGGTTACAATCAAGAGGAAGGAATCGACTTTGAAGAAACATTTTCTTTGGTTGCAAGGTTAGAAGATATACGTCTTTTACTTGCTTATGCTTGTTCATTAAATTTTCAGCTTTTTCAAATGGACATCAAAAGCGCATTCTTGAATGGATACATCAATGAAGAAGTCTATGTCAAACAACCTCCGGGATTTGAAGACTTCAAACATCCTACACATGTCTTTAAGTTGAGAAAGGCTCTTTATGGCTTAAAGCAAGCACCAAGAGCATGGTATGATAGACTTAGCAATTTTTTGTGTGAAAAAGGTTTCGAAAAGGGTAAGGTTGATAAAACTTTGTTCATTAAGAAAATCAAAAGTAACACTTTATTGGTTCAAGTCTATGTTGATGATATCATTTTTGGATCGACTAACAAAGAAATGTGTGAGGAATTCTCATTGATGATGCAAGGAGAATTCGAGATGTCTATGATGGGAAAGATGAACTACTTTCTTGGACTACAAATCAAGCAACTAGAAGATGGAATCTTCATCAACCAATCTAAGTATCGCAAAGAATTATTGAAAAAGTTTGATATGGAAAATTATAAAGCAATGAATACTCCAATGGGCTCCGGTACATATGTTGATCAAGATGAATCCGGTACTCCAATTGATATTACAAAATACAGAGGTATGATTGGTTCCTTATTGTATTTGACGGCAAGCCGTCCTGACATAATGTTTAGCGTTTGTCTTTGTGCTCGCTTTCAAGCAAATCCAAAGGAATCACACCTCATGGCAGTTAAAAGGATCATGAAGTATCTTAAAGGAAAAACCAATGTCGGCTTATGGTATCCTAAAGGTAGTATTTGCACTTTAATTAGTTATTCTGACGTGGATTATGCAGGTTGTAAAACTGATCGTAAATGCACAAGTGGTACTTCTCACATTATTGGAAATGCATTAGTATCATGGGCTTGTAAAAAGCAAGCATGTGTTGCTCTTAGCACGGCCGAAGCAGAATACATAGCAGCGGGTAGTTGTTGTGCACAAATTCTTTGGCTCAAGCAACAACTCCGTGATTACGGACTTGATCTCGGATGCATTCCTCTTTGATGCGACAATACAAGTGCTATCAATATTACAAAGAATCCGGTCATGCATTCAAGAACCAAACATATATATATTCGACATCATTTTCTCCGTGATCATGTACTTAAAGGAGATGTCGAAGTCACTTTTGTGGATACTCATAACCAACTCGCAGATATCTTCACAAAACCGCTTGCTCGAGAACCATTCTTCAAAATTCGAAGAGAACTTGGTATTTTGGATGAAGGTGATCTCTAAATGTTTCTCATAAGATGCACATCTTAATTTTTAAATATATTTGTTTCACTCTTTTTCCCCATCCTTTTTGATGTTAACAAAGGGGGAGAAGAATTTGCATATGTGCTATTTTGTTTCAAAGAAATTGCAGGCCCAAAATAAATATCATAAAACTCACTCCAAAATTCAAAGAATCATGGACTTAGGGGGAGCATACAATTTAGGGGGAGCCTTGCATTTGCTCAACATTATTGCTACACAAAACAACACAAACATTTCAAGAATTGTTTTCAAGACTTAGTTGTCATCATCAAAAAGGGGGAGAATGTAATTGCAAGCTTCTCAAGTCATATTTAAAGCATTAGTTTTGATGAAGACAACATGGATATCAACATTCAAAGGATGTGCAAAAAGCTTATCAATATCATATACAAGTCTTGGAGATTAGAAGAAGAATTATTGAAGAATCAACAAATGTCAAAAGGTTTAAATAATTCTTAATCTTGAATATAGATGTTCACAAATATGCATTCATAATCGTATACATATCCCACATGTTTACATTTAAGAAAAACTATGTTTGAGATCTTTTTCAAAAAGAATTTGTGAAAATAAATTTTCAGGAACCGGTTCCTCCCTAACAGGGAACCGGGTTCCAAACTTGTTCAGAAAACATGTCCCTGGAATTTGTACCAGGAACCGGGTTGTACCAATAGGGGAACCGGTTCCTGCATGATATTTTTCAAATCTGAGTTATAACATTCACTAAGAACCGGGTTCTGCCTGTGTCGGAACCGGTTCCTAGAGAACCAGTGCAGCTTTTCTTTTGTTTTTTGAACATATTTCAAATGATACTCTTTCATGAATGCATTGCATCTTTTCATATCGAATGGCATGAATGAAGAGGTACTTGTGACTTTATAAAATGTGCAGATTTTTAGATTTAAACATAACAACAATATCAATCAAAAAGACTTCTTCAATAAACAATTTTTCATCAATTCAAATTTGGATATAAACTTTCATGTGTTCATAATTTTGTGAAACTTGCCATATACACTTTCATTATCATTACAAGTTTCATACATTCATTGTGAACATTTATAATCATTGTTGAGAATTGTTTCTATCTTGAAGAAGAAGATCAATTGAAGATTGATAGTGCTATCCATCTATTTCAAATAAATCATTGTATTATTACTTAAAGGTTTTCCCTTACTATCCAGGATTGTTGGAAGTAAGTGTTGTGATTTGAAGAGGATTGTTCTTCATTCACATTAGTGTTTGTTTGATCTTAAAGGTGTTAAGAACCTTTGGTCACCCTATAGGTTAGATAGTAAGCATAGGCTGTACAATCATTCTAACTATAGTGAAATCTCTTTCGTGTTGGAAAGGGGACTGGAGTACTCTCGGATTGTGAGGGGAACCAGGATATATCACCGTGTTCTTTACTTTTCCGCTTTTATCGCTTTCATCACCATAATCAAGAAAAGATAAGATATAATCAAAAACCTTCAAACACTTAACCAAAAATTACCGCAAGCATTCTCATAAAACCGAATAAATTTTTATATACCTAATTCACCCCCCCCCCCCCCTCTTAGGCACTCTTAGACTTACAGGAGAATCTGTGACTGGGAAGAAGTCAATAAAAAGATGAAGTCTGTGAAGAAGATACTTTTTCAAATACATGATTCTGAATCAGATGCTGATGAAGAGTGAGTTACTTTCATTGAATAAGGTGGTTGGTCTGAAGAGCAAGTTTAAAGATTTATAATTATAGGTGTTTATGTTTGATTGATTTTGTATGTTCTTTGTCTTGTTGTTAGTATGTTCTTTATTTATGTTTGATAGGTGTTTCTTTCTTTATCTAGATTTGCTTATCAGTTCTAAGTTGTTTGATAGTTTATCTTTGGGTTTTTTCTACATTTGCCAAATTTTGGTAAAAAGGGAGAGAAATATGTTATTATATGTTGTGTGCATACATCATAGTTGTGTGCTTTGGGTTAAGTTGCTTATGCTCTCATCTGATGATAATGTGTGACCATATACTGGAACATATGGCTTGGCATTTGGTCCTCAACTTCATGTGCTTGTGTGAGCTGATCTTTATGTGTGTTCTAATTGAACTAACTTAGGGTGGTGATCTGTTCTGGATGTCCTGACTGACTACTGACCTTCTTTGTGTGCGTGCCTATTTGATTGTGTGCCTGACTGTATGAGAGCATTGTGCTTTGATTTGTATTGGTGTAGAAACCATATTACATGATTTCTGATTTTGTTCTACTTTTGCTGCAATTATTTTCTACAGTTGATATAAATGTTTGTGATGTGCTTATGATGCTCAGTTTGAGTTTTTGATGATTTACCCATGCACATCTTATAAGTTTTGCAAGATTTTTTTCCCAAAATTTTCAAAGGGATAGATTGTTGTTCTATGTGATTAGTTTCATTATGAAAACAACATGGAGTGTACAACATATTTTGGTGAAGAAAGAAAACATGTGGGACATGATGTTCTAGCATGTGTGCAACATCTGGCACGTGACAACAAGATAATATTTTTGCTGATCTGAGCATAATTTTAGGTTACATGATAGTGATTCGTTACTATCTTTTAGAAATATGTGATTTAGATTTGTTTGGAATATTGAATAGGATCAATATATTTAATTAAGATTTAAACTTGAATCAAAACAAATCAAATCTTTTTTAAATTTTTGGTATGTCAAACTTCAAATGTCCCATGACATGTTGAGACATCAGAATTCGAATAAAACAAGCATGACAACGTATAACAATCAAAATAGTACGGAAAAGCATAAACAACACACATAATTTCTAACCTAGTTCAGAGAAACTCTCCTACTCTGGGGGCATACCAAGCCGGGTATAAAGTCCACTATAATAGTATCAATTTAAAGTTAAACTAGTCCCAAGTTTACAACTTCTCACTTAATCACTACCCGTGCTAACTTTCTACTTAAGACTCATCTAGGTATGAGGCCCTCCTCAACACCCTCATCAATCACGGACAGCGATTGGACAAAACAGGAAGACATAATTCCATGACGACAAACTAGAAGACACACTTTCATGATATTACCTAGCCAAGACTCTTGACTAAGAACACAACTTAGAGTTGCTTAAAATCTTCCTCCAAGAACAATACTCACTCTTTCTTCACAGCTTTGAGGAGAACAATAACATAGACTACAACTCTATGACATCAGTCCAACTCACAACCGAGTGGAACACACAACCAACTCTCCTAGAGAGTGGTACATACTCAGCCCTAATAACTACATCTTTTCATTCACGACTAGTACCTTCTTCTAGGTTATAATGCTTCTATTTATAACCTTTATCCCAACTAGATTTGGGCTTCAAACCACAGCATATTAGCTGCTACAAATCTACAAAAGATTTTGCAACAAAATAGGTCTTCAATCAAATCTTTCCTAAAAATTCTACTTATTTAGAAAGTATATTTTCCTCTTGAATTATGATTGAATCTTCCAGACCTACAACTCATTGCCACATAGGATTTCATAATATTCACATAATATTTTGCATCTCTTAAATCATAACAGAATCTAACTGTCCAGCTCAGCACATGCACAATGTCGAATGACCCTGCATAGGACATCTTATATGACATATTGATCCAGATGATGAGAACTTCTCGTCTCAATATGTCTCAACATAAAATAGGACTTCTTGTTCAACCTGTTCTTCCTAACAAGTTAACACATCCTATTTAACATATTGCTGCTATATTAGTTTTACCAAGCATAATGTCAACCATAAAGTAGAGAATTAACAATCTCCCCCTTTGGCTTATTTTGGCTAAAACTAATTGACATAACCTTTGCATATACAAAGGCGAACCATAAAAAAAAGGCTAAACAATATGAATCAACGGCAACCATAAAAATAGAAAACACTAGAGCAACCACAATCTGATTTCACTTGTGATAGTCTTCAGTCTTCACACATGATGTCACAGCAATAACAATAGGACTTCTTCATGACAGTCCAACACATATTATCTCCACCTTTTTAGCCAGAATATGACAAAGGAAACAAGGAGAAGTAATATACTCAGTCTGATTGATATCAGAACATCATATCTAACCTCTCTTCATAGCATCCTGAACCAATCCATTACAGCCCCATCAGGATAATTTGAGAAGAAACTCCTGAAGACATTTGGTGTACACTCCCCGACAAACTAAGAACACATCTTCAGACGTGATGTTTCACAGAACTTTTCTTGTGTTCTGAGGCACAAACAAAAAACCTTCCACTAGATTCTAAGTATACTCACTTCACTTAGAATAAGTAAAACACACCAAGACATTAGAGCTTCATAAGTGTGACATCTTCCATCAGCTGAGTCCCTTAGAGAGTTCTTCCAAAATCTATAGAGAAAAATAAATTCTCCTAGAAACAAACATTATCTTCCAGAATTCACTTTAAGATCCATGTGAGCACAAGATCCAATCAACCAACCTCTCTTGAGACATGCACAGGCTTCACAAAATTTGCACCATTGTAGTAACAAACCATAGACAAGTACTTTACTCCCTCTATCTTGGATAAATAATGCTTCTGCTGAAGAATAGCACTTAAACACCAGATGAAATCACATGAAAGATTTCACATTCTCATAGTGAAGAACTGTAACCTCGCACATCTGCTGAACATATTCACACATAGTGAAAACAATCCTGAACCAAATACTTTAGCTCCTTTATAGTACATCAAGTCCTTCTGATTTTTTCACTTTAACAAGGACACATTTGATAAATATCCTTACAGATCCATTCATAATGTCATGATTCTTAGGGGGGCAAGATATCATGCACTCTACTCAAAAAAATATCTCAGTTTGCTTAAAAGCTTTAGTGAGAGCCAGACTAACCCAAAAACTCCTAGGGTTACTTGCAATAGAAGAAAACACCTTAAAAAATGAGCATACCACACTATCTGACAACATTTTGTTGCCCTTACATCCACTAGCAATAGCCGATACTAGTGGATTCTTCAAACTGATAGTAGTCATGTATTGCCAGAACATACTACTATAAACAAGATCAAAATCTTCTCATCCTAATTTGCATAGTCAGAAATCCCTCTTCTGACAATAATGCTTGAGCATCCAATCGCACAAACACAAGCATCTTTTTAAAAATAGCCACCACAGAGAATGGTGTTGCACCATCATTTGGGGCATCAGCTTCACATTACAGAACCTAATTACTTTGGTTCTTAAATCAACATCCAAAGGACTCATTTGCATAGAAGTCCTTCAACATGCTCCCAACAGAATGGGCCTTTAGTAGCTAATTCTGGTTGTCACACATCAGAGCACCATGGAGAGAAATAAACTCTTAAAAGTTAGTAGCTTCCTAGCCCAAGCTACTCAACACAGCTATATAGAGAAAAATAAATTCTCAACAAACTTTCTGAATCATACTGTTCAGACTGCAAACTTGTATAACACCTTATACATATACTTAGCTCTCGTCAAAGTATTTACCATTAGTATCATGCACATTCTCATCAGAGGACAGACAAATACTCAGCTCCCGTCAAAGTATTTACCATTAGTCAGATGATACTACCTTTTCACACTAGGTATGACATTTAGTCTGACATTATTCTTCTGCACACATCTCACACCAGCTGATTCATCTTCATGACAAACAGTCATGACAGTAATTTACACCATAGAATGCTCCAAGTTAGGCCAGTAGATTGACTACACACTCCATCATGAACAAATCTAAAAACTTCTTTGACTGAAGAAGCAAAGAAATGAAATGATGTTCCAACATCATATCAGACATCAGCCTAAAACACATGGATTTAACCACTTATTATGGCTTTGGAGACAACATCCATAGCGTTCCATATAAAAGTCTTGCAAGGGACACAAGAGGATCAACCATCAGTAGCTAATCAACCTTTAAGACCAGATCAAAATACATGCAAAACATGCACACCTAAAGAAAATTTCTTCTCATAAGTACAATTTGTGGTGTTAGACGCCATTCTTCTGCACCTAAAAAGGAGATTCCCTCTAATAGGTATCTGGAGCAGATCACAATAAGAATCGGTATTGGATGATCATAATACCACATAATTGTTTAGAAAAAAATCCTCTTCTCACAATTCTTCAACACACAAGGATGACCTTCAATCCTTGCAAACACAAATGTTCTATTATGTGAGGACACCATATAATTGAGCCATAAGCATGAGGAGAATCTTCCCATCCAGATAAGAGGAAAGAATAATCAAAATTCCTTTCTTAAGAACCATGATCCTTTAGTCCCTAATAGGATTACCAACTCCTCTTTGCTCCTAATAAAAAAATGAAATGTTCATCTTAGGTGGATTAGATGACACTTCAAAGTGCAGACACCAATCAACCCCTAAACTCAGGTTGATACATCTCCAATGCACACAACCCCTTGAATTTCTCTTCCACTACAATAGAACAATAGTTACATGCTCTCATAGACTTGACAATATCTAGTTAGAGTAAAAAACCTCCATCATGTTTAATAGAAACATCACCAGACATATTGAGATAAATAAATTCTCAATACAAAGATGTCAAGACATTACGTCTGACATTTCTTCAAGTTCTTCCAGCTTCAGATTAAGGACTCCCCCTTATTAACTACTAAGAACTCCTCATAGAATTATACATTCTCCCCTCCAATAGCTGAACATCTTATGGTTGGTATACACAAATTACTCCCCTCAAACAGAATATATTCTATGGCTAAAGACAGGATTCCATAGATCTGTCTCCTTTAATCAGAAGGGTCTTCCAGATGTCAGAGAGGATTTCCTTGACATTACGGCTTTATCAACACATATAAAGGACCGGGTTGAGATACCTTTGTCGTGGTGAAAAATCAAGGAGATCAAGCTTTTGAGAAACTTGACTCACAATTACTTTAAGAAGTCACCACCGAACTTTATTATTTCCAAGGAAAAGGGAAAGGATCTAAAACCTATTGTTTAACATGCAATGCAAGGAGTATAAACTAAAATCAAAGCATAAGTAAGATATCTAGGGTATAAGGGTTGGTTATACAAAGGGAAGGTATTAGCACCCTATGTATCTATAATAATCTATAGGAACCACTTATAATATCAGTTTTTGGTTTGAAATTGTTTGTTTGTTTAAATGGATGAGGTGATGGGAAAAGAAATATATTTTAGGATATTCTTGTTTGGAAAGACATAGTCTTATACCTACGTATTAATTAAGCATCAAAACCTCATAGTTCGTGGTAAAAATAACAAAATGTTTTGTTGTGGTTGATTATATGAGAAAAGATATTTCATCATATTTTAGAGAGAAAGCTCAATTAATACCATCACAAGTATGAGAAGATAGATCTTGCATCATCATGAAGGAAGGGCTAATAACTTGGATATAAAGATCAACAAGTTCTCAACTAACGTCTTCATATGGAAAGAATCACATTTACTTCAACAATTACTATGGGTATAGGAGAATCATATCTCAACTATGAAGAGGATTTATATCTAATCTCTTTGAGAAAAAATTTAAATTGAAAAGCCATGTGGCAAAAATATTTGAGTGAGGTTAAATCACTTTTAGTATTTTGAAATTGTTTTGATAGATTTAAGTATATTGAAGTTTTTTGTTAAAAAAGAAAGCTTGAAAATGCAATGGCACAAAGTCAAGGTTTTTATATGAAAGTAGCGAAAGTTTAAAAAATGATTTTTTTAGGGTTAAAAGGTTTTTTAGAGTACATGACAATACATATGGTGATTATTCACAAAGGATTTTATACAAAAGGGTAATGCATATGCACATGACTTATAAAGTCAACAAAATTATCCATTTTCCTTGAATTTTTGACACAAGTACTAATTATGTGAGGCAATGAACATACACAAATATCATGTTATTAAGCAAGATCCAAAACATGATATGTTAGACAAATTCAAATTGGGAATGATCAAGAAATCAACAAGAAAGTCTTAAAAGAAAGTATAAAATACGTGTTTAGATTTTTAATAAAATAAACAAAATGAAACATATTTTTGTTATTTTTCAAATATTATCAAAGTACAACATAAATCAAGTATCATGCAAAAAATCAAACCAAAAGGAGTTGATTTGCTCATCTAAAATCAAATTGAAAGTTGAAGAAAAAATTTTGAAAATGAATGGCAAGATAAATAATGAAAAGAAATTTTTTTGAGAAAAAAGCTTTAGAAAATCGATTCTTTGAAATGGGGAAATCGATTTCCCCTTTGTTGTAAGCCTAAAATAGAAGCATTAGAAAACAAAATTTTGTTGTGAAAATTGATTCCTTGATATGGGGAAATCAATTTCCCCTCTGCTGCAGGCAAAAAACAGAAACTTTGGAATGCAAAAATAGTTCAGGAAATCGATTCCCCTATTTCAGGAAATCGATTTCCAGCATGAAATTTCTAATTTTTCTGGTTTTAAAACACATCATCTTCAACTTTTATCTTCCAAAAATGGCAACTCACTCATTTCTCAACCAAATGCAAAACTGTAAAGATCAAAGTTGCTTAGTTTTTCACAAGGATTTCAAATATGTAAACATTATAAATTAATACATACTGTAGCTCATGAATTTTTTATAAGACCAAAAGATATAACATTTTTCCAAAGTTGAATCAAATGAAAAACAAACTCAAATAATGGATATTTTCATAGGACTTTAGATCACACCAATCATATGAACATAAATGTATCAAGAATGAGTGCAAATGGTAGCTTCAACTATGAGTTCAAATTTAAGAAAATTTTACCAAACGGAGTGAATCTCTTGCCCCTTTAAATGTGATTACAATAGAAAAGAGATGATCCTCTTAGCTTCCTTGGACATCAATGAAGTTATTGATGTGCTTACTTTGCTTTGAAACAAGCTTAAACTTTCTAACCAACTCAAGGTGCAAACTCAAAAAGTGAGAAATAGAGGTATGGATTGGGTGGTTATAGAAGCAAACTTAAGGTTGTAGTAGCTTCTATATGATGCATGGAATGTGTTTGGATGGTTTGTTTGCAAACAACTTGCAAGAATTGGGAGTTTTGTGTTTATGGTATAAAAACTTATAACAATGGGGTTTTTATGCAAATTTGGTGTTTGAGAGAAATTGAGGGAGTTTGAGAGTTATGAGTTAGTTCTTTTTTGTGCAAATTATATCTCTACTTACAGAGAAAACTCAGAGGTAATGAGATGGACAAATGCTCAAGTTATGGAATTATGGTTTGGTTGGAATGCAAATATCAAGTTATGTGAACTTTCATGGTTTCAAGGCATAGTAAAAAGAGTGGCTAGATGAAAAGATGTTGTTTCCTTGATTTATGGTGGTGTGTAATCAGAAAAAAGTAGAGGCGTGGGCTCAAGGAGGACTTTGTGCAAAAGCCTGCTTTTCAAGAATGGTATTGGTAACTTTTTACCTTAAATGGCAAGTTATTTGGATAATGGCTTGTATCTCTTGGGTAAATGCTTGAAGGCTTGTGTATTCTATTGATCTTGGATAGATTTAGTTTTACTATGGTCTGAAAAGTGAGATTATGTAGCATAGATTGGAGATTTTGTCTTTTGGTTATCACAAAAATGACTTGGAGTGCAACCTTGATCACTTATCTTCATAAATTCGAAACTCCTTGCTCAAGTATGATAAATTCATGCTCTTATACTTTTTGGAAAGCTTGAAATATCATCTAAAACTTTCATTTTGAACACTTTCCTTGAATAAATTTGGATCTTGGAGAAAAATGGCTATAAAGTCAGCTACATAACAATGTTAGAATGCTGGAAAATTTTCTCTAAGTGTTTGAGATTTTGACAATCTTGAGATGCTAACTTCAATAATTCATATCTCCAAATATATGTATTTTTTGGAGATCAACCCTCATTGATAAAGTTATAGTATGAATCATGCTCTACCACTTTCATGTTGGAAGTTTTCCTTGAATCAGCTTGTATCTTGGTGAAACTTGCTTGTGAAGATAGGGCTTTTTTAGTACAAAACACTTAAATTTCTAAGTGTTTAAAAATCTTCAATTTTGAATTTTGTTGACTTTTCCGATTCTTGACGCACAAGTTTGATAATTTTGAATGTTTTGATGATCCTATACCCTTAAAGTCCAAAGTTAAACAAAAAGTCAAAGTTTGACTTTGGTGTGACAATTGACTTTTCATCAGTTGATTTCAATTCCTTCACCATCAGTCAATTGTATCTTTGAGAATGTCTTGAGACATGTAATTAGGTTAAGATGTCGCGTTTGAGTTCTTTGAGTCATGCTTCAATACATTAGGTTATTCACTGAGCCAAAAATTAATGACCCACTTTCTTTAATCAAAACCCTAATTTGATCAAGACTTGTATTGATGAAGATTTCTTGATTCAAAACCCTGTTTGACACAAAGAGTAAACACAAGCTATTTTTTATATTTTGTTAGATATGTAATGATGCATATGAGTTAGTATCTTAGGTTAAACAAATTAGGGTATAAAAACCTTTAACACGCCTCTATAGGAAAATAAAGCACAACCTCCACACTCCAACTCACTTGGATCAGAAGTAAACCAATCTAATGAGTGACAATATGTTGTGATCATCTATTAACCAACTCAAATAACACCCCAGATGCCTCCTCTTCCAGAACAGAAGTAGGTTCCAAACATATGTGATTAATACACATTTGTTTAGCACCAAAATAATTTGATAAGTGAGTCATTTGTCCAACATGATTCTGCTCAAATTGCTGATGAGATGTTCCAACATCTGGTAGAACATATTTTCTATACCCAATCAACACATTGTTGAGATTAGTTTTGAAGTCCTTAATCCTCCCAGAAAATCATAATATACCTTGATCACCTTCAAGGTCTTCAATAGGCTTCCATCTTTCATATCATCATCAACAAACAACAGGGCCGGGACCACTTTCCTAATCTATCCATAAACTAGAAAGATCCATTTGGAAGCAACCACAAACAAGAGCTCTTGCCACCTTCATAAATATTTTCATCAACCATATTTGAAAGTGCATTTATGAGTGGACTTGAAATAAACCTCAAGTATCTTTGGCAACTTTAGCAAGCTGGTTGAAACTATCCTCCAAGTATCACCCCACCATGGGATACACCTCCAGAGAAGAACAGATGGCTACAACCTCAATCACCAGAAACTCAGAACACCCCCAGGAGTTTTCCATCATATACATATATAGTGGAACACAAACCAGAAAACTCCTCAACAACCTTCAGGCACAACACAAAACCCTTCCACACAACCACCATAATCCAGGTGCAAACAAAACAACCTAGGTTTGAAAATAAATCAAACCCAACACAGCAGCTCACCACCAAAGCTACAGGCCTGATAACATCAAACAAGGTCAATATACACCCTGTCACAAATATTCCATCCTCCACTTCAAGGGACCATTCAAACAACAATATGAATTATCCAAGTTCAAACAAATTTTCAATAGATACATCCTTCCTTGCCCATGACTAGAAAGTATCTTTCCAAGATCTTACCCAAAAATAGAACAGGATGCCTACTCTGATACCAATTCAATATTCTGGTATGTCAGACTTCAGATTTCGTATGATATATTGAGACATTTGAATCTTACTAAAACAAACATGGCAAGGTATAACAATCAAAACAATGTTGAAAAACATAAACAACACACATAATTGTTAACCCATTTCGAAGAAACTCTCATACTCTGGGGAATACCAAGTCAGGGATAAATTACACTATAATAGTATCAATTCAAATCTAAATTAGACTCAAGTTTACAACTTCTTACTTAATCACTACCCGTGCTAATTTTCTACCTAAGACTTACCTAGGTATGAGGCCCTCATCAACTTTGTCATCAATCACAAACAACGATTGGACAAAACAGGAAGACACACTTCCATGATGATAAACTAGAAGACACACTTCCATGACAATACCTAGCTAAGACTCTTGTATAAGAACGCAACTTGGAGTTGCTTACAAGCTTCCTCCAAGAACAATACTCACTCTTTCTTCACAGCTTTGAGGAGAACAATAATAGAGACTACAACTGTATAACATGAGTCCAACTCACAACCGAGTGGAACACACAACCAACTCTCCTAGAGAATGGTACAAACTCAGCCCTAATAACTACGTCTTTTCTTTCACTGATTGTACCTTATTCTAGGTTATAATGCTTCTATTTATAACTTTTATCTCAACTGGATTTGGACTTCAAATCACAACATATCAACTACTACAAATCTGCAAAAGATTTTGCAAAAAAATAGGTCTTCAATCAAATATTTCCTAAAAGTCTCCTTATTTAGAAAGTATATTTTCCTCTTGAATTCTGATTGAATCTTCCCGACCTACAACTCAGCGCCATATAAGATTGTATAATATTTCCAGAATATTCTGCATCTGTTAAATCATAACAGAATCCAACTGTCCAGCTCAGCACAGGCGTGATGTCTAATGACCCTGCATAGAACATCTTCCCACAAGTTAACACATCATATTTAACATATTGCTGCTATATTAGTTTTACCAAACATAATGCCAACTATAAAAACATAGAATTAACATTTTTGTTTGAGGTATTGAAAAATAAATCAAAATAGAATCCTCTACAAATCTGAACGTGATCTCAAATCAACTGCCCATTGGAGAAAATCTCAAAATATTGCATTGCTATTTGAGAAGACTCAAATCTAATGTTTGAAGGGTGTGCAAGTATTGAAATTTTTTTATGTTAGGGTTTATATTTTGAGTCTTTTATTTGTACACCACTCTAGCGCCTTCATTCATATCTTAAGGTATAGAGTTTGGTTTGTTAGTTGAGTTATAATTCAACATTCAATATTCTGATTATTGTGTTGATCACTAGGGTTAGTGATTGAGAGAAACTGGAAGAGATTATCATATTTAGAGGGAGTCTTAAATAGAAAGACACTGGTAGTATCATGAAGAGGTATTGAATAGGGGTTGTTCATCTAAGACTAATTATACTAATACTATTGAGAACTGAATTTCCTTTATTGGCTTAGAAGCTCTCCATATATAGGTGAGGTTGCACCAAACTGGGTTACCAATTCCCTTGTTTTCTTTATTGCTTTATGATTGTTCATCTTATTTTCTGTTATTTATCAAATTCTGGTTTGAGATATTGAACACAACAACTTAGACTTCTGGTCTAACATTTGTCCCCTTAGAGCAGAATTTCACTTTAATCAATTATACTTGTAAGGTAATAAATTATTTAGATTATTTTCAGCCTCCTTGCTCCTTTTGGGCCTTGACATAAGTTTGGGAATGGTTAATTGCTTTTGGCACCCACATTCTTATGCATGGAACCCTTTGGCTAGATATTTCAGTCCTCTGGATGACACTCTTGCTAAAGGCACATTTAACTCAAAAAAAGGTTATGTTTATGATAAAATAATATTCGCTAAGCATGAAAAGACCACTTGATAAAAAAAATCTAGATTTTCTCCATTCAATTCTATCAAGTGTATTATCTCTGAAATCTCAAGAAATCTTGAGAAAACTCTCCCTCATGAGGGAAAAGAAAAATCAATGTCGAAATTTCATCTCTACATATCACTTGATACAAAAGTTGGCTAAAAGAACTTCTCTGGAGTGACATGATCATCAAAGATCCTCAGAATCTATGAATATCAGGAACAACACCGCTTTTGAGAACCACTATCAATGCCAACAAACAACTTGGTTTATTAAGACTGATGAGCACCGCCATTAATGTCAACAAATAACTTAATTAATCACGATTGGACACTACCGTCAACGCCGACAACTTGATCAATGTTTATCAGGATCATCAAACACCACAAAGCATCATATTTCTCTTGTATACTCATAGTATACACATACTTTGCACAATTTTATCAAATATTCATTTAGCTCTTTCAAAACTACAAAGCAATTATGCAAAATAGATTAATTAATTTTTCACTTTAGGTATTTAAATCTTTTTGGGTTCAGGTATATTGATGGTTCTAAGAGGTTTGGAGTTATTTTGTTTAGACAATCTTAAATCATTTTATTGGACATAAAATAAAGCTCTAAATAGTCGACATTATTAAAAAAAATTACTTAATTATCTGACTAATGGATTTGTTTCTATCATAGCAAATATTTATAAAAGATCTATTAAGATTTATAACTTAAACTTTTTAATTAAAATAAGCCTTTTGATTTGATAGAATTAAATCAAATTTATAATTTCAAAAACGTTATATTTAAATCAAGTGTTTGATCTTAATCGAACGATCACAACCGTTTGACTGGATAAATACAAGATTACTTGACTGTATTGAATCAATATTTAAATTTTAATTGAAAGATTTATTGTCCGACGCGTCTCAAATAAAATTACATCCCACGGCAAAAATTTATAAAAAAAATTGTAAATTTTCAAGTGAAACTCAAACTATTAATTAATTGAATATTAAAATAATAATAATAATATAAGTGTGGTATAAAGTTGAAGAAGAAGTAAAGATTAAATGGACCATAGAGTTTGATATGAATAAAAGGGTCCCAATCCCAAGTGGTAACAAGCAATTGGTGATATTCATAATTTTGGACAAACATTGGTGGGGATATTTCTATACTTGTGGGGATAATGGGGTGACCTAGAAAGTGGGAAAAGTGTCAAAATAAAGCAAAAGAAACACATCCTCAATTTCACTTCGATTATTAATCATACTTTCCTTGTTTAGGAGAACTCATATTATCTTCAACATTTACGTACAATTGTGGATTAATAACAATAACTAGATCATATTAATCAATTCAGGAAATGTCAAACTATGTTAGGTTTTTATGCATCCTATTCTTTGAGTTGAAACCTCACTGTAATTCTTTCTTATTCTTATAATAAATACAATACATATTTAATTGTGTGTACCTATACTTGTCCTAAACAAGTATTGATATATCATCATGACACCGTTATAATGTCTCTATTATCAAATGTTTTTTTTAGTAATAACTAAAAAAAATACTTAAATAACTATATTTTAGAGAAAATTATATAAATAATTGGGTTTTTAAAAAAAATAAATTAAAGAGAAAACGACACTTGAATTTGCGTCTCTTATATATTTTTCAAACTTTTTTAATTATCTGTGAATTTTATTTCCTACAGATTTGACATTAACTGCAGACTTACCTGCAGGTTTTTACGGAATTCTCTGCAGAAAAATAGTTCGCAGGTAACTTTACAAGTAAATCTGTAGAAAATCTAAAATCTACAGGAAAATCCATAAATAAATAGAAAAAATTAAAAAAAATTAAGAGATGGCTATGCGTCATCTCATTTGAGACCTTATTTAAAAAGATTTATGCATGCGCTATTTAAGATGACTATTATATTATAATATTTTCTAAAACATAATTATTTAGGTAAATTTCTTCGTTATTTATGTAATTTTTTTTTTAAAATATACTTATTGCTAAAAAAAATTCTCTAGTGTCTTGTACATAGTTTTATTCGGTAAATGCCAATAACACACTGTTAGGTTTATTCTTACTAAATATTGTAAACTATGCAATAGTTATGTACTATTTGAGAATGTCAAATTTCCTAAACTTTCCATATTCTATTATAGTACAAGATGCCATATAACTTTCATGATTTTTTTATTAATATTATTATAACTTAAAATGTTACTGAAATAATTTATAAGTTTTTATAAATATATAATTATAATGATAAAACAAACTTAAATATATAAATTAATTTATTAAAGTGAAATATCTCGTCTTTAAATATTAATTGTGAGTGAATACATGCATAAGTAATAAAAAAATATAAAATATAAAAAATATATAAATTTTAAATGTTGAAGAAGAAACAAAAACAAAAAAGAGATAAGAAAATGATATATATATATATATATATATATATATATATATATATATATATATATATATATATATATATATATATATATATATATATATATATATATATATATATATATATATATATATATATATATATATATATATATATATATATATATATATATATATATGTGTGTGTTTTTTTTTTTTAATTTATTAATAGGTTTAATTGTAATTTTGATCTCTTATTTAACTTTTTTTCTTGATTTTGATCACTTTTTCAAAAACTACTATTTTAGTTTTTTTTTAAGTTTTCTTTTGAATTTTCACTCTTTCATTTTAAAAAACATAATTTTAGTCTATTTTTTAAGTTTTAATTGTAATTTTAGTTCTCTTTTTTATTTTGTTGATGATGAAAAAGGGATCAAATTTCAAAATAAAATTTAAAAAAGAGACTAAAATTACAACTTAAAACTTAAACAAAAAACCAAAATCATGATTTTTAAAATGAGGAAACAAAAATTTAAAAGAAAACTTAATAAAATGACTAAAATGTTAGTTTTTAAAATAGAAGGATCAAAATAAATAAAAAATTAATAGAAAAATCAAAATTATAATTAAATCTTATTAATAATATCTTGTTTACAACCGTACATAAATATAAAACATTTTATTTCATCAGTCTCATACTTTATTAACAAATTTAAATGAATATATATTAAATAAAAAAATTATTTTTTAAAAAAATAAATAAAGTGTTCTTATAAGTTTTTTTAGTTAAGGTTAAAAATTTCAAAATGTGTATCTCATGCTACAAAAGGGAACATCTTTACTCATTGGAAACTACTATATAAAAGTAAGAATAAAATATTTTTAAATAATTTGCTTTTCTACAAGTCAAACGTGTTGTTACCCACATTGTTATGAATACTGAATTCTCAATTCCAGGATCCTAAGCATTGGAAGATGAACAAGAAAAAGTGAAAGAAAGAATGAATCAAATTCTCCATTTTTCATAAACCTAGAAAAAGATAAAGATGCTGTAAAATTGTCGGAGGAAAAAGAAGGGACCACAATCTCTAAGAACATGAAATTTAATTAGCATTAGCATCTCATAGGAAGAGGCACGAATATGTTAGACATTGCACATAAGAAGCAGCTACGCAACACTTTTGCAACGGTTTCAATTTAAACAAATTGATACGAATATGAATTATGTTAGGTTTGAAACAAGAAGCAAAACACATTTTTCCCTTTGCATATTATCACCACATATTTAATGAGAATATTTAAAGTCTAAACTTGTTTTATAGGCTGATCAGCATAGTGATGATAAAAACTTCAAAAGTTTTAGATATGCATCTTTTAATATCTTTTAATATGTTTATTTCGTTTTATCTTTTTTTTCTTTTACGTGCATCGATATTAAATAAATTTTGTGATTTTAAATTTAAAAAATGCAATATTTGCAAATCCATTCCATCTTTAGTTTTTACGAAACGGATTAAAATTTTAGATCTCACCCTCATTATGTTTGTTCCACTTTATTTTTTTCTTTTGCAGATTTTTGTGGTGTAAGACTATACGAGACAAATATGTTTGTTTGTTAGAGATAGCATAAAAGTTGTTTAAATAGCTTAAATAAAGTATGGCATGGTGCAAGGAATTACTTTTATCATTATTATTCTAACTAATCTCAATTCTCGAGTACACCGACCACCATGATTATAAGATATTGTTTTAGGGGTGAAAACTCGTCGCAATTTTTGCTTTGAAAAAAGCATCTCGTTAAATTTATTGAAGGGTAATTTAGTATTTTAATATGTTGTATATGTGATCCTAGTTTTTTGTGTATAAATAGACTAGTAGTAGTTGTCTTTTAAATCAATCTTTATATTTTTATAGCCGTCATTGCAGAGTAATAAATATATATTCTCTCATTCTTTCTGTCATCATCATCTTGTGCACTAACAATTGGTATCTAAAGTTTCAATTCGGATCCACGGGGAAACACGAGTGAAACAGTGAGGCGTTGTGTGATTGATTTTGATTCTTGAATTCGTGTTGAATCTTGAACAAAATTGGAACAGAATCACATTTTCTGATTCTGTGGGATTGGGAAACATTGTGTTAAGTGAGATCTTAGAGTTTTGTACAAGGTTGAAGATGAACGAAAACAGTAATCTGAGCACCAAACTTCCAATTTTGTATGGCAAGAACTGGAATAGATGGATGATTCAGATGCGTGTGTTATTCGATCCTCAAGATGTTCTTGAGCTTGTTATCGAAGGTTACATTTCGGTTGCACCAGGTGTTACAGAGGAACGGAGAAATGCATAGAGAGACAAAAGGAAGAAAGATCAGAAGGCGTTGTTCTATGTTCATCAATGTGTGGATGTGAACGTGTTTGAGAAAATCGTTGATTCGACGGCGGCGAAGGTTGCGTGGGACACACTGGTTAGGTGTTACGGTGGTGACACATCAGTGGAGAAGGTGAAGCTTCAGTCCCTACGAAAGTAGTATGAGAATTTCAACATGAAGAACAACGAGAATGTATCTGAGTACATCTCCAGAGTGATTCTGATCACTAATGAAATGAAAGCTTGTGGAGAAACCTTTTCTGAACAAGTAATTATTGAGAAGATATTGAGGTCTCTTACTCCTCAATTTGATTACGTTGTTGTAGCAATTGAACATTCTAAAGATCTGGACACCATGAGAATAGAAGAGCTGCAAAGCAGTCTAGAGGCGCAAGAGTTGCGTCTGACTGAAAGAACTTTTGCGAGGGAGGTTGAGCAGACTCTAAAAGCTTCTTTTGTCAAGAAGGACCAGAAGCAAAAAAGATTTGGTGATAGATTCCAGAAGTCAGAAACCTCCACTTCCAATGAGAAGAAACATCAGAAAGGAAGGGAGAAGTTTGACAATAAGAAGTTTCAATATTACTGTTGTAAGCAATTTGGCCATTTTTCAAACATTGTTGGTCAAACAAGGGAAGAAAATCAGAGGAAGCAAATATAGCCAGATGAGATTCTGATGATGAACTTTGCTATTGATGGCTTCTGAGTCTGATGGAAGATGTTTGACAGGCTGATGGTATATGGACACTGGCTGCTCAAATCACTTGATTGGAAACAAATAATGGTTGATAGATTTTGACTCCAGAAGGAGGACAAAGATCATATGTGTTGATGATAAGTACCTTGATGCAGAAGGTATGGGAAATGCCAAAGTTAAAGTGAAGAATGGGAAGACTGTTCTGATCAAGGATGTTTGGTATGTTTCTGTAATTAAGAGCAATCTGATGAATGTGGGTCAGCTTATTGAGAAAGGTTTCTCAATCATTATGAAGAACAATCTCTTAAAGTTGTATGATTCCAATCAGAAGCTGATTATGCAATTTTAACAAGGAAGCAACAGAACATTCAAGGTGAATGTGGAGATAGCTGAAACAGAATGTCTTAGTACAGAAGACGCTGAAGGTGATAGTATGTTATGGCACAAGAGGTTGGGGCATCTGAACTACAGAAGCTTAGGGCATCTAAGTTCTAAGAAACAAAACATGTTTTAGGAGTAGTGCATTCTGACGTGCGTGGACCATTTCCATAGCCTTCACTTGGAAGAAATAGGTATTTTGTGTATTTTTTAGATGAGTTCATAAGAATGATGTCGGTAACACTCATCAAGTTTAAACATGAGGTGTTTACCAAGTTTCAGAAGTTTAAGGTGAAGGCTGAGAAATAAAGTGGTCAGAAACTAAAGATTCTCATAATGGATGGTGGAGGTGAGTATAACTCTACAGAATTCCAGAAGTTCTGTGATGAGAATGGAATTGAGCATGAGGTCAATGCTCCTTATACTTATGAACACAATGGTCTTTCTAAAAGAAGAAATCATACTTTATTTGATATGACGAGAAACATGTTGAAAGAGAAAAAGCTTTCTCACACCTTATGGGGAGAAGTTGTTCCCACTGCAACATATGTGCTCAACAGGTGTCCAACAAAGAAGTTAAAAGAAATTGTTCCTTTAGAGAAGTGGGCTGGAGATAAGAAAAGTGTTATTCATCTGAAGGTGTTTGGTTTTGTATGTTACAAACATGTTCTAGAAGCTAGAAGACATAAGTTGGATGATAAAAGCAAAGTGATGTTACTGGTGGGGTACCACATACAGGTGTGTACAAGCTTTATTGTCTAAAAATTAATAAATTTTAAATCGGCAGAGACGTTATTGTAAAAGATTCAGAAGCTTGGGATTTGAGCAAGTCTCAATCCATTTTCGATGTAGTACCAACACTAAAGGTAACTTCTGAATATACTTCAGAAGGTTCTGAAGATGATTCAGAACTTAAAAGTTCTGAAGAAGAGTCAGAGTCAGAAGATGATTCTGGAGACTCTGAAGATAAGTCAGATGGTGAGTTTGATTGTGATCCAGATTTTGACGATGGTCCAGAATCTGGTGGTGATCATGTTTCTGAAAGGGAAAACTCTGAAGACATTGGTTTTTGAGGACAAGTTTCTGGAGGTGATCTTACTTCTGAAGGTAGTAGCTCTGGACTAAGTCCAGAAGCTAACATTGTTCCAGGTTATGTAGAATATTTAGAACAAGTTCAGAGGCCACAAAGAATCAGACAAATATCAAGAAGGTTTGCAGATTTTGACATGTTGCAAGACACTGAAGTAGATTCCGAAGGAGAAGTGGTTCAGTGTTCCATGTTAGTCGATTATGAACCAGTAGGTATCAAAGACGCTCTCAAGAAGAAAGTATGGTTGAATTACATGAAAGAAGAACTTGAGGCTATAGAAAGAAACAAGACTTGGGAGTTGACTAAGCTTCCAAACGAGAAGAAAGCCATCAACGTCAGATGGATTTTCAAGGTAAAATTTAAGCTAGATAGATCAATTGGAAAGCAGAAAGCAAGCCTAGTGGCTAGGGGTTTTCTTCACAAACCTGGGCTAGATTACTTTGAGGTGTTTGTGTCTGTAGCTAGACATGAAACAAACAGACTGATGATTGCTATTGTTGCAAATTGAAATTGGCTTCTAATGCATCTGGATGTGAAGTCTGCATTTTTAAACGGTCTGTTACAAGAAGAGGTATACATGTCACAACCTCTTGGATTTGTGAAAAATAATTGGAAAGGTATGGTGTACAAGTTACATAAAGCTCTGTATGGATTGAAGCAAGCGCCCAGAGCTTGGAATTTGAAGATTGATTCATTTTTCAAGAAGCGGGGGTTTCAGAAATGTGAAATGGAATATGATGTTTATGTACAATATTCTGGAGGCAATATGATTCTACTGTGTTTTTATGTTGATGACATATTGCTGATAGGTAGTTGTTCTGAAGAGGTAGTCAAGTTCTAGAAGATTCTGATGAATGAGTTTGAAATGACTGACCTAAGAAAGTTGGTATATTTTCTAGGGGCGGGGGTATTGTATTCTGAGAAGGATATAATTTTGCATCAGTTAAAGTATGAACTTGAGCTTCTGAATAGATTTAAGCTGTAGAATTGTAAGGCTGTTTTCACACCTTCAGAAACCAATCATAAATTGAATTCTGATTCTGAGGGTGGGGATATGAATACTACAACCTTCAAACAGTTGGTTGATTCTCTAAGGTATTTGTGTAATACCAGACCTGATATTTGCTATGTAGTTGGAATGGTTAGTAGGTTCATGAGTAAATCTAAGTGGTCCTATTACCAAGTTGTTGTCAGGATTCTGAGGTCTATCAAAGGAACTCTGAAGTATGGAGTATTATTTCCTCCTGGAAGTAAGACATATTCAGAGTTGATGAGTTATTCTGATTCTGATTGGTGGTTGATAAAAGAAGTACTTCTGGATACTTGTTTAAGTTTCTGGAAGATCCTATTTCTTGGTGTTCCAAGAAGTAACATGTTGTTGCACTATTAACGTGTGAAGCTAAGTATATTGTAGGTGTTGTAGTTGTATGTCAAGTTGTTTGGCTTCTGAATCTACTGCAGGATCTAAAGATCAAGGTAGATTAACCTCTGAAGCTAATGATTGATAACAAGTCTACCATCAATCTCGCCAAGAACCCAATACTATATGTGAGAAGTAAACATATTGAGACAAAGTATCACTTTCTAAGAAGTCAAATCCATAATAGAGTACTGGAAGTTGTGCACTGTAGTACCCATAAACATGTGGCAGATGTTCTGACAAAGACGATCAAGACGGATCAATTTCTCCACTTAAGGGATATAATTGGTGTTGTTAGTTTTAATTAAGAAATTCTAAATTAAGAGATGATATTGAAGGATAATTTAGTATTTTAGTATGTTGTCTATGTAGTTCTAATTTTTGTGTATAAATAGACTAGTAGTAACTGTCTTTTAAATCAATCCTTATATTTTTTGTAATTGTCATTGCAGAATAATAAATATATACTCTCTCATTCTTTCTGTCATCATCATCTTGTATTAAGAAGTGAGTTTTGAATATATAAACTATCCTAGTATTATCATGCAATATGACACTTTTTGTACATGAACAATAGCTCATCGATCGAGAGTAAGGAGTTACAAGGTCTAAATCGCATGCATGTGAAAATTAGAGTCCTCCTTTTAGTGTAATGTAACATCCGACCTCAAGTTCGTTGCACTACGTCTACGAAGTATTTGCTACTTAAGGTGTGACACCTCGTTGATAAAAACCACAGAGAATTTACTATTTCATGTGAGGCGTCTCGTTGATGAAAACCACGTAGTATTTCCTACTTTAGGTGGCACCTTGTTGATGAAGATCATAGCGCAGTGTACTTCCCGACCTCAAGTCTGCTGCACTTCATCTACGAAATATTTTCTATTTTAGGTGTGGCACTTTGTTGATGAAGACAAAGTATTTCTTGCTTTAGGTGTGGCGCCTTGTTGATGAAGATCAAGAGTTCTTCGCTAAGTAAAAGGATATCTATAAAAATGGTTGGAAACCCAAAAAAAAACTCAAGTTAGTTAGAGAATGAAGAAGAACGTTGCAAGTGTCTTTCTTAAATTGTCACTTAGTTATAACTTTCTTTGAATTGCCCTAAAATAAAAATGAAATATATATATATATATATATATATATATATATATATATATATATATATATATATATATATATATATATATATATATATATATATATATATATATATATATACTCTCAATATCTAAAATAAGTTATTATGGGTAAAATTTAAAGCAAAAAATATGATATTTAAATGAGACTCCAACCTCAAAATAGCGTATTGAATTTGTACTTGACATTCGCCCATTGCAAATTGTGGGCACACGAGAATTTGACGTTGGAAGCAAACTGTGTCACACCCAATGGATAGCACATAAAGTATAATTTTCTCGAGTTGTTAATAGTTATTTTGGCGACAGACCTAAATAGGTTAATCAAATTACCTTCACTCAAAGAGACACAAAAATATCCGAGACTTGCAGTGTAAACCAGAAGTCCATCTATATTAGTCCTCTCCAATTTGATGGATAAGTCTTTGCAATTACATACAAAAAATATCTGATTTCTACCCGGAAAAAAAAAGACTAAAAATAACTTATTATAAATTTTGCAATTGAATGTTTTGTAATTAATATTTTTTAAACACGCCAAAAAATGTTGAATACTAGTAACAAAATTTCTTTCTACATGTAATGCATTTCTTTAGCATTTATGGTGAAATTTCTAAAATATCTTCAGATTTCGGAAGTGCGTCTCTGAACGGACCACCAACGTAAGTTATTAACTTTATTTCAGATATGCAGATTTGAAGTCATCTGTTAGACATTTTCGAAAATGCATATTCGAAAGTATCCCTGGACAGAACAAAATTTCAACATAATTCATAACATTCATTCAACATAATTCAAAGAAGTTACATAAATAGTTATGCAAAAAATTAAAGTTACGTATTGTTATAAACGGGTAGTTGAGGACGGCGCAACATCTTTATAACATCTTATGTCGATCTTTGAAACTTCGCATCCATCTCAATCGAACCCTTAAAAGAGCATTGTTGATAGGTATCCCACATAACCTTTAAAGCGTCGTCATTCTTGAGCTCAAACGGGGTGAACTTTATGTTTCCTTATTGTCAATGGAATGTGAACGATACTCAAACTTGACCACCTTCAATTCTCTGAATATTGCAAGAGGGAATGCAGTATGGTAATGAGCTCGACGAACGACGTGTCCTGCGAGAACCTGATTTGAAGTGATGATTGTGCACCACTGAAGTAAACAAAAGCAATGTGTGGATATGTTTGTGTCATTTATGGTTATGGTATGTGAATGGTAAAGAAATGGTATGGAAGATCCAAATTATAGCTTTTTTGGAGCAATATGGATCAAAGAAATCTTATCATAACATATTTCAGAAGTGCACCTCTGAATTCCTCTTATTTTTATCAAAAATAGGGTTTTCGGAGATACACGTCTGAAGACACCACGAGTTTTAATAAAAAGAAGAGGTTAATTCAGAAGTGCACTTCTGAATTATGCAAAAATAGAACTCAGAATCATTATTGTGTACAAAAGTGCATGAAAAAAATAAACAAATGTAACACCAAATATAGATAATATGTTATACATGTATTGAAACGTATAGATTTTACAATGTGGACGACAATACATTCAAAAAATAATTCGATTAAACATTCAAAAAATGATTCGATTACATTCTAAAATGCACCGAACAAAATTGTCACCGCCTAAATCTAAAAATGGTTCTTTCTTCGACTTCTCCCTATTTGATTCTCTCTCAAACTCCATCAAATTGGTGAACTCAACCATCATATCCAAAAACTCATCTGACCAAGTTTCCGCCTCTTTTTCATGATGTGTCGTCCATTCCACGAAGGTAGCCGGTATAGGACAACCTTGTTTCAAATAAACCTGAACAAAATGGCGTGATCTAAGGTACCAAATACACATGATGTGGCTGGATGGATCTTCAGGCGGGGGAGTCTGAAGTGGAAAAAAATGTCTCTGAAAAATCATACCTCGTCAAATCGATACACACCCTCTCGTACGCACTTGCTATAAGATTACTCATTTTAGAGAAGCTCGTCCACTTAGAAACTGGTGCGCGAATGGTAAGACTAAGAGCCAGAGTATGATGAACTTTATTAAATTTATCGATAGTCACATATAGGCGAGTGTGGAGTTCACTATGCACCGTCCACTCCGAAATAAGTGATGGCGCACAAGAGTGTGATTTTCCTCTCCTTTACTAAATAACACGGACACAGCACGATACCCGCAATTACCATCACTCCCCACATCCACGATTCGTTGAATGTGTTTGTGCATAAAAGAGTGTGATTTTCCTCTCCTTTACAAGAACTTTGACAATATTATTGAAGTGCATCATACCTAGCATGTTAAAAAAACATGAATTATGTTAAAACAGAATTCTGAATTTGAAACAGACCTTTTTTCGGAAGTGCACTTCCAAATTTATGTTGGTGGAATTCGAAAGTGCATATCCAAAACGACGATGTTTTTTTTCATCAACAAAACAACTTCAATGCAACAAATGTGTAATGAAAAAAAAGATATTTATCTTATATTACAGCTTTCTATGCTCTCCTTGCTATTTCCAAACATTTGAAACTTGATTTGAAGACGAAAAATCCATTGAAAATGAATGAAGATTTATTAGGATTTTGGTTATGGAGGAATAGAAAATGAATGGAATAATTGTGATAAGTGACCATACAATATTCGAATATGGAAAAGATCGTTTCAAAGATGCACATCCGAAATCACCTATTAACATGTTTCGCATGTTCATCTCTGAAACTATCTAAAAAAAGTTCAAATCCAACATTGATGTTATAAAACGTAGAAAAAGAGTGTCTTCGAAAATACACTTCCGAAACATGCTAATAGATGCAAAGTGCACCTCTGAAGGGTATTTTCGAGTTTTCAAGAGTGATTTTCACCACTACTAGGTGTAAAGAGAAATTTTCTACAAGTAAAGCCTCATAATTGATCAAACAAATTATTTGCACGTACATATATTATCAAAGTGGCAGAGATCAATTGATTGCAGACAATGACAATAGAAGTTTTTTCTAAAAGAGTTCTACAAGATTTTGCATATAGAGAAATCGAGGATGATCAATATCAGTTAGCTACTGTTAGGTATCAGAAATTGAGCAGGAAGAGAGCAATGGACTCCATGATGTTTTAAATTCAAAAAAGAAAAACCATTCAGTCCCCATTATGAGTAAAAATGATCTTTTAAATATAATATCCAACGCCATGGTATATTATATGTATTGGGTTCAACTTGTGATCCATTAGTTCAATCAGTTACTTACTGACAAAATATCCAGCAATACGATGAATATGATGATGACGATGATGATCCATCCAAGTTTAAACAAGTAACACCTAACAGTGATACATCCCCACTCAATTCAATCGATGTTGATAGAGTTATAAATCCAATAAGCATGAAGGAATGGAATGCCTAACACAGCAAAATACAAACTCAAAAGCATAACACAATCTTTAAAAGGTTCCAGCCTAAATATGCCAAGGTTAAAAATTAGTATGCTTTAAAAAATTATTCTAGAGGGAATATCACAAGGTTAAATGGCAAAATCTTGACCAATAAATAGCAGTGAAGAAGTGAATATGATTCTGAGCATAGTTATATGTTCCCAAGCGAAAAGCCGTTAATTGCTCAATAAGCACAACCTGCATTCACCAAAAAGTTATGTCATCTATTGGTATGTGATATTAGCAAAACAGGTCCAAATTATAGGTTGTGTACATCAAACGCCATTCAAATGCATGCATTGGTTACACATCTGGAACACCATTGAAAATACATAACTTAGAGAAAACCCAAGAAAACAAGGGCTTGCCAAGTAAAACCTTCCCGTCAAAAACATTACAACAAAAGCAATACACTTGACCAGTAATTGCAGATTACAGATTGATCTAAGATTCCAACTTATACCAGTAAAGCATAAATGAAAGAAAATTCCAACTGATACAAGTCTCACTTGAGCTCTCATAAATGATTGTGGTCAACAAAGCAGGAAACTTAAATTTAAATAGTGAACACACGTTAATGATTCAGACATGCCGGCATTTGACCAGATATCTGACCATTTTCAAAAGCTCTCGAATAAAACATTTTCAGGTCATAAAAAGTGTTGCATTAAGTATCATAAGGCATGATGTCATTCAATTTAAATTATTGTGAAAAGTGATACTAGTACCAGATTTAAAAAGCCAAAATGAATATATAAAAATACTAGGCAAAACCCCTAGAAAGTAAAACCAGATATTTTAGCTTCGTAAGTACAACTCAGTTGGTAGATGCAACAATGTTATTATGCGATTCAAACCCAAGATTCCCACTTATCCACACTTAAGGTGTGAGTATAGCATACTCAACATAGTGCTAGTGCCTACAGAAAACTCTAATCCAAATGCTATTTTACACCTAAAAACTTAGATACATGGCATGTCCTCTTGAGCATTCAAGTTTAAGATGCATCCTGTACTTGTTAGATTCTCTAGAACAAGAGACATTTTCTCTCTTTTTTGTTAGGGAAATGAAGACAAGCTTACTGTTTGGCTGTTGAAAGTAGGAAACAGGTTTATTTAGAGAATTCCTTACTCATGCACTTTTAAGATTCAGCATATTCATCGGTATACAAATAGTTTCTAACGTATTTTGCACGTCCCTTAAACTATAAAGAAAAATAGAATCAAGAACTAACCGGTGAAGTCCGAATTTGACGCTTAGATTCAATCTAGGAATAATGAGCAGCAAATTAATAGATGGGTTTATTTAGAGAATTCCTTACTCATGCACTATTAAGATTAAACATATTCATCGGTATACGGATATTTTCTAATGCATTTTGCATGTCCCTTGAACTATAAAGAAAAATAGAATCAAGAACTAACTGGTGAAGTCTGAATTTGACGCTTAAATTCAATCTAGGAATAATGAGCAGCAAATTAATAGATATGCACACATGCATCATCCCGAGCTTAGTATTGTTACTATTGTTTTCAAGGATAAATTAGATTGCCCAGTCTATATCGTCTAGATATTCAAGGAAACATGTGTGATAGTGCTGAGGCCTATGTATAAGCAGCTCCTAGCGGCAAAATCAAATGGGTTCCCTAGCTAAAGAATTTCATTTTGGAAACTGGGATTTCTAAAACCTAATATAAAATGCCAATAGTATTCTGCAGTTAGATATGTAAGACACCTCCAATTTTCCATCAAATCCTCAATAGTAGCCCAACATTTAATATCGAAGAAGTGTTGCAAATATTTGAACACGTGCACACAACTTGCAAGAAGGCCAATAGAATATCAATTATTAACCAGAGATAATTCGAATATGAAAAAATACACACTTGGGGCACAACAATCATGATATAAGGATTGAGAACTTATTATTATTTTAAAAGATGCTAACATAAATCACTCCAGTTTCGGAATGTAGACTAGAATTATGATGAAACAGTTCCAAACTACAACAAACATGTGCAATTAAATCTTAACGAACGCCAAGGTTTTAAATTGGATTCCAAAACTAACAACTGCTGCAACATGAAGGATTTGAAGTCAATGCAGCCATATTTGCAATCCATCAGCAACATTTGTCTTCATTTTCCGGCAACCAACGGCCCTAAGGTAAGTGACATGATAACAGACGCAATTTAGAATTTTTATGTTCCCTCTAAAATACAAAATTAAAAGGAGGCCAATTGTAAAATAATGACCACAAAACAAAAGTAACAAAACAGATCCATCCACGATTAACAAGGGGAAAAATGTACTTAGTATGGAAGAATCAGAAAACATTAGCATCCCATAACACAAATAATGCCATAAAAATATCCTACGACATTTTAAAAACCAAATAGAGCATGACTTTGACTTGTAACACTTACCTTTTAAGCTTGAGCATCAATAGGCTTATCTTCCACATCGTTTGTAGCAGCAGCAGCAACAGCTTCTTCCTCTCCACCATCAGCACCCTCTGCCGTAGGCTGAACTTGTTCATCTTCCGGAAGTGGCTCCTCCACATAGTCATTCTCAAATGCATCAACCGGAACCTCATAAATCCTAATCTGAGGCTTAGATGGATCCTTCACAATGACATATTTTCCCTCATTCAACTTCATACACAAGTCCACAATAGACTTCACAATACCCCACATGTTGGTAGTGTTCAAATTAATTTGTGCAGCAAAGTCCTTGGGTTTATATCCAACCACACCCAAAATAACATGATTAAAATGGTCCCGGGGATGAATCCGAGACACATAACCCAACTTCATCATATCGGCACTACCCAAAAGAGCTTGTGCAGTCCACTTTGCCAACTTGTTAGCATTGTTCTTGAGCTCAGTAGCCAAAACAGCACCTCTTTGAGTCTCCAACTTCTGCCTCCAATCAACACCTGAATACTTCGGATCAAATTCATTCAAAGCATTCACGGTAAGGAATGACCTCTGCTTATTCAATTCAACAACACTATGCACCTCACACCTAGCAACAAGATACATATCATTATCAAGCTTCCACCTTCTATACCTATAAGCAACCGAAGCAACCTCTTCACCCTCATTAGCAAAAGGGTTAGGCTCATCAAAAGTAACCTTGTTCCCATCCCTAATCAACACCTGCTGAGAGAAATTCTGATTGATATAAGCAGCTTCAACACTCAAAGAATGAGCAGAGTTAATATCATCCTTAGCTTCAGGCAAAGGCTCCTGTGACGTCTCATGAACCGAAAGCAAATCCAACTGCGACCCATCGCGTTTATCAAAGAACAACTTATTCCCAACACGCTGAACAACAATATCCCAAGAGTAAACAGACCTAGGAGCACACATGAGAGTCGACAGAATAGTATCAGTTGCAAAAACTGTCGCTTTATCCTCATTAGCAAGCCTCCTGATAACAGGGTCATCAGTTGTTGTAACCTTGAAGAAGTTCCGATTCTTAAACCTCTCGAGACGACGCTCATTCTTAGGGTTGATTCTATCGAAGGTTCGATCATAATTCTCAAGAGCACCACATAGGAGAAGATCCTCAGGCTCAGGAACATTGTAGGATAGTTTCGTGAAAGTCGAAAACGGGATCTGATCATGCATATTCCACTCCGGCTGAATATCTACCGATGACTTACAAACCGCAGCTTCACGGCGAGGATTATTAGGGTTCGAACGATTCTGATGGTAAAGACGATCCCTACGAGCTCTCTCCTTCTCCGCCTCACGTTTCTTGGCTTCGACTTCTTCATCGCGACGCTGAGGAAGCTGCTTTTGCTGCTGGTATCTCCATTTCGGGCCGAATTTGGGACGGGGTGGTGGTTTACCGTCGACTAAGCGGAATGTGGCGTCGTCATCGGTGTTACCTGGGAAGGAATCGTCGAGGGTGAAATCGAAGGCGGAATCGGCGGGGTTTTTGGATCGGGTCTGGTTGTTGAAGTTGCGAGTCCAATCGGCGATTCGGCCTACCTTGTCGGAGCGAGAGAAAGGGGCGAAGGGGACGTTGAGAGGGAGGCTGTTGTTGTTGTTGTTGTTGGCGGCGGCGGAATCCATTGGGCCCCATCCGTCGGCGTTGAAAGGAACGGCGCCGACATCGAATGCTACTCCTACCATTGGTGCAAGGTGGTGATGGTGATGAGTCTGTGGAGTACTCAGTGGTGTTAACTGGTTTGAGAGACGATGATGATAGAGGTGAATGAGTGCAAAACCCTAGTTTGAGATTCTCGTTGTGTTTTCTGATTCTGGGTTTTTTCTGGACTGGATATCATTTCTTGGGCTGGGCTAAAACGTATGAATTCTCTAGTATGAGATTTTGGAGATTTTTTACCTTCACACCCTACACTTAACACCTTCAATTTTTTATAATATTTATGTTATCCTTCTTAAAATTTTATAAAAAATATTCGATAGTATAAAATCACCTGTTTTTAAAAAAAGCTCATGCAATTATCAATCGTTTAGAAGAGTTTCAAAAAATCTGTGATTGTACCGATGGTTTTGTTCGGTCTAGAATAAATTTAAACTTGTCTAAATATGGAGTATGACATGTGTGTACTTCAATAGGGGTGAAATCTTCGATTGATTTTGGACTCTTAGAAGATATCATGTGTCTCGCTCTTCTGAGATCTAAATTGAATACTATGTTGTTTGACACCGAGAATAGAAAGGTGACTAAGATCAAGTTTATGAACCATGAATTGATACTGGTGAAAAGGTGAAATACAATCAAATTGAGTTGAAAACTAATAAAGATTTAAAGGTTATGTAGAGAACATATTACTCCATGCTAACAAAAGGATCGATCGAGTTTGATGCAAAAAAAATTAGATTTATTGACGATATAATTAAGACGTTGAAACGTTCAGCTCATAGATCCCCCAACATCAGAAGGTCCAACGTCATTTGCATGCTCGACTGGTGGGATGACAACATCGGAAGGTCCAACATCAATTTGCATGCTCGACTTGTGGGATGGTGTGAGGGTGTAACACAGTAAGATATCACTCTTTTGGCTAATTTTGTTGTTGTGTAGAAAACTCAGGCTAACTATCTATATTTATAATAATACTCAAAATTTTTTTTTTCTACTATTCGATGTGAGACTTGGATGAATATATTATTTGAACTAACAAATCCACACGTCATCCAAAGTCTCATATATATTCACTTTGTCATCAACTTCCTCTTAAAAGCGTTTAAGATCATTATAATGATTAGTCACATTTGTAAAATTATACTCTTCAATCTTTTTGTCTTCTTCCTCCCTTGATCAGAATAATTGTTATTCTACCTTTTTTTGTTTGCTCTGAATTTTTTGTTATTCTTTCTTCCTTCCTTGATCGGAATCTTAGCTCGAATATATCAGTTGTTGGAAAAATAACAAATAAACCAATATTGACACGCAGAAGCACATCTTTATAAGAAGAAGAAAAAGAAAAAAATTCAAAAAGTAAAAGTCACAAATTTGTTATTCAACTTCTAATTTTAGAAAGACAAAATTATAAACTCTCATATAATTGTAATTTTTAAGGAGAAAAATGCAAACTCTTCAAACTGCAATTTTTTAATAGAAAAGTTGCAAACACTCTCAAATATAATTTTTGGACGGAAAAATTACAAATCTTCTCTCAACTACAATTTTTAGACGGAAAAATTGCAAATCCTCTCTCAACTACAATTTTTGGACGAAAAGTTGCAAATCCTCTCAACAATAATTTTTGTTCGAAAAAATTATAAACCCTCTCTAGACACACAACTATTCAAATCTTCAATGCACCCAAAAGGCTATATTTTGTTGTAGTGTAGAAAACTAAAACTAACTATCTATATTTATAATAATACTCAAATTTTATTTTCTTTCTATTACCCGATGTAGAACTTGAATGAATATACTATTTGACCCAACACTTTAACCATATCTCTCTCCCAAACTCAATATCCTCAAAGAACTTTGAAGATTCTCCTTCTAATACTCTTTAACTTATGAGATCAAAAAATTATATTTCTCAAAACATTTCAACAATTATATATTTTCACGTCATAATTGAAAGACTCTAATAATATTTAAATTTAAAAGATAAATTGAATCATTATTTTAAAATAATATAAAATTTGTATTTTTTTTAAATAAATTAAAAAACAAAAGTTAATCCTAATAATGATTCACCAAATTAACTTTTATATAAAAAAATATAAGCAAGTTACTAAAAACTACCAACTATCTAAAATATGTTAATATCTATTAAATTTGTTCACTTCATATTAATGTCTATTTCAACATCATTGAATATTTATAAGTTCGTATAATAATCCATAATTTTTGCTAATTTTTTAGAATATTATTTTATTTTCTCTTGCTTTGGTCTTATTGCACATTTTATGAAAGAATCATATTAAATAAATATTTTCGACTTTAACTTAATGGGGCAAAGAGAATAATAAATCTTAAATTTTCGAGCAAATTACCTAATAAAAAATTATAACACCTTAGGAAGATTAAAGTATTATAAAAATAATAAAGATATTATCTTTTCTTATTTAATATTAGTGATTTCGTAGCTCTTCAATGAAAGTTTCTCGGTCTCTTAACTCTTTATTGTTTTAAAATTCATTTAGATTAAAATTAGAAAATATTATAAAATATGTGTCATATTAAATAATATCCTAAAAAAATATCACACTTTATGATCATAACACCTTTTAAATTAGAGTATACTCACTTACTATAATTTATTCTTATTTTTGAGATACTAGATTGTGTTTCATCATCCATATTAAAGATGTAGATTAAAGAACATGTTAATATTCTCATTTCAGTCCTAAAAGTTAGAACTTTAAGAGAGAACAATAATATTGAAATTTGTTAATTCATAAGTTAAATTTAACTTAAAAGTGAACAACAAAATGAATAAAATTTACTCACAAAAATATTGAATGCACTCCTGATATTAGTTCTTTAGACAACAACATGAATTATTAATTGTATTTATTGTAATTAATATTTATAAACAATAAATTCTTATAATCGTCCCATATTTACTTTATATGTAGGCTCAATTCTATGCAGGAGTAGCAAAGAGTCCCAAATTTTGGAGGATCCCAAATTTTAAAAAGTTTAATTTTTTTACATTAATATTAATAAATATAAAAAATATTATAAAAATCTAATAAATCAAAAAAATGCTATTATAAAAATTCAATATATTAAAAAAATGAGATTGGTCAAAGTCAAAATAATTATAATTAAATATTTTTTATTAATATATAATTATATTTTTTATGTATTATTTTTAATTATTAGAGTAGTATCTTTTTTAAAAATTTGGACTCATTATTTAAATTAGAACGGGCCTCAAGATTTATTAGGCCGCCATGCTTATATGTGTGCTTATATGTGCGAGTGCAATCAAATAAATTCTTGAAAGATTTACATTCATATAATATCATTATTTATTTACTAATAAATTATTATATAAATATGCATTTTTACTTGAAAATTAAAAAAAACTCAAACAAGATATCCACCACACCATTAATTTTTAATATTTGATTACAAAAGTTAACTATAAACGTTACTCTAACACAATGATTAAACATTAGTAATAAATTCGGTCAGATAATAGACGTCTTTGACATCAATCATTATCTTATACGAGTAAAGTTAATAATTACTACATATTTACCATCATAGGTATATAATTGTTCCACCAAACCGTTTTTTTCTTGACTGACTATAACCGTTTGCATGAATAATTACACACCATATCTTTTGTATTTCCGATTGAATTAAATTTATATAATTGAGATTACTTTTACTACATGTTGTATCAACCAATTTAATAAAAATTATTAGACATTTTAATAAATTAAATGAGAACAGTCTTAAATTTATAATTTATAAGGTACTATGCACAAATATAGATTATATTCATTTAAATTATCAATCGATAATAATAAACAATTTTGACCGTATATACCAAATAATTTTTTAAATAGATAATTTTAGAATCAACAAAAATAATTATAAAAATCCAAAATATCCAAAATTAAAGAATCAAATAATTAATTTTTCTTTATATTTTGAGATGTATTCGGAAGATATAATAATTATTCATAAATAATATATAATAACTAAATGTATATTAAACAACTTTATACTCGGAATAGAAGAATATATGGTGTGAAATAGAATTATATGAAATTTACACTTATATGGTGTCTATCTCTCCGAATAGAAGAATATAATTATAAGTGTAAATTTTATATGAATCAAATTAAAATATTAACAAAAACTAAAATAAAATAGAATAATTTGATAATAAAACTTTGTAAATTTAAAATAAACAATCAAATCCCTAAAATAAGATTTTAATTTAATATTTATCTCATTCAAATAATATATATATATATATATATATATATATATATATATATATATATATATATATATATATATATATATATATATATATATATATATATATATATATATATATATATATATATATATATATATATATATATATATATATATATATATATATATATATATATATATATATATATATATATATATATATATATATATATATATATATATATATATATATATATATATATATATATATATATATATATATATATATATATATATATATATATATATATATATATATATATATATATATATATAAAGGTTAAGAATCAAAATTCTTTAAAAGAAAATATTTTAGATTTTGTAATTCTCAAACATCAATGATAACCAAATATTGATAACCAAATATATGATTACAAATATATTTAACATAAACTATATATAATAACATATTTTCAAAAGAAAACTGAAATTGTCCCAAATATGTTTCTTAAAAAAAAATCAAATCAAATTAAAAACTTTATTTGATGGCAACAAATTATATTTGAATCAAATCTAAAATTTGTGACATACATATCACAATAAAATATTTAAATTCAAATAAAAATTATATTTCTGTTAATTTTCTTAGGTTTTCTTTAATACAAAATCATAATCAAAATGAATATTTAAGATTATAATATAATTAAGGATCAAAAAATTTAATCATCCATGAAGAAATATTTATTTATTTTTGTGTACATATAATCCTTTATACAAGTGTACATATAAATTTATATGGAAGAACTTAAACCATACAAATTGTTTTAGAAGAAATATATACAATCATAAATTTCATACTATCACAATGAATTAACAAATAAAAGAAAACATCCTCAAATATTATCATAAAAATTCATATATTGAAAAATAAAATTCACACAATCATGAATTCCTAATATATATTTCATTATTGCATATCCATTAAAAAATTTGAAGTTTAGTGGATAAAATTTCAATAAACTTAACATGAAGACATGCTCTGACACTACTTGTTGAAATTAATTCAATAACAATTAATCACATATACATGTTCTATATATTATACCATATACTTTAGTGTGAAATAGAATAAATAATATGAACATGTATATACTTACAAGATTTATGATACGTTAGTATATGAGAGATGAGAATGTAGGAAAACCTGGATTCATAAAATAAAAGTCTTTTGACAATGATAACAGTAATCCTTAAACGCAAAAAAGTATCTTTCTCAACTAGGGTCTTCCTCAACCGACACTTGTTGGCTTGTGGATCTTCTGTTAGGAAAAAACAAAACATAGAGAAAAAAGAGGAAAATGGATTAACGTGGAAACTCCAAAATCAGAGAAAAAACTATGATCATTATCAAATGACAACCATAGAATATCATAATGTGAAAATTGTTACAACACATAGACGGTCCTCAAACACCCTAAGGCTTCAATATACACATACTCTCCAAAGTAAATATTTAACTACCTCTCACAACACTCTAAAATAAGAGTATAAGAGAAAATAAAAAAAAATCAAATACAAGTTTAAAGTATTTTTTGACTGGTACATCTTGTAAAGAAAAACTTTAATTTTATATATAGTCTTGGACTCCCTCTTCCTTTATAAAATTAACCAATGTGTGACTTCTTCAACATGTATATTTTAAACCAACCCCAACAATCTTCACCTATATTGAAAATAATACATAAATTTTCATTTTCTTCATCGACAATCATACTCCACTATAAAGAGTATAGTCACTTGAAGTTACACCACTACAAGAATTTTCACATTGTCTTCATCAACAACCATAGTTTTAAAAACTAGTATACTCCATCTAAATAAGAGTATACTTCACTTGAAGCTAAACCACTTCAAGAATTTTTTGTATGTCGAAAACCAGGTTGAAACTTTATGGTGTAACTTGCATGTTTGTAGGAAACTCTTCAACCATTGACGTAATCTCACAACACACTTTGCATCAATTTTTATGTGTTAATCCACTAGCAATAACTCGTTCTTTTCCATGACAGTGGAAATGTCATGAGGATACACTTCTCAATTTTCAGACAAGACCATCATATCTCACAGTTAGAGAGACATTGCTAGCATTGGACTCAGAGCCTTTATCAGACGCTACCCCATCATAACACTTATATTTTATATGTCCAATATTTTCATACAAACATTTCACACTCATTTCATTGTTTTTCTTCATATAAGGCCTTCCTCTAGCAACCAACACTGAATTTGATGATGTATTATCCTCACCTTTCAATCTTCTTTCTTTAGAAATAATTTTACTAGCAACTTTTTCAAAACTCAAAGTTTCCTTCTCATATATCAAAACTGTTTTAATATGCTCACAGGAAGATAGAATAGACCATATGAGTCTCAAAGCTTTATCTTCATCATCAATATTGACTCCAATAGTTTCTAATTTATAAACAATATCATTTAGAACACTTAGATGATCAGATACTTTTGTATGTTTATCCATCTGCAAGCTATGAAATTGCTCCTTCAACAATAAATGATGTGATATACCCTATCATTGATATAGTCCTTCAAGTTTATCCTAAAGCTATTTGGCTGACGATGTACCAAGAACATTCACAAGAATATTCTTAGCCAAAGACATGCAGATTATACTTGAAGCTCTTAAATCTAGTTTCTCCCACTTCTCGTTGTCAATTTTGGAAATGTTTCCCTTCAACACCTTGTGTAATCCTAATTGTATCAAAACATCTTGGACTTGAATTTTCTACAAGCCAAAATTGATTCTTCCATCAAATTTCTCTAAATCAAATTTCTCTAAGTCAATCCTCACCGCACTTGAAAAACTAGACATTGTAACCAAAACTTTCATGCAGCAAACCAAAATTTTCCCAACCAACACAGAGTATAAAATTACTTTTTTGATGTGGAAGATCATACAAAACTGAAACCACAGAGCATACTAAAATTTATACCCCATCAAACCAATGCTCTTGATACCACTTGTTAGGAAAAAACAAAACATAGAGAAAAAAGAGGAACAAAATAACAACACAAGAGATTAACGTAGAAACTCTAAAACCAGATAAAGAACCACGATCGTTGTCAAATGACAATCAGAGAATATCACTATGTGAAAATTGTTACAACATATAGACTACGCTCAAACACTCTAATGCCCTAATACACCCACACTCTCCAAAGAAAATATTTAACTACCTCTAACAACACTCTAAAACAAGAGTATCAGAGAGAAAAAGTCAAATACAAGCTTAAAGTGTTTTTGACAGGTACATCTTGTAAAGAAAAACTTTAATTTTATATATATTTTTGGACTCCATCTTCCTTAATAAAATTAACTGATGTGAGACTTCTTCAACATGTATATTTTCAACCAACTCCAACATTTTTCTCAATCGGTACTCCTAGTGCCCCAAACACTCATCAGATGGGGAGAAGAGGTAAACTGCTTGTGTACGGTATATTAGGGACTATAGCCTACATACGAAGATAGCTGATCAGGGTTCCCATTATTTTGAAATGGGTTATCCTGACATCCACTCATATTTGATCCCTATCCAATTAATTAATTACTGAATAAAAATCTAATTATCCTTTTAAATTTTATTTGACCACTTAATCAATTAAGACTCTTCATTTGATAAATAGAAAATAGAATTCATATAAGTATAGTTGCCCGTATAATAATTATTGGAATATAATAATTAAATATTATTTAAATATAAAATATTCCAACAATCTCCTTGTTGTACCCCAAAATTTGCCCTCCCATTTCATCAATATTTTCTCACCACAAGACCCTTGGAGCTCAAGATCCAGTTAGGGTTTGCTCTGCTCAAGACTCCTCCTTGCACTGTTGACCTAAATTAGGGTTTGAGTTTGCACAAAGATGTTTTGACCTGAAATGCCCAAAGTAACTTTTATGCTTCATGTTGGACTCACAAGATTATCCATACCAAGTTTCAAGCCTTGATTCCAATCTTTGCCCAGTCAATTGGACAGTTGACCTAGAAATCAGTTGTATTGGAAAAAAAGTCAACTGTGGTTAATTGACAGTCAAACCTCATGATTTTTGACCCACATCAACATTATGAACTCATATGGACCATTTGATCAAGTTTGGATCACAATTCCACAAGAAATTTGATCAGATCACCAAAAGGGCAAAATGGTCATTTTTAGGGTTTTGACTGCACAAAGACAATTTTTGACTGTTTGACCTAGCCAGTGGCAAACCAAGCTCACATATGGACTCAAGGACTCAAGGACATGGTCTTAACACAGTCAACAAGTTCAAAAGATCCCAAATGCACAAGATTGACAGATGAATTTTCCAAATCAACTGATCAAATTTGACTGTATACTGAAAAGTCAAACTTTGACTTTTTGGTCAAAATCAAGTGCCAAGATCCATTTTTCATCAAGACATGTCAAATTATGAAACTTGTTCATCAAGAAACCAAAAATTACAAATTAGGGTTTGAAATGAAGAAATTTCATAACTTAGAAATTTTCTAAGTTATGAAATTTCCTAATTTTTTCCTAACTTTGTCCCATCTTTTCATCAAGATACATTTGGATTCAAACAAAACTCAAAACATGAAAGTTGTAGTCCATTGCAAAATCTACAACTTTTATTCACAAAGTTTCCTCAAAAGAAGCTTGTAGCTCAAGTTATGATTTTTGGAATAGGGGTGCAAAACATTCTTAACTTAGAAATTTTTTGACCTATTTTAGGCAGGATTTTTGCCCAACTTCATGGCCACTTTTCACATGCTTCCACTTGGAATTTCAACTTGAATTACAAAGATGGATTGTAGTACACATTCCAAGCTTTCCAAATTGTCTAAGAACTTCTCAAACACCCTTGTGGTTAGGGAGAATCGAATTGGCAAAGTTGGGCAAAAGTCACTTTTGTTCATGACCAAATGCATGTTCATAACATGGGCATTTTTGAAATCAACTTGTACAAGCTAGATTACAGGCCTTTAATCCTTCTTACACTCAATAATTAAATGCATATCCTTTGTGTTAGAGTGTTATTTTGTGCATTTGGACAATACACACAAAATCAATCCATATATGGAAAAAGCACATTTGCTATTTTGAAAAAGCAATGCTTTATGTCAAAGTCCATATCTTGGAAGTACAAGCAGATCTTTTGGGCACAAGTTCATGAACTAATTCCACTGATCAAGAGTGATTTGTGCAGCATGTTTGAGGGGCCTGTGGTAGCCTACAATCTAAGTTGACAACTTTGGCTTAAAGAGGAAGAAAACTTGCATTTTGAACAACATCTCTCATTGCTGCAAGAACTAACCAAAACAAACTTTGTCCACACACTTCATACTCCCTAACTAACCTGAAACACGACCAAACCATCCTTGAAACTCCCTCATTCATCAAAACACAGTTTTGTGGCAAAACAGTGTACCTTTTGCATTTTGACTTGGCCAGTTCATTTCCCTCGTGCGTTTTCATCCAAACCAGTTCAAACATATCCTACATCATCCATACAAACTATCCCAAGCCCTAGCTACAGACTGTAACACCTCTAACCAAGTTCACCATTTTCATTTTTTCAGTTGTGCAGGTTGAGTTACATAGCTCGATTCAGTTAGTTTCAAGGCACACCAAGCATTGGAGGAGCATCCTTGGACCTCAAGCAAGCTGTACAAGTCCTCACACTGCATTGAAAGCACCTCCATTGTTGTACACGATTCAAGATGAACAGGTAAAAGTTTGAACTTCTATCTCTCTATCCAAGCATATTTAGGCTTAAGTTTGTGAAGAAAGTGTGTTCTACTCATGGCCCTGAAGCTACCCATATAATTACTTTTCATTTATATTGTGTGTACTAAGAGAATTTTGAACCTGAACATAGAAGAAAAGTTAGGTCAAAAATTGGGGGAGAAGAAATTCTCTCTCATTTCTGAGAGTTAGAACAACTTTTTTATATATTTGAAATCGTGGCTTCAAGCTCTACAAGTTTCATGTTTTAAGATTTGTCAAAAGATCAAAGAATCAGAAGTTAGTGTGATGAACAAGAAGGCGCGCGTTTTTGTTTGAAAATGGCTGAAGGTTGAAGACAAAGTCCTTTGGGCTGGGCCTGATTCATTTTTCTGTTTACACCACATTTTTCCACATACACCTCCCTGGCCCATTATGTGTTATATTTGTCATTTTTGATTTTTTTTCTTTTTGATTCTGATTTTATATTTTTGCTCAAACATGAAAAAACACTAAAAATATTTTTTCACATTTTTTTTATATTTATTTGGCATTTATTTGTTTTGTTAGGCATATGTATGTAAATAAATATATATATACTTTTTATTTAAACCCTAGCAAATAATACAAATACCTTTTATTTTCTGATTTTATTTTATTTTTACCTTTTGAAAACATTTTCTAAAAAATATACTTTTTTTTGTAAATAATAAATATTTTATTTTTGTGTATATTTAATATATTTAATATATAATACAAATACTTATATAATTATTAGAATATTTAGGATAAAAACATAAAAATAATACATTTTTTTTTCTTATTAATATTTAACCTCAAAAATCACTTTTTTATAATATACTTCCTTTTTATTTATTTTTTGTATATAATTAATAAATATTGTATATAATAAATAATAAATACTTTTTTTTTATTTACAAAATTAGGGTTTTGCCCTAAACATGAAAATATCCAAAATTAACCTTTTTTTCCTATTATTTTTTATTTCACTTGTAAATAAATCACATACACTTACACAAATACATTTACACATACACATTTACTTATTCCTATACATTGATACATTTTACATTTGCGATTGATTCGATTTGGTTGTAAATTTATTTGGATACTACTCTCCTATTAAATCTCATCCCCATTTGGACATTTGTACCCCCATCCCCATGATTATTGTGTAATAATTTAGGACTTTTAATTCTGCATTTTAAAGCTTTCTAAATATGCCATGATAGACTTAGGGTTTGTATGCAAATCAAAAACAACAAATAGTTTGACCTAATTCAAAGACAAAAAAGCATGAAAATGGACAACACCAATCACACTTGCACCCCTAGGGTTACTCCACTTGTTGCCTTCAATAATGGGCCATGTTGCATGTTGAGTTTCTTTGGCAAAACAAAAACAATATCAAATGATCATAGTCCCTCGATGACTCTTTCGAAAGTTGCCTAAAAATGATCAAGTCCCTTAAAGGAAAAATTGCCAAAGACACTTGGCACCATTGCAATCATGGTCTAAATGATGACCCGCGCCCGTCCCGTTAACATCCTAACACGAGATTGTCCACCAAATACAATGGTGGAACAAAATTGTTAAAAGGGTTAAAACATAGGAAAAACCTTTGAGTAAATTTAGGGGTAGACAACTCTTAGTTACTTGATAAACTTGCAAAACACACTTGCCTACTTTTCAAAACCACACTCCACAACACTTTCAAAACAACTTCCAAAAACATTGAAAACTTTTCAAAAGATAAGTATACCTTTGTATACATTCAAACATGGATCATTACAAAGGTTGCCACAACAAATGGCCTCTTTTCAAAACATTTTCAAACCCACACACAAAGCACCATTTCAAACAATTGAAAGCACCATTTCAAACAATTGAAAATGCAAGGCAAGTGATCTAAGCAAGTAACTAAGAGCCCATGGATAACCATGGATAGAAAGGGTGCTAATACCTTCCCTTTCTATAATCTACCCCCCGAACCCAAGAAAACATCTCAAAGGTTTTTGCTGTGCTTTTTAACCTTTCCTTAGGATAAAATAAAAAGTCGGTGGCGACTCTTGCTCAACCAAAACATTTGCAAAAACAAACGCAAAACCCAATTCAGTTCTCCCACTGAATCACAGAACTGGCGACTCTGTTGGGGATTGACTTAAAAGTGGGGTTACCTTAGGATTTAGATCACATTTATTTTTAATTGCTTGCTTTGTTTGCTTTTATATTTGTGGGATTTGCATCGGAGTTTCATAGATCCTAACCCGGATATGGGGAATACCCTTTAGGTAGTATAAGCTGTGAGGGACCTGTCCGGCGTAGACCGACATGGGTGAAGCAGTGGCTACGTTGGTGTGACACCTTGGTCTGTACCGATATCCCTTGTGTTGCAACAAGGAGAATATGGGTCTTCTAAGGAGTCATTAAGCATCAACCGACCTTAGAACCCTAAATTGACCCAACTTGGCCATAGAACAGTAGCAGTATGCTACACTCATTGAGGCTAAACTCTCGCGATGGTTGTGGCCGCAAGAAAAGATTGTGATGCTGGAGTTATGACCGATTGAGGGTAGTCAGTGATATTGAGATCCTCTAGAACCCTGTTACTTTTGATAGGACAGGTCTTAACCAACGAAACTGAAAGAGGGTAATACCTAAACTTCATGCTGGCCTAAACTCTAAGGGCTGTCTTGTGTGACTTCTGTGCCTTATCATGTTTGACTTTGTGAATACTTGTGGTGTGCTTTATCATAACATCATACCATCATACCATCGCATGCATCCTGCATAAGGACTGACCCATTTCAAAGACAAGAAGGTTTCATCTTTGCTCTTTTTTGTAGGACATCATGATGCCCGTGCGTAGGAATACTATCCGGCTCAACTTTGTTCAACCATCTACTTTGCTCAAGGAGTTGGTTGATAGGATTCCAAACACTACTTCATTCATCAAGAGGCATGGTTCTCTTCTCGGTTTAGTCACTTCAAAGTGGGACCAACAATTTATGAGTGTCCTGATCCAGTTTTATGATCCCCTATACCATTGCTTCACCTTTCGAGACTTCCAGCTGGTCCCTACCCTGGAAGAATTCTATGATTTACTTGGTATCCCTGTTTTGGAACAAACTCCATTCACTGGTTGGGAGAAGACTCTTAGGCCTGAAGAGATTGCTGCAGCTCTTCCCTTGACCAAAGAAGAGGTAATGGCTAACTGGGAGACTAGAAGTGGAGTTAAGGGCTTTTTGGCTAAGTTTCTGGTTGGCAAAGCTAATAGTTTATGGAATGACTTAGACTTCAAGGCGTACGAAGACATTCTGGCTCTCTTAATCTATGGTCTAGTATTGTTTCCAAATCCTGATAACTTTGTCAATATCAATGCCATAAGGATCTTCATGTCTCAGAACCCTTTACCCACTCTCTTGGGTGATATCCTGCAACAACTCTATGCTCGTACTGCCCGAAGACGGGGAACTCTGTGGTGTTGTGCTCCTTTGTTAGTGAGGTGGTTTATTTCGCACCTCCCTAAGTTCGTGCTGAAGAATGAAGAAGGAAAGGGCTGGGCTCATAGGTTAATGTCTCTCACTGATAAGGACATCATTTGGACTCTCAGAGGTTTGGATGAGGTAGCCGTTATTGATCGTTGTGGAGAATATCCTAATGTTCCATTGATCAGTACCCAGGGAGGAATCTCTTATAATCCATGTTTAGCTCTCCGTCAGTTTGGAAGAGCCAGAAGAGCAGGGCCTCATGAGATGTTGGTGCCTCACATCAGTTTTGAGTTTCAGGTAGACAGTGACGAGCTGCACCGAAGATTCATCAAGGCTTGGGACAGAATTCACAAAGCTGACCCACATGAGTTAGGATCGAAGACTTCTCTACTAATGGAACCCTACTACAGATGGGTCCACATCCGTGCTCAAAAGTTAGGTATGCCATACGAAGCTGTCAGGCCTATCATTCTTGAATTTCCTGATGAAGACGGGGTTCCTCCAACTGTCCTCCCTCCTCAGATACCCACTGATGTTGATACACTAAAGAGATCTTGGGCGCAGCTACAGGAAGAACGGGATTTTTATCGGGAAAAGTTCAACGAACAGGAAAAAAAGATCCAGAAGCTGACTAAGCAATTGGAGGAAGAGCGAATCCTGAATAACTATATCTGTACTGAGAAGAGGAGGCCATGGGAGCACTGATGAGCTTGGATGTTTCTTTTACAGCTTTTATTTCCTTTTCAGTATTTTCATTTTTGTAATGCCTAAGGGCAAATTGTTGAACAATTTAAAGTTTGAATCTAATGAAGTGTGTTTCCTTTTTGTCTACAAAGTTGAATCCCGATTGTCTTTGAAAACATAAATCATATGCATCTCATTGCATCATATGCATAACAGGTACCCTTCTTCTACAGGTTGCTTAATCTTCTTCGCTGTTTATTTCAGCACTCAATCATCATGTCTTCCGAGCCTACTACCGAACAAGCTATCAAGGCCCTCCAGGCCCAGAACGCCCAGTTTCAGGAGCTGGTCATGAGCTTAGCCCATGGTCAACAGGAGTTGAAGACTCTGCTCTTGAAGAAGAAGAAGAAGAGGATTGCGCTGTTTAACACTGGACGGAGGTTTAGGAATACACTGCAGAATTAGGCTGATCAGGCTACTTCCTCTGTAGGGAAAGACAGTCCCCAAGGGGGAAGGGCTCCTAGTCCTGTGGTCTCCGACAACGAGACGGATTACAATGATGAACAATACCCTCCTGCTGAATACAGGTACAAGCAACTAGAGGACCGTTTAAGTGCCATGGAGATCCAACATGTGCCGGGGTTGGATTTTGGAGATCTAGGTTTATCTTCTGGGGTGGTGATCCCACACAAGTTCAAGGCACCTGCCTTTGCGAAGTACGACGGGGCTTCCTGCCCTAAGTTGCATCTCAGATCATATGTAAGGAAGATCCAATCTTACACTGCAGACAAGAATCTATGGATCCATTTCTTCCAGGATAGCCTTTCAGGGGCTCAACTCGAGTGGTTCTATCAGCTGGATGGAGCCAATATTCGAAACTGGAAGGACTTGGCTACTGCATTTTATAAGCAGTATCAGTATAATTCCGACCTTGCTCCCACGCGTACCCAACTCCAGGGTATGTCACTAGGGACGGGCGAAGGTTTTAAGGAGTATGTGCAAAAGTGGAGGGACCTGGCTGGAAGGGTGCAGCCACCTTTGACTGACCATGAACTTGTTGACATGTTCCTGGGGACCCTGTCTGGTCCATTCTTCAACCATCTGATTGGGAATTCTTCTGCCGGGTTTACAGATTTGATCTTGACTGGTGAGAGAGTAGAAGCTGGTATCAAGTCGGGGAAGATACAGAAAGGTGTCTCCTCGAGTACTGAAAATAAGCCCTTCAAGAAGGAAGCCAGTGCTGTTTATGGTCCAAGGAGACAAATTAAACTGGAACGCCGCCAAGCTGTCAATGCGTTGGTAATTTCAAATCCTGCTGCTGCTCCTCAGCAGTATAACCAACCAAGGGGTGAGAGACCCAAAAGGCAGTACACTCGGCTCAGTATGACCCTGTCTCAGATTTTGCCGCAACTACTGTCAACCAATCTGGTAACTGTCAAAGAAGCTCCGAAGGTAGTGAACACAACTTCTCCAAAGTACAACCCCAACGCCCGTTGCGCTTATCACTCTGATAGCCCGGGGATGATTGCTGGGCTCTGAGGAATAAGGTTCAGGACCTTATTGATGCTAAAGAAATACAGTTCGAGGCGCCCGAAAGGCCCAATGTTGTAACTGCTCCCATGCCCCAGCATGGAGTGAATGCTGTGGAAGAAGACCTGTATGTGGCCTCCGTGGATGATATTGTTACTCTGTTGTTGACTGTCAAGAGGAACCTGTTGCTAGCCGGTTTATTTCCGGGATGTGGTAAAGGTTGCCTTCTATGTGCTGTTTCACCTGTTGGTTGTCCTTTGCTGAAATCAGGTATCCAAAGCCTGATGGATAGCAAAGAAATCTTGTTCGAGAAGATTGTTGTTCCTGCTATCCCTACTGAAGAAGTTTCTATTGTCACTATTTTCAACAAACCTCCTAAGGCTCTCTCAAAGAAGCCTATCAAAATCATGTCCACTCAGAAGATTGCTCCTATCATCATCACTGTTCCGGGGCCTCTCCCCTATACATCCGACAAAGCTATCATGTGGCACTATGGGGCAGATGTTTATGTGCTCGGAGTAAAACAAGAGTTCGATACAATTACCGGCGTCAGTAACATCACCGGGCCTGCCAAAGTTACTCGCAGTGGTAGGCTGTTCTCACCAAATATTGCGCCACCATCTATTCAGAGACCTCTTGTCACCACACCTACAAGTGTGCCTGCTTCCCTTCCTGATCAAGTTCCTGTTTCTACCCCTGCTGCCGAGTCATCTGACGCTCGGGGCAAAGGGATTGCTACTGATTTGCCTGCCCTGACGGAGGCACCAAAGACAACCAATGTTGAAGCTTCCCAACAAGAGATGGAAGAGATTCTCAAGATCATTAAGAAGAGTGATATCAACGTAGTTGAGTAGCTGGGGCACACCCCCTCTAAAAATTTTATGCTATCACTGTTGTTGTGTTCAGAGGCCCATGCCAAGGCCCTGATTTCATTCTTGAAGACGGCCCATGTGCCACAAGAAACATCTGCTGATCAATTTACCGATTGTGTGGCCAACTTGACTGCCGATAATGGGTTGGGTTTCTCTGACGCCGATCTGACTGCCAAAGGAAAGAACCATAACGACGCCCTGCATGTCTCCATTGAATGCAGGGGCACTACTCTTGCCCATGTGTTGGTAGACATCGGTTCTTCATTGAACGTATTACCCAAGAAAGCCCTAGACAGGTTAGATTGTGAGGGTTTGGAGCTCAAGCCTAGTAACATTGTTGTTCGGGCCTTTGACGGTTCGAAAAGGATGGTACATGGGGAAGTTGACATTCCAATCAGGGTTAGCTCTCAAGTTTTTGATTCTACTTTCTATGTGATGGATATCCGACCATCCTATTCTTATTTGCTTGGTCGTCCATGGATCCACAAGGCTGGAGCTGTGACCTCCACATTACATCAGAAGCTTAAGTACCTGGTCAAAGGAAAGATTGTTACAGTTCAGGGGGAGGAGGAGTATATGGTCATCCACCTCAACTCGTTCCGGTACATAGAAATGGATGGGGAGTTCATTGAGACCCCCTTTCAACACTTTGAAGAGGTGCCTCAGACACTGGCATCAGCTGAAACTGTGATTGAAGACCCTCCTTTGAAGATGGCTTCCTTAAAGGATGCCTGGGCTGTTATTGAGAAGGGTGAGTGCACAAACTGGGGCCGACTTCCTGATTTCACTCCAAAGATTGACAAGTTTGGTTTGGGTTTCACTACAGAAGCTCAGAGGGCTGTTCGTAAGGCAAGAATTGGAAAACCTCCTGTGTTCATCACCAACCCGGGAGTAAATGCTATTGAAGACGACGTGGAGGAATCTGAATTCGACAGCTGGATCTACCCAACAACCGACGGTGGACCAAGCAACTAGACTGCCAAAGACTTCACACCTATTACTTTTGTCACTCAGTAATGAACTCTTTTGTTTTGAATTTGTAACAGACAATATTTTGAAACTTTTATGGCTCGGTGTCTTACCCGGGGCACCGTGGCTTCATTTGTGAGGGCTTTTGTGTGTCATTTTCATATATCATTAATAAAAACATTGGACATTTGTTGGATTTCAAAATCTTGCGTTCCTTTTCTTTCTTTATTATATATTGCAAAACAGCTATATTTACACACACTCACATATATAGGTCCCAATCCACTCTGGATCTCACTGGTAACGACTCTGCTACTGCCAGTTATGACTTCGAAAATCCGATCAACTTAGCCGAAGACGAAGGTGAAGATGATTGCGAAGCGCCTGGTGAACTTGCAAGACTGCTACTCCAGGAAGAGAGGGCCATTCAGCCACATGAAGAGCCAGTGGAAACGGTAAATCTGGGTACTGAAACAGACAGAAAGGAAGTCAAGATTGGTGCCAATCTAGAGCTAAGTATGAAACAACGGTTGATTCAGATGCTGCATGACTATGTGGAAATCTTTGCGTGGTCTTATGAAGACATGCCTGGGTTGGATACCGACATTGTGGTTCATCACCTGCCTACCAAGGAAGATTGCCCTCCGGTAAAACAGAAGGTCCGCCGTATGCGTCCAGAAATATCCGAGAAAATCAAAGTTGAGGTTATGAAACAATTTGATGCCGGGTTTCTAGCAGTGACTTCTTACCCTCAGTGGATTGCCAACGTGGTTCCAGTGCCGAAGAAGGATGGTAAGGTCAGAATGTGTGTTGATTACAGGGATTTGAACAGGGCGAGCCCTAAGGATGATTTCCCTCTGCCTCATATCGACGTTCTGGTTGACAACACTGCTCAGCATAAAGTATTCTCCTTCATGGACGGCTTCTCCCGTTATAATCAAATCAAGATGGCTCCTGAAGACATGGAGAAGACCACTTTTGTTACTCAGTGGGGCACCTTTTGCTACAAGGTCATGCCTTTTGGGTTGAAAAATGCAGGGGCAACCTACCAACGTGCCATGGTTGCTTTGTTCCATGACATGATCCATCACGAGATAGAAGTATACATCAACGATATGATTGCAAGGTCCCAAACTGAGGAGGAACACCTTGACCATCTACGGAAGCTGTTTGACCGTCTAAAGTTGTACAAGCTGAGGTTGAACCCAAACAAGTGCACCTTTGGGGTGAGATCTGGAAAATTGCTAGGCTTCATCGTAAGCGACAAAGGCATTCAAGTGGACCCTGCCAAAGTGAAAGCCATACAAGAGATGCCAACTCCCAAGACAGAGAAAGAAGTCAGAGGCTTTCTAGGATGGTTGAACTACATTGCCCGATTCATCTCGCATCTAACTGCTACATGTGAACCAATCTTCAAGCTGCTGAAGAAAGATCAAGTAGTACGTTAGAACGATGAATGTAAGGCCGCTTTCGAAAGAATCAAAGAGTATCTCCAAGAACCACCCATTCTTATGCCACCGGTTGAAGGGAGACCTCTAATCTTATACTTGACAGTACTGGACAACTCAATGGGGTGTGTGTTGGGGCAGCATGACGAGTCTGGCCGAAAAGAGCACGCCATTTATTACCTTAGCAAAAAGTTTACCGACTGTGAGACCCGATACTCACTGCTCGAGAAAACTTGATGCGCTTTGGTATGGGCTGCTCGCCGGCTGAGACAGTATATGTTGACTCACACTACTCTGTTGATTTCAAAAATGGATCCAATCAAGTACATATTCGAAAAGCCTGCCTTGTCCGGAAGAATAGCAAGATGGCAGATGATCTTGACAGAATATGACATCCAGTACACGACTCAAAAAGCAATCAAGGGAAGTGTATTGGTAGACCATTTGGCGCACTAGGCAGTGGACGATTACCAGTCGATGAACTTTGAATTTCCAGACGAGGATATCATGGTAGTGACTGATTGTGAAGTACCTGGACCGGATGAAGGACCTGAGGAAGGATCCCGATGGTCTATGCAGTTTGACGGAGCCTCGAACGCTTTGGGTAATGGTATCGGCGCTGTGATCATATCCCCTAAAGGCACTCATACTCCGCTCACCGCCCGACTATGTTTCAACTGCACCAACAACATGGCGGAGTATGAAGCATGTATCATGGGTCTTCAAGCTGCAATCGACTTAAGGATCAAGTTTCTGAGTGTCTTCGGAGATTCTGCTCTCGTGATCAATCAGGTCAAAGGCGAGTGGGATACGAAACACCCAAATCTTATTCCTTACAAGGAGTATGTGCTGACGTTGATTCCCCACTTCGAGGAGATAACCTTTGAACATTTCCCAAGAGAGGAGAATCAGTTAGCGGACGCGTTGGCTACAATGTCTTATATGTTCAAAGTCAAATGGGACAATGAAGCGCCCCGGATCATTATTTGGAAATTGGATGAACCTGCATATTGCTGCGATCTTGAGACCGAGGAGGTAACTGAAAAACCCTGGTATCATGAAGTGAAGAGGTACCTTGAAGCTCAAGAATACCCCGAAGGCGCATCTGTTAATGACAAGAAGTTCCTGAGAAGGTTTGCGGCAAAGTTCTTCCTCAGCAATGGCATTCTCTACAAGCGAAACCATGATTCAACCTTACTGCGTTATGTGGATAAGACTGAAGCAGAAAGGATCATGGCAGAGCTACATGAAGGTACCTTCGGAACACATTCCAGTGGACATACCATGGCAAAGAAAATCCTTCGGGCAGGATACTTCTGGTCCACAATGGAAGCCGACTGTTATCAGCATTCTCGAACTTGTCATAAATGCTAGATCTATGCTGATAAGGTGCACATTCCTCCGGTTTCTCTGAACGTCTTGACAGCACCTTGGTCTTTTGAAATGTGGGGCATTGATATGATCGGCGAAATCAGACCTACGGCATCCAACGGGCATCGCTTCATCCTGGTAGCGATTGATTACTTCACAAAGTGGGTTGAAGCAGCTTCCTACGCTACGGTAACCAAGAACATCGTGGCACGGTTCATTAGGCACAACCTGATCTGTCGATACGGCGTACCTGAGAGGATCATTACGGACAATGGTACCAATCTCAACAACAAAATGATCACTGAGCTCTGCGAGCAATTCAAGATACAGCACCACAACTCTTCTCCCTACCGGCCGAAGATGAATGGGGCTGTAGAAGCAGCGAATCAGAATATCAAGAAGATTGTGCAGAAGATGATAGTGACCTATAAAGATTGGCACGAAATGTTACCGTTTGCTCTTCATGGGTACCGTACCTCAGCACGGATGTCAACAGGGGCAACTCCCTTTTCCTTGGTCTATGGCATGGAGGCAGTCTTACCTATTGAAGTCCAGATACCCTCTCTCCGGATAATGAAGGATGCAGACTTGAGCGAAGATGACTGGATCCAGACTCGGCTTAATCAATTAAACCTAATTGACGAAAAGAGACTCACTGCTATTTGTCATGGTCAAATGTACCAAAAACGGATGATCGGGGCATTTAACAAGAAGGTCAGACGACAAGAGTATCAAGTCGGAGACCTGGTAATCAAGCGTATCATTCTTCCTCAAAGTGATCCCAGGGGCAAATGGACCCCTACGTACGAAGGGCCATTTGTGGTTAAACATATCTTCTCAGGAGGAGCTATGATTCTAACCACCATGGATGGTGACGACCTTCCTCACCCCGCCAATGTAGACATAGTAAAAAGATACTACGCATGAATTTAAGACCCGCTAGGTTGACACACCTAGGCAAAAATAAGGGCTTCCTGGCGAACCAAAAGGGTTCGGGCAAAAACAAGGGATGAAATGAAAAAATTTGTACACCCGGCAAGTCGAAAACCTGAAAAGGCGGCTTGGGCAAAAATGGGTATCCCGGTGGACTGAAAACCCGAAAGGGCGGTCCAGGCAAAAGTTAGGGATAAAGCGTAATATTATGTCTCATTGGATCACCTTGCATCCAGAATTCGACATCAACTATCGGGCTCAGACGGTAATCAATCAGCTTCATCTTCAACTAAGTAGCAGAGTGATGAGACGTTTGAAGACATAAAGGCGATAGCAGAGTTGGAACCCAGTGGGATTATTTTTCACATAACTGTTTTGTTTTCTTTTTCACAAAATTGTATAAACTCTATTTTGCTCGGCGGCGTTCTCTTACTAGGACGTCAGCCTCTTGTACATAAAACTCCTATTTACAGGCAAAATTCAAAATCAATACAAGTTCAATTTTTTCAGACAAATTACCCGTCGTTTTTCCTTTTTCTATTTTGTTTTGCAAAGAGCGTCCGATGTTCATTTTTGATATATGCATTTGACATTAATTGCTAATCATGAATATTTGCATGTGAAACAAAGGATTAATTACATATGACATCAGAAACAGGGGCAATAAAGAATTGTCTAAGCGATCTAGTTTGCTCTGTCCACCAAGGTACCAAAGTAGGTTCGACTGAAGAACGTAACCAGGATACCTTCACTCCCCGTTGAATAAGACGAGATTCAGCAATACTCTCCCCAGGCAGAGTTGGTCTCCCATCAGCCCTAAAAAGGCACAGTATCTCCAGCAAGTCAGCGATACTCTCCCCAAGCAGAGTTAGTCTACTGTCAGCCTTAAGAAAGTTGGGTATCCCCAGAAGATCTCAACATTCCCCAGGGGAATATAGACATTCCTCAGCAAGCATCCCCGTCAGTCTTAATATAAGATTGTTCCCCGGAGGAATACAAGACACCCTAGTGGAGCCACTCCCCAGTACAGTCTAAAAAATTTCCCCAGGAAAGTTGAATCATCCTCCCCAGTAGATTCTGAAGCTTATCCCCAGTAGATTCTGGAAGCTTATCCCCTGCAGAGTACAAACGCATCTCCCCGGTTTCATTCAAAGGTTATTTCCCACCAGAGCTTATAACTGGGTTATCCTCAGCTAGTTACCACGGAAAGATCGTCCCCAGCGAAGTTCTTCCTATTTCCCAGCGGAGTTCATCAAATTCCCCAACATAACTTATCAGTGGAATCCCCAGCGGAGCTCTCATCAAAACCTCAGCGAAGTATCTCTTATCACAGAGTAATTCCCCGCAGAGTAATCTCTCCAACAAGTTTATTCCCCAACAGAGTCATCTTCTCCTACCGGTTTATTCCTGCAACCGTCATCCCCAGCGGAAACGAAGAATTTCACTCTTCAACATCAGCCCAGGATTCCACAAACTCCCGGCAGTCGTCAAGGATTTATTTTCCTAGACAAAAATACATTCATCACATTATCATACACCATGACGCATGCATATACGCATCATATCACACAATCTCATTTATTCTTGAAAAAACATCATGACATCATGCATTTCATACATCATGACATTGCATACAACTGATGTTTTGCCTTTTCAGAAAAAAAAGGACAATCCAAAGATGATTACTATCAACTATCGCAATTCCAGATTCGATACCTGTATCTAGCCAGGGCATATCTGTGAGTGATTTGATTCCAGATTCGATACCTGTATCCGGCCAGGGCATATCTGCACGAAGAGTTTAGAGATTCGATACCTGTACCCAGCCAGGGCATATCTGTAGACGACCAATTCCAGATTCGATTCCTGTATCCAGCCAGGGCATATCTGTGAGTATTTGATTATGGATTCGACACCTGTATCTAGCCAGGGCATATCTTCATGAAGAGTTTAGAGATTCGATACCTGTATCCAGCCAGGGCACGTCTGTAAGCAACCTTTTGAAATTCCGGACTCGATTCCTGTATCTAGCCAGGGCATATCTATGAGCGTTTGATTGTAGATTTGATACCTGTATCTAGCCAGGGCATATCTGCATGAAGAGACTGAAGATCAACACCTGTAGCAAGCCAGGAAACCATCTTTCTTTCTCAAGTACGCAAGTTCTCGCTAAGGAATCTCTTACGCGATCAACACTTCCAAATGGCATCTATAAGCCCATTCCCGACAAGGTTCTGTCACGTCTCCAGATGGCATCTATAATCCCATTCTCCTATCCATCATATCTCCAAATGGCATCTATAAGCCCATTCCCGACATCACATTGCTAATACTCCACTATGCGAGTACAAATTTCTGGGTACTTTAGTGTTCAATCATCTTCCACCTTCGGATCACGAAAGGCACGCAAGCCAATCTACATCCTCAGGTCTAAGAAGATTGAACAGGGGCAACTGTTGTACCCCAAAATTTTCCCTCCCATTTCATCAATATTTTCTCACCACAAGACCCTTGGAGCTCAAGATCCAGTTAGGGTTTGCTCTGCTCAAGACTCCTCCTTGCACTGTTGACCCAAATTAGGGTTTGAGTTTGCACAAAGATGTTTTGACCTGAAATGCCCAAAGTAACTTTTATGCTTCATGTTGGACTCACAAGATTATCCATACCAAGTTTCAAGCCTTGATTCAAATCTTTGCCCAGTCAATTGGACAGTTGACCTAGAAATCAGCTGTATTGGAAAAAAAGTCAACTATGGTCAATTGACAGTCAAACCTCATGATTTTTGACCCACATCAACATTATGAACTCATATGGACCATTTGATCAAGTTTGGATCACAATTCCACAAGAAATTTGATCAGATCACCAAAAGGGCAAAATGGTCATTTTTAGGGTTTTGACTGCACAAAGGCAAATTTTGACTGTTTGACCTAGCCAATGGCAAACCAAGCTCACATATGGACTCAAGGACTCAATGACATGGTCTTGACACAGTCAACAAGTTCAAAAGATCCCAAATGCACAAGATTGACAGATAAATTTTCCAAATCAACTGATCAAATTTGACTGTATACTGAAAAGTCAAACTTTGACTTTTTGGTCAAAATCAAGTGCCAAGATCCATTTTTCATCAAGACATGTCAAATTATGAAACTTGTTCATCAAGAAACCAAAAATTACAAATTAGGGTTTGAAATGAAGAAATTTCATAACTTAGAAATTTTCTAAGTTATGAAATTTCCTAATTTTTTCCTAACTTTGTCCCATCTTTTCATCAAGATACATTTGGATTCAAACAAAACTCAAAACATGAAAGTCGTAGTCCATTGCAAAATCTATAACTTTGATTCACAAAGTTTCCTCAAAAGAAGCTTGTAGCTCAAGTTATGATTTTTGGAATAGGGGTGCAAAACATTCTTAACTTAGAAATTTTTTGACCTATTTTAGGCAGAATTTTTGCCCAACTTCATGGCCACTTTTCACATGCTTCCACTTGGAATTTAAACTTGCATTATAAATATGGATTGTAGTACATATTCCAAGCTTTCCAAATTGTCCAAGAACTTCTCAAACACCCTTGTGGTTAGGGAGAATCGAATTGGCAAAGTTGGGCAAAAGTCACTTTTGTTCATGACCAAATGCATGTTCATAACATGGGCATTTTTGAAATCAGCTTGTACAAACTAGATTACAGGCCTTTAATCCTTCTTACACTCAATAATTAAATGCATATCCTTTGTGTTAGAGTGTTATTTTGTGCATTTGGACAATACACACAAAATCAATCCATATATGGAAAAAGCACATTTGCTATTTTGAAAAAGCAATGCTTTATGTCAAAGTCTGTATCTTGGAAGTACAAGCAGATCTTTTGGGCACAAGTTCATGAACTAATTCCACTGATCAAGAGTGATTTGTGCAACATGTTTGAGGGGCCTTTGGTAGCCTACAATCTAAGTTGACAACTTTGGCTTAAAGAGGAAGAAAACTTGCATTTTGAACAACATCTCTCATTGCTGCAAGAACTAACCAAAACAAACTTTGTCCACACACTTCATACTCCCTAACTAACCTGAAACACGACCAAACCATCCTTGAAACTCCCTCATTCATCAAAACACAGTTTTGTGGCAAAACAGGGTACCTTCTGCATTTTGACTTGGCCAGTTCATTTCCCTCGTGCGTTTTCATCCAAACCAGTTCAAACACATCCTACATCATCCATACAAATTATCCCAAGCCCTAGCTACAGACTGTAACACCTCTAACCAAGTTCACCATTTTCATTTTTTCAGTTGTGCAGGTTGAGTTACATAGCTCGATTCAGTTAGTTTCAAGGCACAACAAGCATTGGAGGAGCATCCTTGGACCTCAAGCAAGCTGTACAAGTCCTCACACTGCATTGAAAGCACCTCCATTGTTGTACACGATTCAAGCTGAACAGGTAAAAGTTTGAACTTCTATCTCTTTATCCAAGCATATTTAGGCTTAAGTTTGTGAAGAAAGTGTGTTCTACTCATGGCCCTGAAGCTACCCATATAATTACTTTTCATTTATATTGTGTGTGCTAAGAGAATTTTGAACCTGAACATGGAAGAAAAGTTAGGTCAAAAATTGGGGGAGAAGAAATTCTCTCTCATTTCTGAGAGTTAGAACAACTTTTTTATATATTTGAAATCGTGGCTTCAAGCTCTACAAGTTTCATGTTTTAAGATTTGTCAAAAGATCAAAGAATCAGAAGTTAGTGTGATGAACAAGAAGGCGCGCGTTTTTGTTTGAAAATGGCTGAAGGTTGAAGACAAAGTCCTTTGGGCTGGGCCTGATTCATTTTTCTGTTTACACCACATTTTTCCACATACACCTCCCTGGCCCATTATGTGTTATATTTGTCATTTTTGATTTTTTCTTTTTGATTCTGATTTTATATTTTTGCTCAAACATGAAAAAACACTAAAAATATTTTTTCACATTTTTTATATTTATTTGGCATTTATTTGTTTTGTTAGGCATATGTATGTAAATAAATATATATATACTTTTTATTTAAACCCTAGAAAATAATACAAATACCTTTTATTTTCTGATTTTATTTTATTTTTACCTTTTGAAAACATTTTCTAAAAAATATACTTTTTTTTTGTAAATAATAAATATTTTATTTTTGTGTATATTTAATATATTTAATATATAATACAAATACTTATATAATTATTAGAATATTTAGGATAAAAACATAAAAATAATACTTTTTTTTTTCTTATTAATATTTAACCTCAAAAATCACTTTTTTATAATATACTTCCTTTTTATTTATTTTTTGTATATAATTAATAAATATTGTATATAATAAATAATAAATACTTTTTTTTTTTATTTACAAAATTAGGGTTTTGCCCTAAACATGAAAATATCCAAAATTAACCTTTTTTACCTATTATTTTTTATTTCACTTGTAAATAAATCACATACACTTACACAAATACATTTACACATACACATTTACTTATTCCTATACATTGATATATTTTACATTTCCGATTGATTCGATTTGGTTGTAAATTTATTTGGATATTACTCTCCTATTAAGTCTCATCCCCATTTGGACATTTGTACCCCCATCCCCATGATTATTGTGTAATAATTTAGGACTTTTAATTCTGCATTTTAAAGCTTTCTAAATATGCCATGATAGACTTAGGGTTTGTATGCAAATCAAAAACAACAAATAGTTTGACCTAATTCAAAGACAAAAAAGCATGAAAATGGACAACACCAATCACACTTGCACCCCTAGGGTTACTCCACTTGTTGCCTTCACTAATGGGCCATGTTGCATGTTGAGTTTCTTTGGCAAAACAAAAACAATATCAAATGATCATAGTCCCTCGATGACTCTTTCGAAAGTTGCCTAAAAATGATCAAGTCCCTTAAAGGAAAAATTGTCAAAGACACTTGGCACCATTGCAATCATGGTCTAAACGATGACCCGCGCCCGTCCCGTTAACATCCTAACACGAGATTGTCCACCAAATACAATGGTGGAACAAAATTGTTAAAAGGGTTAAAACATAGGAAAAACCTTTGAGTAAATTTAGGGGTAGACAACTCTTAGTTACTTGATAAACTTGCAAAACACACTTGCCTACTTTTCTAAACCACACTCCACAACACTTTCAAAAACACTTTCAAAACAACTTCCAAAAACATTGAAAACTTTTCAAAAGATAAGTACACCTTTGTATACATTCAAACATGGATCATTACAAAGGTTTCCACAACAAATGGCCTCTTTTCAAAACATTTTCAAACCCACACACAAAGCACCATTTCAAACAATTGAAAGCACCATTCAAACAATTGAAAATGCAAGGCAAGTGATCTAAGCAAGTAACTAAGAGCCCATGGATAACCATGGATAGAAAGGGTGCTAATACCTTCCCTTTCTATAATATACCCCCCGAACCCAAGAAAACATCTCAAAGGTTTTTGCTGTGCTTTTTAATCTTTCCTTAGGATAAAATAAAAAGTCGGTGGCGACTCTTGCTCAACCGAAACATTTGCGAAAACAAACGCAAAACCCAAGTCAGTTCTCCCACCGTATCACACTCCCACTTGAGAAATATATTTTAATAATTATATCATATTCTTTAGACGGGCATCCAAATGCTATTTATCTTTACTTTTCAACTTTATAATCTGGTCAATTTTATACATTAATAATGGGACCACTGCGGCTGTCATCTCCGACGTATAATGTGACAAAACCCCAACAACCATCATATCAATGTACTTGATGATATAGATCGATATAGATAAGTGGCATAAATTTTTTATGAAATGTGATCTCTAAATCATGCATATTTCCAACTGGTCAAACTGAAATATTTATTGAGATCAAACTGAAGATTGTAAATTCAACAATTGCACAAACAATACATAAATGATTATAACAATAATAACCTTATAAACTTTATTTTTGCAGATAAACTTAACATAAAGTCTGTACTTATATCAAAACAATATCATAAAACATAAACAAGGAGTGACTCCCACTAATCTAAGATATCTTTAGTGACAATAATCACATGAAAGATCTTATATATCAAGTCTTTGATTAATGAGTTTTTAACTTAAATTCCATATGTATATATTCTAGTTTAAACAATAATAACTTATAAGTTAGTGGACTTTTTAAAATCTATTGTTGAATTACTATACGATTGTCTTACAACACAATATAAGGTGAGTGGTCTTTCAAAGTCTTATGTTGAATTTTAATTGAATGACATAAATACATACCTTTATTTATTTTATATTGGAATGTTTATTTGGCATCTAAATTATCAGAGTCGAACATACTAATGATCTCCCCATTGTCTGATCTCCAATTTGCGAGTACAAGCTCTTTGGTTCTTTATAATAATCCTCATGGTTGTCTTTTTTCTTCAATAATTCAATATTAATTTGTTAAAGTGTACACATTTTCTATATACATATAAGAAAAATAATATATATATATATATATATATATATATATATATATATATATATATATATATATATATATATATATATATATATATATATATATATATATATATATATATATATATATATATATATATATATATATCACTTAATGAAATTAATTCAATAACAATTAATCACACACACACACGCGCGCGCACACACACACACACACACACACACACACAAATATATATATATATATATATATATATATATATATATATATATATATATATATATATATATATATATATATATATATATACTTTAGTGCGGAATAGAATAAATAATATGAACATGTATATAATTATAAGATCTACGATATGTTAGTATATGAGAGATAAGATTGTAGGAATACCTAAGATAAAAGTTTTTTGGCAATGATAACAGTAATCCTGAAACAAAAGTGTATCTTCCTCAACTAAGGTCTTCCTCAACCAACACTTATTGGCTTGTGGATCTTCCTCAATTGGTACTCCTAATGAGTCGAACACTCTTCATACTAGGAGAAGAGGTAAACTACTTGTGTAGGGTATATTGGAGACCATAACCTATATATGTGTGATGGCCAATTAGGATTCCCATTATTTCGAAATGGACCATCCTGACATCCATACATATTTGAGTCTGTATCCAATTAATTAATTACTAAATAGAAATCTAATTAACTTTTTAAACTTGATTTGACCACTTAATCAACTAATCTAATAAATAACTAATATAATTCATATAAATATATTTGCCCACATAATAATTATTGCAATATAATAATTAAATATTATTTAAATCTAAAATAATCCAACACACTATGCTTGCTATATATGTTTTTAGTAAATAAATTGATGAAAAAACAAATATCATCATTATCAAAGTGATTCTACAATCTCGTATTGAAATTTGGTTCATTTTGTGATAATTATTCTCTCAGGAGGCTTAAAAAAAGTAGCCTTAGCCTGGATACAACAGTTCACTGGTTTACCTAGATCTTCTTTGTGGTTTGCATTAGTAGAAGGCTAGTGAAGGGAATCAATTGGATTGACGATGTGCACAAAAGTGACCGAACAATAATCACTATGGTTTAATGAAAAGGTCAAGCTATGGATTATTGAACACTTGGTAGTTCACAAGGTTTTCATATGCTCAATTATTATGCTTGTCAATATCTACTAGATTGTAAAGTTTGACGTGTTTCTAATTTAATTGTATGTATGTATGTATCACAACTTAAACTAGATGTAAGGGAAGCCTCGCGCGTGCCCTTCGCCTCTGTCGATCAAGCGTGCCCTCTAACCTCTGTCACGGCTCCACTATGCAGCATCTCCCCATGTGTTAGGAATATCAATTTACACTACTAGAAAAAATACTTTTTATGACAACTATTTCACTTCACATATTGCAACACCGAGGTATATATCCTGTATGCGCCATGTATTTTTTTTCTTTAAAAAAATACTATATTATGTATGTTTTTCCTGAAAACTGAGGGGTAAACTAATTCAGTGTACACGACTCGAATCCCAACAGCATTAGATTATGTTTTTATGTCATTAAAAGTGTCGCCTTATAGAATATTTTATTTTTAATCTAAAAATAAACCATTTTTCACCTCGGTTTTATTTCCCAACCAAGGTGAAATTGTTTCCCTAATATATATAAAACTTTATCTTATAGCATTCAGTTTAACTTGTCTAAACCCTAACGAAGAGCCTTGAACAAGAGAGCAAACAAGAGATCTATAAACAACAAGGGAAATAAACGCATATCATATTCAATATGAAGATGAAATGTATTTAGGGATCTCGTTTCTTCTTCATAGATCCCAAACATTTTCTTTCACTTCTTCTTCAGAGATCTGGTACGTCAAACATCACTACATATTTTTGTGTAAATTTCATATTTTTGTTGTTATTGAGTTTGGGTATTGATATTGATATTCAAATTATGTTTTTTGTGCAGATTTCATCTTGTTCCATCGAGTTGAGTTTATTGTATCCGATGTCGATTATTTATTACACTAACCCCTCTTTGAACATGTAAAAAATTATGTTGTGTTTGAAATATATCATACATTGATTAATGTTTTTCTAGCATTTTGCAACTTGTCATTTATCTCGTGCTTTTTAGTTGCTAAAATTTCTCCAATACTTCTAGTTTTCATTCAACTTTCTTCCATATTTGTTTATTTTTCAAAGCATCAAATTTTATTCTTTCAAGAATGAATTAGAAGAGAATGAAGTGTTGAATAAAGAACTTGAAACATTGAAGAGATTTTAACAATTAAAGAGTGTGAGGTGAATGATGAGTTAGAAGGTGATAAAAAACCATTGATTAGTGTAAGTTGTTCTTCATATAATTATTTTCCTATATGTTAAGTTAGGTTTTAATGAAATAAGTATTTCACATTAGATATAATAAACTCAATCTTATTTAACACATCAGTTAAATGCCAAAACCGAGGGGAAAAGTGGTACATTTATTTTGATTTTATTTTTTATTTGTAAATTAAATGATGTATTCCTTCAATTTTGTTAATAACTGAGAGATAAGTCCCTATTTTATTTTATTTTTTAGTTAAAAAGGAAATACTATTTCTCCTCGATTTTAGTCAGAAATCGAGTGCTATACATTTATAAAGTAACCTAGAATCTGTAACACCCCAGTTTTTTATTTATTAAAATTATTTGAATTATAGTAATTTTTATGTATTTATTTAATTATTGGATAATATTAATTAAATAAATATGGGTTATGGGGGTGTGTGATCTTGGATTGAGAGTGTGGAAAGTAATTAGAGACTAGTAAAGTCAAATTGAACTTATTAGAGTTATTTTATTAATTAAAATAAAAATATTTCAATATATTAATTTAATTAAATAGAAAATAGAATGTTTGAGCTAGCAATGAGAATTAAAAGAAATAGAGGGTAGGAAGGAGTAAATATGTTAGTAAGTGAGAGGTGAATTTATAATTTTAATTAGATTAAACCTAAGTATATAATCAGAGAATAACCTAAGTTAGAGGAATTTTCATCAATACGTAAAAACAGAGTTAGAGGCGAAGAGGAGAAAGAGAGCTTAGAGCTTGGGAAATGAAAGATTCATCAAAAGCAAAAACTTTCTTTTCTAGGAAAACCAGGTAAAGGAATAACTATCTCAATAACGTGTATAATGCATGAGGAGTAGAATTGAGGAGTCTTTAACCTCCAATAGAATTTATATGAATTTGTCGAGATTTGTTGTTGTTGTATGTCAATATAAATTTTGATGATTGATTGTGATAATAATTATATTTTCATGGATGAACTCATGTTAATTGATTCGTATAATAACATGTTGTGTTATTCCTCCATGGATGTGTTCTTGAAACTTTTAAAATTTAAACATGGAAACTCTTTTAATTGGTGTATATGACGTGGTAATAGTGGATTAGATGGGGTATGAAGTGAGATTTTTTAAATAAGATATTTGGACATGTTACAGGATGTTTGGGATAAGTTTAAATAGAAAAAAAATGAGTTTAGAAGTGAAATTCTCGTAAGGAAATCACAAGACAACACAAGAGAGTATTGATCAACTTGTTTCGTGTATATCTTGAGCTTCATAAGTCCATTTGAGGGCCCATTAGTTGCGTTAGAAAGTTAAATTGATAATCTTTCTGTATAAGTAAAGAAATTTGGTCTAAGAGTGCTATAACAATAGAGGTTTTCTGGTTTTATACCATAAATGTTGGCGATTTCAATCATGCGTTGGTTATCTTGTTTCAAGTGTAACTGCAGTCTCATGAGCCTGATTGGGTGATGTCAGTTTCATTGTAAAGAGGGTTTAATGATCTTTTAAATTGGAAATTTTCATAATTTTCTCATAAGTATATAATTTTTGGCACCATTTTAAAGTCAGGTGAAACATCCTGACCAATGCGAGTACCCGTTTTTTTTTATTTTGATTAAACTTAACTGATTGGTGCATTAATTCTTTAAATAAAAAACATATTCTTAAAATAGATTCTCTAAGATTTCCGAAACATATTCATGTGCTTGTTTCCGACTCTGTTTGATATTTTAAATAATTATTCGAATGTGATGTGTTGTCATGTTATTATATAAGTGAAATAATTATAAATCAGTTGTGATGTTCTATAATGTTGAGTGTTAATCCTACTGAATATGTTATTGTGTGATTGTGAATAATTGATGATGTTATTGTGTTGAATTATGTAAATTGTGATATTGATATGATGTTATATGGTCACGAGATATGTTGATGAATTATGTGATGTTGTTGCATTGAGGATGTTGATGTTGATGATGTTGTTATGATGGTGATGTTATTGTATAATATAGATGTTGTTGTGTTGGTGGATAATGGTTCAAGTAAGGGGAGTTATTATCATTGGGTCAATATATGTTTTGTTTATTGTTTGGAGGGGACTTTAAACATTATATTCTTGTTGTATTAATGTGTTTTAACATGCATTCATGATGTTGTTGTTCATGAAAGAGGAAAGTTGCAATCTGAGCAGAGTGGATTGATGACTTGTCCCGAATCTGAGCAAGGTGGATTTGGGATTTGAGCAGGTGAACTTGATTTCTTAGTGAACCAATTGTTGATGATATCATGCCATATGCATATGAGTCTAGTTGATATCGTCAGTCTTATTACATAATTTAAATGATGAATATGTAATTGTATTGAGTATGTGTTGTTTAAATGAGAGTTAGACATTATACTCTCGGTGATTGAGTTGGTTGTTAATGTTGAAGGCTTTTGCTATATTTGCTTTAATTTCAAAGAAAGTATTTTGTTGGGACTTATTAATTGAGTAGCATATTTATTCATGATTTCTGCTGTGATGATACCCTAAGTGGAGGTGAACATGCAATGAAATTTGTTTGTGTTCTGTTATATTTTATTTAACCCGTGTTATGAAGCACGTGTTGTATGTTGTTTTTTTTCCTTTGCATTATTTTCTAAATGATTTTTATTTGTTGAAGAGTTGTCATTGGTGACACCTTAAATTTTTGAGTAATCCTTTATATATAATTTTTGGGGTTTAGGATGTTACATTAGTGGTTTCAGAGTAGGTCGGTCCATCTTGTCAGATTTATGTAATTTTGTTTGTTCCTTAGTTTGTGACATGTGTGCGAAACACTGCTGGTGCTTGCTTGTTTTCTAACCGCTTACCAACAGGACGGGATTGAAACAAGTGGGAGAGAAGCTTCTACTTCACTGAGATGTTGTAGGTGTGGAGAGTTGGTTTAATATGCCGTTGATTGTAAGAGTGCATATATTGTTGAGACGGTGTTGTTTCCCGAACTCGAAGAGAATGCAAATTTAAGATTCTTGTCTGTCGGTCAAGTTAAGATGTTTTAAGGGAGTTAGAGGATGGAACGAGTGAGTCTTACCCTGAGTTGTTTACTTCATATAATTTTCGAGGATGTAAATTCTTTAAGTGGGAGAGAGTTATAACACCCCCATTTTTTATTTAAAAGTTATTTTAATTATAATGATTTTTGTGTATTAATTTAATTATTGGGTAATATTAATTAAATGAATATGAGTTATCGGGGTGTGCGACCTTAGAGTGTTAGTGTGGAGAATAATTAGAGGCTAGTATAGTTTAATTGAAATTATTAGAGTTGTTTTATTAATTAAAATAATATTATTTCATTATATTTATTTAATTAAATAGAAAATATAATGTTTGGGTCAATATTGAGAATTAAAAGAAATAGAGGGGAGAAAGGAGTAAATATGTTAGTAAGTGAAATGTGAGTTTGTAATTTTAATTAGATTAAACCTAAATATATAATTAGAGAATAACCTAAGTTTAAGGAATTTTCATCAATATGTGAAAACAGAGTTAGAGGCAAAGAGTCAAAGAGGAGAAAGATAGCTTAGAGCTTGGGAAAAGAAATATTCATCAAAAACCATAACTTTCTTTGCTATGAGAACCAGGTAAAGGGAGAAACTATCTCAATAATGGATATAATTCATGAGGGGTAGAATTGAGTAGTCCTTAACCTCTAATATGATTTATGTGAATTTGTCGTAATTTGTTGTTTTTGTTGTATGTTAGTACGAATTTTGATGATTGATTATGATAATAATTTTGTTTTCATGGATGAATTCACGTTAATTGATTCGTATAATAACCTGTTGTGTTCTGTTGACTGTTTCTCCATGGATGTGTTCTTGAAACTTTTAAATTCTAAACTTGGAAAATCTATTAATTGGTGTATAAGATGTGGTAATAGTGGATTAGATGGGGGTATGAAGTTAAATCTTTTAAATAATCTATTTGGAAATATTAGGGGATGTTTGGGATAGGTTTAAATAGAAAAATATGAGTTTAGAAGTGAAATTCCCGTAAGGAAATTGCGGGAAAACGCATGAGAGTAATAATCGATTTGTTTCATGCATATCCTGAGCTCTGTAAGTCCATTTGAGGCCCCGTTAGTTGTGTTAGAAAGCCAACACAATAATATTTATATCCAAGGGGAGAAATTGGGTCTAGGAGTTCTACAACAATAGTGGTTCTCTTATTTTATGGCAGAAACATTGACAATTTTGGTCATGCGTTGGTCAACTTGTTTCAAGTGTAAATGTAGTCTCGTGAGTCCGATTGGGGTGATGTCAGTTGCATTGGAAATAAGGTTTAATGATATTTTCAATTTTAAATTTTTCATAATTTTCTCATAAATATATAATTTTTGGCGCCGTTTTGAAGTTAGGTGAAACATTCTGCCCCGAAACATTTTCATTTGCTTGATTATGACTCTATTTGATATTTTAAATAAATATTCTAATGTTATGTGTTGTCATGTTATTGTATTAGTAAAATAATCATGAATCAATTATGTTATTCTATAATGTTAAGTGCTAATCCTATTGATTATGCTATTGTAAGATTGTGAATAATTGATGATGATATTGTGTTGAATTGTGTAAATTATGATATTGATGTGATGTTCTATGGTCACGAGATATGTTGATGAGTTATGTGATGTTGTTGTGTTGAGAATGTTGATGTTTATGATGTTGTTATGATGATAATGTTATTGTATAATATTTATGTTGTTCTTGTGTTGGTGGATCACAGTTCGAGTAGAGGGAGCTATTATCGTTGAGTCAATGCATGTTTTGTTTATTGTCGACAATGGACTTTAAACATTATGCTCTTGTTGTATTGATGTGTTTTGATATGCATTCATGATGTCATAGTTATTGATGAAAGATGCTAGTTGTAATTCGAGCAGGCTAGATTGGTGACTTGTCCCGAATCCGAGTAGGGTGGATTTGAGGTTTGAGCAAGGTGAACCTGGTTCGTAAGTGAACCAATTGTTGATGATATGGTACCACATGCAAATGAATCTAGTTTATATCATGAGTCTCATTGCATAATTTAAATGATAAATATGTGATTGTATTGAGTATGTTGATGAATTGGGTGTGAGAATGGATGTGTATGGATGTTGTGCTATATATGTAGATGTTTGTAATTCTACCTTGTAGCTTATACCATTTATCTTATTGATGTGAATTTTCACCCCATTTGCTTTGATGTTGTCCACATGTACATCTTGCAGATACTCATGAGTAGAGTTGCTGTTGTGAGTGGGAAATAGCTCTTGAATATATTTTCATTAGTTTATTGCATTTTTAGTCATAATGCTCTAATTTTATAACACTGAGGAGGGAATGATGTTTTTTTTATTACTATGTGTTGTTAAATGAGAGTTAGACATTATACTCTTGATGATTAAATTGATTGTTGATGTTGGAGACTTTTGCCATATTTTCTTTAATTTTAAAGAAAGTATTTTATTGAGACTTATTAATTGAGTAGCATGCTTATTGATGATTTCCTCTACGATGTTACCCTAAGTGAAGGTGAGCATGCGATGAAATATGTTTGTGTTATATTATGTTTTATTTAACCCGTGTTATGGAGCATGTGTTGTATGTTGTTTGTTATTTCATTGCATGTTTTCTAAATATTTTTAATTTGTTGAAGGATTGTTGTTGGCGACACTTTAAATTGTCAAGTAATCCTTTATATATAAGTTTTGGGGTTTAGGGTGTTGCAGAATCCATATATATCATACATTCAAAAGTAACAACACTTAAGATATTGCCAACAAGTTAATCCACAAGAAAACCTCCACACTAATAAGAAGGCAAGCACGACCATTCTATATATTGACGCTATTTTGTGAAATCCTATACATACAATAAGAATGCGAACACCGCCACAACTTGCCATTAAAGAAGCAATGGGTATGCAACCTTTGTATCTGAAATGGATTGGAAGTGCAGAAAAATTTGGATCCAGGTTGATGTTCTTACATAATATCTTATCTTTTAACTGGAATGAAGTTTTATGTTATGTATCTAACTTTTTTTATGTTATACTAGAAATTGGATTCGTGATAAACAAACTCTGGATTTGTTCTTCTCTAAGAATAACAGTGACCATGACGAACCAGATTTGTAAAAAATTTGTAGTTGTAGATTGAAAATTTGTATTTTAATTTATGCGTAAACAATGTAATTTAATGTTCTGTGTAAACAATGTAATTTGTTTTTATTAAAAAGTATATCTTTTCCCCTTGGTTTTTGGACAGAAACTGAGAGGTATGTGGCACTAGTTTTGAAAATATAAAAATGATGTTGTTGAGAATCGAATCAATGACCATTTCAACTATCCCCTCAATTATTCAGAAATTGAGGGGGGTAAAGTGACAAGTTTTCATGACGCCGTTTGTTACCTCGCCCATGTAACTGATGTTAAATTCTCTTCGCGTCTGAGATCAAATATGTTTTTTGTAGTAGTGTTGGTTTATTGACAGTTAAAATTTTTGTTAAAAATATAAAACAAATATTTAGCATCACTTTAAACCATTACAAAACTTATAAAATTCGTTGAAAAGTAATGGAGGCGGTTTGAACTGCCACAACAAACCTTCAAAATCAAAAAGTTAACTAAATTTGATAGGGGTTACAATAGTCGCAACTATACTTTAGAAGTTGTTTTAAAACTGTCACATTATATATGCCGCTTGGATTGATAATTTTACAAACTGATCCAAAGCTCAAAATTTTAATATTATTTTAGGAGCAAAGTTTAAAAATAATCTCTAAATACAAAAAAAAAAATATAAACACACTCCCAAAATATTTTTTTCAAACTTCATATTTTCCCCAAAAATTCTTTGGAAAAAGTTAAAAACCATTTTTTACCAAAGCATAATCGATAATGGGTAAAAAATAATTGAATATGAAATGTTACTAACTATCTAATCCCTTAATTTCTTTGTATAATTGATTATAAGGTATGTAATGTGTAATAATCAATTATGATTAGAGTGTAATCGGTTATGGTACATTTTAAGTTAAAACTTTCCTAACTTGAAAGATCATAATTGATTATGAATTGGTTGTAGGATTTTCTAAAATTTTTTTTTTTCATATTTTTCTACTATAAAAAGAGGTCTTGTGGTCGTTTGAAAACACACAAGATATATGAAAAACACATTGTCTTCTTCTGATATACATTGTAAAACCAAGAGACTAATGTTTTATTGAACTCCAGATAAAAGTTTGGTGTAAGATGAGTTGAACACATGATAAAAACTCTATTTATAGTGGAAAATATCAATGTTTTATCCTTGGGAACTAGACGCAGGCCTCACGGTTTTCGAACAAACTAGGATAAATACGGGATGGTCCTTACTATTCCTTATCTCTTTACTTTATAGTAATTATTTATTTGTCACCTTATTTTTTCTTCTGCCATCTTCTCAAAATTAACTCGAAAATGATTTTAAATCTTAAAGCTTTCGAAAACTTTTTAAATCAAAATCCCTCGTGTATTTTAAGTCATTTGGTCAACAAGTGACATTAAATCCTAACTCTTTTGTATAGACTAATAATCTCAAAAGGAAAATAACTTCAAAAGATTCATTAAACTAACTCATATCTCTCAATGGTGAATGATATGCTTACTAGAAAAAGAAAATGATTTTTTCAATGAATGTATGGATTGTGATATTTAGGATGTTATTCAAAATGATCCTTTTGTTCCCACTCATCAAGTTCATGATGTAGCGGAAAACAAAACTAAAAATTTATGGACTAAAGAAGATAAAGAAAAAGAGCAATAAAGTTTGAAAGATAAAACTATTATCACCACCGCTTTAGGTATGGATGAATTTTTTCATGTGTCACGTTATAATATTACTGAAGAAATGTGGTGCATAATTCAAGTTATCCATGAACGTATAATCGAGGTAATAAAACTAGGATGAACATATTAACCCATGAGTATGAATTATCTAAAATGAAACATGAAGAAAATATCTATGATATGGAAAAACGTTTCATTCATATAGTAAAATACTTAAGAACACAAAGAAAACCTTTTCAAAATGAGGATTTAGTTCATAAAGTTCTTAGATGCTTGAATCACAGTTGACAACCTAAAGTCGTCGGGATTTATGAATCTTAATACTTGTCTAATTTGGATTTTCCTACTATATTTGATAAACTACATGATCATGAGATTAAAATAAACAGTTTTGTTGAAAGCAAAGAAGACGATAAGAAAAAGAAAGGACTTGCATTAAAATTTGAAGAGTTCAAAGATAAGGAATTAGAAAAAGAAACCTTTTAGAATGAATGTGATAAAGATATAAATCTTCTAGTGTGCAAACTCAAAAAGTTCAAAAGGCCAAAAAAAAAACCTTAAAACTATCATCACAAAAGCGAAGAATGATCGGTCTTTGTTGCAACTTGCTTCTAGTATAGAAAGAAAGGTCACATAAAGTCAATTTATATGCATAACCAAAGGAAACACGAAGGGTACAAGATACCACAAAATGAATAAAAAAACTTAGATTGCATTGAACAAAAGTGACATGGACTCATATGAATATGAAAAAGAGAAAGAAACTACTCCCTCCGTCCCATAATGAATAACTCATTTAGAATAATAAATTATCCCAAAATGAATGATCCATTTCAATTTCCAATGTAATATTAATTAATTTTTCCACTTCTACCCTCTAGTTAATATTACTTTCACAATTTCCAATACTGGATAAGGGGTAATTTAGTAAAAGTATTATTCTCTCTCTTACAATTATATATGTTTCTTAATCTATGTGAAATGACCTACTGGATCACTCATTATGGAACAGAGGAAGTAACATATTTCTCATGAAAAAACACAAAAATAAACTAAATAACTTCAAATATGTATTTACTTATGATGACCTCTTTACCATCCGTTAAGAATTATGTGATGAATCTAATATATTAAACAAAATATTTTTTCCATCTCTAAAAAGACAATTTTCTTTCTTGAAAACAAAAACAAAAATCTAATCGAGGAAATAGAAATTCTTAAATAAAAATAAGTACTTTAATTAAAGACTCATTCTACTCATTATGATATTTTATTGATAACTCTATCAAGTGTGTATAATGCAAACGTTTAAAAAATAAAATTGAAGATTTACATAACATTGTTGGTAAATTTACCAAGTGAAGAGATAACTTGAATATCATCTTAGATAATCATATATGGACCTATAATAAAGGTTAATTAGGCTATAACCCTAAAACTAACGCTTAATTTAAAAAAAATTGTAGCCCAAATAGAACCCCTAACCATAACATGCCTAAATGTTATTTTATGCCTAATTCTTATTATTGTAAAAATTTGATCATAATTCCTCATTTAAAAAAAATGTGTCAACAAAATAAATTACTTTGTAAACTAAGGGGAAAATCTACTAGGGATACGGAATAGGGTTACCAAGCTTGAAGAACATAGTCGTCATCATTGCTTATGGTGTTCAACTAGGGGGTATGGGCCAAATTGCCACCTCTGCCGGATTACAACGGATGGTGTCTGATCCATAATAGCTCGATAGAAACAACAACAACCATGGTTATGAAGGAGAAGACACCAAGTTCACCCAAAAATAATCTCGCACGATCCCTAGCTCCAATGGAGAAAATCAATCTTGCATATCTAACTAAACCATGTATGAAGGGTGACTTGATTTGTAATCAGAAAAATTAGAGGAAATGTGTCAATAGTGTGGAGGATTGCAAATTCAACCTCCATGGAAGAATTCTCACAACAAAAGGATACAATCACTCTCAACTAAAGATATCAATGAGAAATTGAACGCTCATTGTTCGTAACAAACTTTTATTTCAGTCAATTATTCTACCGAGATAAAATTTATTCCCTTGGGCGTTTTTTTAAATTTTAATATTTATTTAAACCACTTTTCCCCTCGATCAAAGGTACCGATAGTTGGAAAAAGTTTCTGAGGGACACATTTTGAATCTCAATGACTGTAATTTTGTGTTTCATTCATTATAAAAGGTGGTGTGTTCTATTTATTTTTATTTTTTAATTAAAACTAAACAATTTTTCAAATCGATCAAATTTAACAATAGTGGAAAAATGTCTCTAAGTTGTTAAATTGCAAGTGGATTGGCACACCGGTCTTAATTTGATTCATTGCTGCTCATTATTACTTTTATTCCTTAAGTTTCTTTTCATGCTCCTACATATATTCTTTATTGATATCAGAAGAAGCATGAAACACAAGTTTTCCAGATTATTAATATAATATACATAATTCAAAACATTTCAATTCATATTTTTTTTCCACTTCTTCTATATAAAATTTAAAAGCAGAATCTAAACACCGACATAGATATGTTAGAATAATAATGCAAGTGTGAGTAAATGAAAAAATAGTTTCACATTAGATAGGAACATAAAGACTTGAATATATATATATATATATATATATATATATATATATATATATATATATATATATATATATATATATATATATATATATATATATATATATATATATATATATATATATATATATATATATATATATATATATATATAAAAGTGGGAGAATCCATTCACCTATCACCTTAAGATTTTAGGTGGACAAGTAGTGTGTCTCTCACAAAGGTGCCTAGTCCTCAACTTTGTATCAATGCTTCTAGTAACTCCGCCAACAAATGGTATCATGGGCTTTTAGTTCGAGAAAGGGATCGACTTAGTATCGAAATGGCCAAGAAAATGTGTCTCGTTGGAAGATGTCAATGACGGTACAAGTGTATGTGAGAGAGTTGTGGACTCACACTTGAGAGAGAGTGTTAGAATAATAATGCAAGTGTGAGTAATTGAGAAAATAATCCCACATTGAATAAGATAAGTGGTGTTGAACTCCTCCAATAAATGGTGTCATGAGCCTTTGATTCGAGAAAGGGATCAGCCGAAATACCTAAGATATATAGTTAAGGGATTAATAGTTATGCATCGTCAATATAAAATTTTTTACACCATCAATCTATCACAATCATTCATAATTATCACTTTATATATAATTAAGAAAATCAAATATAATTTAAAATCTAATTGTTACAATTCAATGTTAGTGTAAAAATAATTTACTATAGATAAATATTACAAAATTAATGCACACATTTTTATAGAATTATATATTTGTAATAGGTTAATGAAATCAAAGAAATGCATTAGGGCTTAGGCTAATGACGCTAATAAAATAATCATACATAAACTTGTTCAATCTCTGAGATATTCTTGCAGCTTCACTGCCAAATTCTTGTACCTAGAAATTAAATAAAGTCATTTAGCATTTATTATTTATTAACCTGACAATGTATTGAATGGAAAACAGTATCTTCATTGACTTTATAGCTAGCATTAACAATATCAACTCCTTCTTCATTGAGAATTCTAATGGTTTCATTGAACATAAACTGAGAATCCAATCCAGTTATTAGAACAACCTCTAAGGTTAAACCTATTTGTTGGATCTCAATTTTTGGAGATTTTAACATCAACTTCTTGCTTCTTTTCATATTCACATTTGGCCTTTGAGTTTCTAGTAGAAACTTCTTTTCCTTCATTTTCTCCTAATTTATCTGTAACTTTTTAATGTAATTTGTTGCTTCCTCTTGCCGATCTGGCATCGAAATAGCCTGCAACACATATTAATCAGCCACACATTGTTTAAAAAAATAATGATTAATTAGTGACACAATACTAAGTTAGAGTGTAGTATATTATTAGACTAGGTATAGGTGCTATTGACCAGAGTTGTCTTGTATTTGGAATGGTGGGGCACTATGTTTGGACACTTGTCGATGCTGTGAAGTATCACTATAACTAACCACCATTCCAAGATAATTTCTTTATAGGCAAATTTATTGAAAAAAAAGAATACAAGGCTGTTAAAGTAATTACAAGGGAAAACAACATAACAACAATAAAAATGATTAAGCAACGACAAAAGCTATAAAAGTCATAGAAATTACATTTAGGTTTTATTTGATCAAAACAGCAGTTGAGTGATAAGTTAGTTGATACTTATAATTTACAATTGATGGTTAATAACGGATGGTTAATGACTGATGACTGATGATTGATGATTTATAACTGACAAATTAGTTGAAGTGTTTGGTAAAATTAACAATTCAATTAATTGATAAATTAAAATAATATAAAAGATATTTAATATATAATTATTTTATTTTAAAATAAAATAAATTATAAAGGATAGTCGTAAGTTTTAGATCAAATAATAAGAGTAAAAATGGAAGAAAAAATAATAAGTTATAAGTTATACGTTAAAACGCTATTTGAAATAACATTTAAAAAATAAGCTATAGACTAGTAAAATAAGTTATAAACTCGTGATGAAAAAATTGTCACTAAACAAGTCTTTTATTGTCATGTGAACTTATAAACTATAAGTTATAAGCTCAAAAAGTTTCGTGCTAAACAAATTCTTAAATTTTGAATTGGATCCTACGATACTCCATATTCATACCGACAATTTGATTGAATAAACAATGTCTTCTAGATTGAATGACTCTAAAAATAATATTGTTTCTTTTCAAACAAATGTGGTTGCCAACCAAATAAATCCTTCCTTATTCTTTCTAAATTTTCGTTTCAACCGTCATCCTATGATGATTAAAGTTTTCCCAACCACATCTATTATCTGCTACTTTTACCCCTCCCCATGTTTCCACTACAAGCTATATCTCCAAACTTTTCTGACATTGAAACATAAGGTAATTTAATGTTTCCACCCTTTGAGTACAAAATACACACACTAAGTCATCGGCTACGTAATCTCTCTTGCATTAGTCTCCAACCAAAAACTTAATTTCTCGAGGAACATTAGACTTCCACAGACCTTCTAGAGCAATTCCTTCTCCATCTTCCAATATGTTATACTGGACTCTGTTTCTTAAAATATTTGCATACTTGTAGTATGATTTGATAGAGAAAATGTTATCAATATCAGGCTTCTACTCAAATTTATAAGTGACATCTTTCCTAGGACTTGCATCAACTATCACCATTATCATGTCTTCTATTTGAAGCTACAATTTTGAACTCAACTCTGTATTTCACTCCAAATGCCATGACCAAACTTCCTCGGGCCACTTTCCCAACTCTGCTATAGACCTTTCTTGCTTGGTTGATTTAGAGTATAACTCTGGAAAAGCTTCCTCTAGATCTTGGTTTCCAGCCCATCTAGTCTTCTAAAAAGCTATATTTCTCCCTAATCTCACCCTACAATTTAAATCAAACTAAAACAGTCATTAGACTTACCTCCTATCCCACTTATAGAAGAGTTGTCAAAAAATGTTTTTTTAGTGAGAGAGACTCCTAATTATCTCTTCTTTTTTCTTAATAGTTTAGTTTTCTTGATCTTAGGTCCATTTTCAAGATGAATTGGCAAAAAGTGAACAGAAGGAATTTCAGGAATTTAAGTCTAAGTTGGGATTCTTTTCCGTCTAATAGTAGAGGGAAGGTTGGAAAGGAGTCGTGTTTTTCATCTATTTACTTTTCTGAAATACCGGATAGAGTAAAGACGGTAGACATTTTTGAGTTGTTTGAGTATATAGGTGAGATTGTGGAGGTGGTGATTCTCCCGAAAAGAAATAAGGTAGAGAAGAGGTTTGGATTTGTGAGGTTCAAAAAGGTGGATGATGTGAGGTGTAACACCCAATTTCCTCGTCGATAATTTATATAATAATCAGAGTAAATTAATTTTTAAATAAACATAAATCAAATAGGATGTCACATACTTCGCCAATCATACATGCTCAATTTAGGATATGCAACACAATTTGCATGCTTATAAGTCTTAAACTTCAATGCATTTATTCGCAGCGGAAAAACATCAATTAATTAGTCATCTCGATCCTCAAATCGGAGTTATAATTATTATCCTTCACACATCAGCATAATCATAAAAAAATTCAAATAAAAGAGTAATACATGTTCACTCGTAATCATAACATACAAATCACGCGAAACCCTAAAGTGTTACGTATCAGAGCAGACACCGACTCAATCTACGCAATTGAAGGAACTCCTCAGCTAACCTTCGATCTCTAGCTACTTCATGTCATCTGCATATTACCTACGTGAAGGTAACACTCAAACAAAAAGAGTGAGATATCATATCAATATAAGAGAAATCATAATAATAATAAGCATGTAAGATTCAAGCACATAAGCACATAACATATCGTAATATAATACACACTTTCATCAATATTCGCCCAATCGAATTATCAATCATAATATGATGCAAAAGACTGACACTGATGTAATGCATGTGGTACCAATCAGGGTAGAACCCTGTTCGCAATAATGTCAATTTAGGGCAATCATCTTCGCTCGCCAATACAGGCATTCGCTCGCTAATACAGACCTTTGCTTTATAAATTCATGAGACGCTATCATGCAACAATATACTTCACATTTATCATTAATACTCATCACAATTTCGCCAATACAGGCCTTCGTCAACGCCTTCGTCACGTATCTCGTATCACACCATCAAAACAATCGTCGCAAATAACCACAACATAATTCATGGCATACAAATCAAAACACATTTATGGATCAGTAGCAATGTTAATGAAATAATTAACTACTGCATTATAAATCATTTTTATAAGATAGGAAATTATTTTATCTTTCCAATGGTCCAAACGGTACGTCAAACGGACACTCGAGGCAAAAGTTAGGAGTTTTAGAAGTTTTCTAAAATGATGTCACTAACAGTGGTAATTGGTTACCCAGTTATGGTAACCGGTTACCGCATGACAATAGCCTCGTTTGTTTTCAAAACTCATCACGATAACCGGTTACCCACTTATGATAACTGGTTACCGCAGGACAATAGCTAATCCTTGTTCCAACCATTGATATGGTATCCGGTTACCATATTTGGGTAACCAGTTATCCTGCGATAACAGTGAAAAATCTTGTAATTTCCATGTTACGACCCTCCATGTTTCAACACCCAAAAATCATAATTTTTACATCAAAATTCATCTTTTTAATAGGTTCATCATTCATCAACATTTATCTACCAATCCTAACCAATTCATATCATTCAATCACATAAAAACACACCAAATTCACCAAAAATCCATCAACGGGAAAAACCCCAAAAACAACCAATTATGGAGAAATCAAGACATACGATTATACAACCTAAATTCTACCATACCCCATCATTAGGAAAACCCTTATAGAGTTAGAATCCCCATTTACCTTAGATTCTTGATTGATTCTTGATTTCTACGGTAAAATCTCTTCCCCTAGCTTCCTAGTGCTCTTCTCTTCTTCTCTCTTCTACGCTTCTCTTTCTCTGTTTCTACGTACAGACTCTTTTCCATTATTCTTACTCTAATATATCCCAATAAATAATTATTTAATTATTATTATAAAATAATAATTATTATCCTAATAATATCATAATAGTAATAATCCATATTATTCTACACACCCATATGCTTCTACATAATTAGCCAAACACCCCCATAACCTCAACCTCTATAATTCTAAGGTATCTAGTCCCTAACAAGGCATCACACCATATCATAAAATCAATCAACTCACATAATTTCACCGCATTGTATTGTTGTTTTATTAAAAATAATTATAATTAAATCGGGGTGTTACAACTCTCCCCCAATTAGAATATTTTCGTCCATGAAAATTACCTAAAGCAAATAACTCTGGATAAGCCTCCCACATCTTGCTCTCTAGCTCCCACGTGGAATTCTTCCCGACAACTCCCCCCATATTACTTTCACAAGGGTGATCTCTTCGCCTCTTAACTTCTTTATTTCGCAATCCTCGACCCTCGCAGGTACAATCTCAACAGTAAGATTGTCCCGCACTTGCACATCATCTATCGGAATTACATGCGACGAATATGAAATATACTTCTGGAGTTACGACACATAGAACATATCATGCAAATTCGACAGATTAGGTGGTAAGGCCACTCTATACGCAACAATCCCTACCTTTTCTGAAATCTGATACGGACCCATAAACCGCGAAGTCAACTTCTTTGACTTTAGAGCACGACCTACACCGGTTATCGGTGATACTATCAAGAATACATGGTCTCCATCTTGAAACTCAAGATCCACTCTCCTCTTATCATGGTAACTCTTTTGCCTACTCTGTGAAGCTTTCATCCTATATAGGATTACCATTACCTTCTCCGTAGTCTCTCTCACCATCTCGGGTCCGAGCACCACACACTCACTCGATTCATAACAACACAAAGTTGTTTTACACCTCCGACCATATAATGCCTCGAAAGGTGCCATACCAATACTATAAAGGAAACTATTATTGTAGGTTAAATCAATCAATGTAAGAAAACTATCCCAGGTACCTTCATGCACAAGAACACAAGCCCTCAGCAAATCTTCTAGCGACTGAATAGTCCTTTCCGTCTGACCATCTGTCTGTGGATGATATGCCGAACTCAACTTCAGCTTCGACCCTAAAGAGTCCCGCATACTCTTCCAAAAAGAAGAGTTAAACCTCAGATATCTATCCAACACAATGCTAGAAGGAACACCATGTAGCTTCACAATGACCCGAATATAGATCTCCGCCAACTTCGATACAGGAAAATTGATACTAGTCCGAGTGAAATGAGTTGATTTCGTTAATTTATCAACAACCACCCAAATCGAATTGTGCCCCATTGGATTACTTGGCAGCCCCATCAAAAAGTCCATAGATATATTATCCCATTTCCATTCCGGAAAGTCTAAAGGTTCCAACAGCCCTGTAGTTTTCTAATGTTCGACTTTCAATTTATGACAAGTCAAACACGCATACACAAACTGCGCCACATCTCGTTTCAACCTGAACCACCAAAATAACTTCTTCAAGTCGTGATACATCTTGGTAGCTCTTGGATGAATACTCAAATTGCTTTTATGGCCCTCTTCCAGAATCATCTTCCTCATATCAGCATCATCATGGATACAAATCCTGTTTCGGAATCGCAACACACCTTGGGCATCTAGTTTAAAGTCATTGTCTTCAGATTTGTTACTCTCGACCATCAAATCTACCAACTTCACATCTAACTTTTGAGCTTCTTTAATATTGTTTAAGAAGTCATTGTTAATCTTTAACATCCCCAACATCAGACTCTGTAGTATCATTTCACAGACAAACTCATGTCTCTGAATTGTTCGATCAACTATAGTTCTCTAACCATCATAGAAAACTGTGATACGGTGGCATAATCGACTGTTAATACTGGTTTGTGTTTTTTGTTCTCAAAATGTCGCGGTAAGCAAGAGTCGCCATCGACTTTTATTTTATCCAATCGGTAAAAGGAAAAAGAACAAAAAAAACCTTTTTCGAGAATATTTTTGAGTACGGGGGGTGGATTATAGAAAGGGAAGGTGTTAGCACCCTTTCTACCCATGGTTTTCCATGAGCTCTTAGGTACTTGCTCATTTTAAAATTGCTTGTGCGTGTACTTGTTTTGAAAAAGTTTTACTTCGTGATAACCCCCATATCAGTCCTCAAGGGTGTGAAGAAGTTGTTTTGAAAATTGTTTTAAAAAAGTGTTTGTGTGAAAAGTTTATTTGAGCAAGTACCTAGGAACTAATCTACCTACTCGAAAAAGTCTATTTGTTTTCCTTTAGACAGCACTATCCCATTATTAAGGAATAGGTAGCACCGTCGTTGGAGTTTTTAAGGGACGTTCGAAAGGGACAAATACAGTCACTAAAGCAATGACTAGGAAACCTTAGTAATTACCCTAAAGTCCTAAAGATCTTTCCGAGGCAACATTCGAATGGGTCATTTTTGATCTTTTAGACTGGAGGGCAACCACTAAAATTCCCTATGCTTAGTGACTGTTTACCGAAGGCAACCAAAGTGAGGCAAACCCTATGAGTGGACATGTGCATGTGTTTATGTTTCAGTTAATTTAGTCTTAGCACAATTAGGATTATCTACCGTATTAATTTTCAAGTATTCTTTCCATACAATCCTATTAGCATACATCTAACAATTTATAATTTGCAGGAATTAAAAGTGCAGAAAGTTTAAAGTTCTAGCTATTACATGGCTTTCGCAGATACATAATTATTTTTGACTGAAAATAAAATGCGTAATTAAAACCTAATTAAGTCTATTACAACCTCGGAGCAATTACAATAACAATAAAAGGCAATTAAAATGCGTGCAGCGAATTAAATGCGAGGATGATTAGAAAACCTAAAAAATCTAATTTGAGAAAATATTTAAGTTATTTTTTTAAGAAAAATTAATTATATACAAAATTAAACCCTAATTTCTAATTGATTTTAATTACAAATATAAGATTTAATTTCCCTAATTAAATTAAATTAATTAATTCAAGGAAATAAAATATTTTTTATGAAAAAAAGATTTTTGGTGTTTTTTGTGATTTTTGATTAAATAAAAAAAATATGATTTTTGATGTTAATTAAAAGAAAATAATTAAAGAAATAATCAAAAAAAGAATTAAAATAAAAAGATGAGAAAAGGGCCTGTATTGAAGAAATCAGGGGGTGGGTTGCTGAACTTGTTAGGCCCATTATGCTGAAGCCCAGTCCTTATGTGGGATCCAATGCTGGCTCCTTCTAATGGTGCACCATGGTCCCTCCTTGTCTGGGGCGTTGGATCTGGATAGATTATGAATCCCATGGCTGGATGTTGAGGGCACATGGTGAGCGTTTGAGAGGATGATGCACCTGATCTATAAAGGAGAAATAAAATGAAGAAAATCGCTGGGACCTGGGATCGAACCCAGGTCCTCACGTTCAACACCAACGCACTTAGCCATCTGGGCTATCTCTTTTATTTGTTAAGATAATAAGAACATAATATAATATATGAAACAAAGTATTTTCATCAAAACACGCGCGAAAACTCAAATCAGCCAGTGGTGGCTAGACACGTTATCGTCTTCCTCCTCATCCGTCGTATTAGATCCCTGCACTTTTACCTACGGACAAATGTTTGTAGCCATAGCCCTGCAAACTTCAAAAATCATCAAAACGCATGATAAATACATTCTAATTACATGGTTCAATTTGTCTTAAACCCACGAACATCATAGTATCCTTTTCGTTGGCCAATTTAACCTGTATGGAGAAGCCCTAAAACAAACTCAGAAACCCTAGTAATGGCAAACGCGTATGTAAGCATCAAAAATTCAATTAAACCATTCAGTCAGGTTGCAAACACATCAACAATCACAAATATAACATTCAAATGTGTTAATGATGCAAGAATTACTGTAATCGATTTTGAAAAAAGAGGGCAAACTGTATGAGGTCTAGGGAGTGATTCTGGGTGTGAGAGTGCTTGCTACTGATTGTGTTAGCTTCTGGGAAGGTCCAGGAATCTATTGGTAGTCTTGGAATGGCCTGAATCAACCTCTAAGTCCAATAATGATCTCTCACTTTCTTTCCAATTTTTTAGTTTTGTTCTGTATTTTCCATGACTGCTAGCCTCTATTTTCGTGCTTGTTCATGCTCCATATATACCCTTGAATGAATTAGGGTTATAAAAACAACATGTATCTTTGAAGTTTTTGAAGATTTGATCTCATTCCTTCCTTGTATGATTTGTTTCCAAATTAGGCCTAATCATGCCATTCTTGTGCCAATCCACCTTGATTCGATTTGATCCTGCTATATCAACATAATTAGCTTGTGATCCTGTCCAAAAATCAGATCAAAATAAATCTTTGCTATTAGTTGTCATTTATTTGATTTAATTCAATTTTTAATTAATAAAAAATGAAAATAAAATGAAAAATGAAGCAAACAATATGTGGGTGAATATTTGAGTCGTGGACCATGTTATGAGTGAGGTGCAAGCATAAAAAGTTAGACCCATTTGGCAAAAAAAATGCATCTTTGAGCACATTTGACTTTTGGCAATTTTGCAAAAATGGTCAACTTTGACAAGGCATATCTCTTCCAATTTTAACCCTAGAGAGGTGTTCTTGGACTTTTTAGAAAGTTTAGGATGTCTCCTAAATAACCGTTTTGGTCTCATCTCAATTGGGTCTTCCATGTTCATGTATGAAGCTTTGACCCAAAAGGTGTTTTTGTTGACTTTTCAAAAGGACCTATAATGTGGAAATTCATATCTTTTGATGAGTGCATATTTAGAACTTGAGGGATGAAGATGAATTGTAGGGAATTTCATCCTCTTAAAAATGAGCCTTGGATGGAAAACTTCTGATAAAGTATGAGGAAGTTATGCTTGGTCAAAGTTTGGTTGACTTTTCCTAAGAAACCCTAATTTAGCAACTTTTGAGTTTTGATGAATTAGGAGCATTCCTTGAGGTATCATGATCAACCCTTGATCAAATGATGTAATTCACTTAAAAATGTTGATGTTGACCAAAAATATTGAAGTTTGACTGTATGTGGGCCACAATTGACTTTTGACCTAGTACAGTTGATTTCCAGGCATCTGAGCAGTTGACTGAGCAAACTTCTTGTGCAAGGCATGAAACTTGACATGGATGATATTGAGAGCATATTAGGACCATGGAAAGCATATGAGACCTTTGGAGTACACCCATCCTGATTAAAATGGAAACCCTAATTTGAGACACATTGCCTTAGGAGAGAGTTTGTCTGGTCAACTCTTGGGCAACCTTGAGCAAATTTAGGATCTCAATAGGCATGTGCTGAGTAAAATGAGAGGGCAAATTTTGGAGTACAACAACTGCCCCTGTTCAATCTTCTTAAACCCGAGGATGTAGATTGGCTTGTCTGCCTTTCGTGATCTGAAGGTGGAAGATGATTGAACACTAGAGTGCCTAGAAATTTGCACTCGTATGAAGTGAGTGTCAATTGGTGGTATCAGGAATGGGCTTACAGATGCCATTTTGGAAAGAGACGGAGAGTTGTCGGGGATGGGATTAAAGATGCCATCCAGAGAAAATATTGATCACAAAAGAGATTCCTTTGCGAGAATTCCTGTATTAGCCGTTGAGGAGGACTTCATTGGGGCATGTTGACTTATGTCTGGGGCAGTAGAGTATAGGAGCTTCGATTGTCCATTACTCTATTGGGGAGTTAACTCCTGATTGATGAGGTGGAAGTAAGCTGTATATCTGGTCAGGGTCCAGGTTGCACAATGACTTACTAAGGAAGTGTGAAATCGATCGTATCTGATCGGGCCCAAGTCTTACAGCGTTATAAACTATTGTCTGGAGATAGGAGAGAAGGAACCTGGATAGTAGGGTTGCTTCGAAATGAAAGCCTGGATAGTAGGGCTATGAGAAGGAACCTGGGTCGTAGGGTTACTTCGAAATGAGAGCCTGGATAGTAGGGCTATGAGAAGGAACCTGGATAGTAGGGTTACTTCAAAATGAAAGCCTGGATAGTAGGGCTATGAGAAGGAACCTGGATAGTAGGTTTACTTCGAAATGAAAGTATAGATAGTAGGGCTATGAGAAGGAACCTGGATAGTAGGGTTACTTCGAAATGAAAGCCTGGATAGTAGGGCTATGAGAAGGAACCTGGATAGTAGGGTTACTTCGAAATGAAAGCTTGGATAGTAGGGCTATGAGAAGGAACCTGGATAGTAGGATTAGTTCGAAATGAAAGCCTGGATAGTAGGGCTGTGAGAAGGAACTTGGATAGTATGGTTACTTCAAAATGAAAGCATGGATAGTAGGGCTATGAGAAGGAACTTGGATAGTAGGGTTACTTCAAAATGAAAACCTGGATAGTAGAGCTATGAGAAGGAACCTGGATAGTAGGGTTACTTTGAAATGAAATCCTGGATAGTAGGGCTATGAGAAGGAACCTGGATAGTAGGGTTACTTCAAAATGAAATCCTGGATAGTAGGGCTATGAGAAGGAACCTGGGTCGTAGGGTTACTTTGAAATGAGAGCTTGGCTAGTAGGGCTATGAGAAGGAACCTGGGTCATAGGGTTACTTCGAAATGAGTTTAGGTAAAACTTCAGAGGGAACCTGGGTAAGGTTACTTTGTGATGAGTCTGAGTAGAACTTCAGGAGGAACTTGGGTAAGGTCGCTTTGATGAGTATGTGTAGGACCGCATTAGGCCGTGCAGATAATTACTCTGTTTAGTTTCAGGAACTAATCTTGGACCTGCTGGAAATTATTGATGATAATCATCTTTCTTGAAAAGGTACAAGATTAATTATATGCGATGCATGAAATGCATTGTGTGAGGATGTTCTCAAAATAAATGAGATTACGCTGTTATGCAATATGCATGCGCATGTCATGATGTATGCACATGAAATGCTATTGTGACATGTCTGAGTATGGGAAAATAAATCCTTGACTGCTGTTGGAGAATATAGCATTCCTGATTGTGGTAGAGGATTGTGATCCTTCTACTTCTGTCGAAGATGGTGAACAAAGACGACTATGCTATAGATTCGCTCCTTGTTTGTGAATATTCTGCCGGGGAGAGACTCTGCTTGAGAATAACTTTGCGGGGAATAACTCTGTTGGAAGGTGAACTTCCGTATCTGAAGGAATAAAATCTGTCGGGGATTGAGTTTCTGTGTCCAGAGAAATAAACTCTACTTGGGAGATAAAAATTTACTGATTCATCGCGACTATGAAATTCGGATGGGGAACATACGTCAGGTTTTTGAATGACCCTGACTGGGGAGGTTACTTCCTGTTTTGGAAAAGGCTGACGTCAATGCCTTTGAAAGCTTTTACTTTGTGGGGAGTACTGATATAACGAGATCGCATGTGCTGATGACTGTGTTCCAAAGTCGTCTCTGCCTCGGTACCTGGTGGACAGAGTAACTGTCGGGTTTGACATTCTTTTAGTTTTTTTTACTCCTGTTTCTTAAGTTACGAGCAATTGTCTTTCTGTTTCCTATGCAAATATTTGTGAACAGCAATTATATTCCAATGCACATGTAAAGAATAACTCATTGGACGTTCTCTCAAAATAAAATAGAAAAAGGGAAAACAAACACTTTTTGTGTGTAAGAATGACTTGTATTAATTTTGAAGTTGGCCTATAACAGGCGTTTTTTGTACAAGGAGGCTGACGTTCTAGCAAGAGAACGCCGCCGTAAAAATAGAAGCTATACAGAATTGTGTGAAAGTAAAACATCTATGTGAAACGATCCCATTGAATTTTAACTCCGCTATTGCCCCTATGTCTTCGAGCGTCTCATCACTTTTCTATTTGGACGGAGGTTAATTAAATTGATTGGTGTCGTCCGAGCTTGATAATTGATACCGAAGTCTGGTCGCAAGATGATCTAATGAGACATAGTGATACGCTTTATATCCCTAACTTTTTCCTGGACCTCCCTTTCGGGTTTTCAGTCCACCGGAATACCCTTTTTTTCCCAAGCCGCCTTTTCAGGTTTTCGACTTGCCGGGTGTACAATTTTTTTTCTTCATTTTCATCCCTTATTTTTGCCCGAACCCTTTTGGTTCGTCGGGAAATCCTTATTTTTGCCTAGGCCAGTTAATCTAGCAGGTCTTTTAATTAGGCGTAGTATCTTTTCACTATGTCTGCATTGGCAGGGTGAGGAAGGTCGTCACCATCCATGGTGGTTAGAATCATGGCTCCACCTGAGAAAATGTTCTTAACCATAAGTGGCCCTTCGTATATGGGGGTCCATTTGTCCCTGGGATCACCTTGCGGTGGTATGATACGCTTGATCACTAGATCCCGACTTGATATTCTTGACATCTGACTTTCTTGTTAAAAGCCTTGATCATTTGCTTTTGATACGTCTAACCATGACAGATAGTAGTAAGTCTCTTCTCATCGATTAGATTTAGTTGATCAAGTTGAGTTTGGATCCATTCGTCTTTATTCAAACCCGCATCCTTCATAATCTTGAGAGAAGGTATCTGGACTTCGATGGGTAGGACTACCTCTATGCCATATACTAGAGAGTAGGGTGTTGCCCCTGTCGACATCCGCGCTGAGATACAGTATCTATGAAGAGCAAATGGTAACATCTCATGCCAGTCTTTATACGTCACTGTCATCTTTTGTACAATTTTCTTGATGTTCTTGTTAGCTGCTTCAACAGCGCCATTCATCTTCAGTCGGTAGGGAGAAGAGTTATGATGCTGTATCTTGAACTACTTGCAGAGCTCAGTGATGATCGTGTTATTGAGATTTGTACCATTGTCTGTAATAATTCTCTCTGGCACACTGTTGTACCCCAAAATTTGCCCTCTCATTTTACTCAATACATACTCCTATAGATCCTCAATTTGCTCAAGTTTGCCAAGAGTTGACCAGACAAACTCTCTCCTAAGGCAATGTGTCTCAAATTAAGGTTTCCACTTTCATCAATACGTGTGGATCACAAAGGCCTCAAATGCTTTCCAAGGTCCTAATATGTTCCCAAGATTCTCCGTGTCAAGTCTCATGCATTGCACAAGAAGTTTGCTCAGTCAACTACTCAGATGCTTGAGAATCGACTATATTAGGTCAAAAGTCAACTGTGGCCCATATATAGTCAAACTTCAATATTTTTGGTCAACATCAACATTTTGAAGTGATATCCATCACTTGATCAAGGGTTGGTCATGATTCCTCAAGGAATGTCCCAAATTCATCAAAACCCAAAAGTTGCTAAATTAGGGTTTCTTAGGAAAAGTCAACCAAACTTTGACCAAGTATAACTTCCTCATACTTTATCATAAAGTTTCCATCCAAGGCTCATTTTGAAGAGTATGCAATTCCCTACAATTCATCTTCATCCCACAAGTTCAAAATATGCACTCATCAAAAGATATGAATTTCTATATTATAGGTCCTTTTGAAAAGTCAACAAAAACACCTTTTGGGTCATAGCTTCTTACATGAACATGGAAGACCCAATTAAAATGAGACCAAAAGGTTTGCTTAGGGGACATCCTAAGATTTCTAAAAAGTCCAAGAACACCCCTATAGGGTTAAAATTGGAAGAGATATGCCTTGTCAAATTTGACCTTTTTTGCAAAATTCCCAAAAGTCAAATATGCTCAAAAGTGCATTTTTTACCAAATGGGCCTAGCATTTCATGATTGCACCTCACTTATAACATGGTCCACGACCCAATTACTTATCCACATGTTATTTGCTTCATTTTCCAATTTATTTTGAATTTGTATTAATTAAAAATTGAATTAAATCAAATAATTGGTAAATAATATCAAAGATCTGTTTTGATATGATTTTTTGACAAGATTGCAATCAAAATATGCTGAAATATCAAGGCCAAATCGAATCAAGCATGATTGGTACAAAAAGGGATAATTTGGCTCAATATAGCAAGTTTGCATATGGCATCGAAATCAAATCAAATCTTCCATAATTGCAAAGATACATATGGTTTTTAGAACCCTAATTCATTCTAGCATATATAATGAACAAGAACCAAGTGTAAAACAAGGTTTTGCAGGCGTGAAAGTCAGAGAACAAAAAGCTCAAAATTGGACAAAAGTAGTGAATCGGTTTCAATCATACAGGCCATCTCAAGCCATCCTAACATTGCCAATCGATTGTGGACGTCTCAGGAAGCTATTCCAATCAATTACAAGTCCTTTCACGCTCAGAAACAGCTTGTATGAACATTACAATTTGCCATATTTTTGAAATTAAATTATCATGATTTATACATTATGATCATGTTTTAATGGCATATACGTGTTTGTTATCATGTTTGCAATATGTTGGTTTCGTTTAATTAATGTTTTGATGCCCATACTGATGAATGCCATAGCTAGGGTTTGCAGCCACGTTTTGGGGATTTTTGACACAGGAAAAATTAGGCCACGAATAAGGTACCATGATGCTCGTGAGGCCAAGACGAGTTGATTGGTACAGTCACAACTAATTTATCATGTCGGTGCTAGATTTTTGAGTTTTACAGGTTTGTAGCTACAGACTTTTGTCTCTAGGTAAAGGAGCAAGAACCTAAGGCGGCGGAGAAGGAAGAAGATGGTGGCGTGGCAGCCCATCGTTGGACAATTTAAACTTCACATGTTTTTTTTAATCCAATTGTCTTGATTTATATATTATGTATTCTTCTTATTGTACTAACAACTTATCACAGTAGTGCAGTTGGCAAGGGCAATTGGTGGTAAGCGTGAGGACATGGGTTCGATCCCAGGTCCCAGCAACATTTATTTTCTTATTTTCCATTTACAGATTATATGCAATTCTCATCCAAAGGCCTACCATGCACGTCCAGTAGCTAACCAATGGATCCATCATTCAGCCAGATCCAATGCTTACCAGTGAAGGACCATGATGCACCCTCAAGTCAACGCCACATGGAATCAAGCGCTGAATGGGCTTGGATGGCTAATGGGCCTAGAGAATTTCAATAACACACCCCCCAGCCTTACTATTCAGCATAGGCCCAATTCTTTCTTTTTTTCAATTTTTTTAATTTCTTTATTTACTTCATTAATCATTTTCTTTTTTAATTAACAGAAAATTATTATTTTTAAAAATTAAAAACCACAGAAAAACACAAAAAAAATCATTTTTCTCATGAAATATTTATTTTCTTTAATTAATTAATTTAGTTTAAATTAGGTAAATTTCAATTTCTTTTTATAATTAAAACTAATTATAAATTAGGGTTGTAAATAATTAATTTTTCTCCAAAAAATAACCAAATAATTTTTTAACTAGATTTTAGGTCTCTTAATTAATTCGTCGCATTTAATTCATCGCATGTTTTAATTACTGTTCCGATTATTATTTATGTAACTGTTTCGAGATTGTAATAAATTTTAATTAGGGTTTTAATTGCCGCATTTCATTTTCAGTTAAATAATTTTGTATCTGCGAAAGCCATGTAATAGCTAGGTTTATTTTCTCGCACTTCTAATTTCCGCAATCTTTAACTGTTAGATGCATGGTTAATAGGATTGTATGGAAAGATTGTTTTAAAATTAAAACGGTAGATCACCTAATGTGCAAAGAATAATTAACTGAAAAATTCACATGCACATATTAACTCCTAGGGTTTGCCTCACTTCGGTTGCCTTCGGTAAAACAGTCATCGAGCACAGGAGATTTTAGTGGTTGCCCTCCTGTCTAAAAGATCAAATGTCCCATTTAAATGTTGCCTCAGAAATGTTGCCTCGAAAATGTTGCCTCGGAAAGATCTTAAGACTCTAGGGTTACTACTAAAGTTTCCAACCCATTGCTTGGGTGACTATACTTGTCCCTTTCGAACGTCCCTTAAAAACTCCAACGACGCGGCTGCCTACTCCTTAATAGTAGGATAGCACTGTCTAAAAGAAACGAGAATGAACAATCTTCTTTCGAGTAGGTAGAATCTTAAGTACTTGCTCAACAAAACTTTTCACATAAACACCTTTCAAAACATTTTTCAAAACCAAACTTCGTCACACCCTTGAGGACTGATACAAGGGTTATCATGAAGTAAAACCTTTTTCAAGCAAACACATACACAAGCAATTTTAAAAAAAAGATGAGCAAGTACCTAAGAGCCCATGGAAAACCATGGATAGAAAGGGTGCTAACACCTTCCCTTTCTATAATCTACCCCCCCGTACTCAGAAATCTCGAAAAAAGGTTTTTTCTATTCTTTTTCCTTTTCCATGATTGGATAAAATAAAAGTCAGCGACGACTCTTGCTTACCGCGACATTTTGCAAACAAAAAAACGCAAAATGCAAACCAGTAAAAACAGTCGGTTCTGCCACCATATCACAGAACTGGCGACTCTGTTGGGGAAAAATAAAGTGGGGTTTACCTTAGGATCTAGGTCATTTGAAATTGCTTTCTTGTTTGTTTGCTTTGTTCTTAAAGGGTTATTGCTTGGGTTACTATAGATCCTACACCCGGATCTGGGGGCACTCATTAGGTAAACAACAATAGAACGTGGAGACTGTACAACATCGACCGATATGGTTTAAGCGATGGCTGTGTTGGTGTGACACTTTGGTTGGTACCTGTATCCTTTATGGGGAAAGGAGGAGAATACGGGGCTGCCGCGTGGTGTCGTGAAGCACTAACGGACCTTAGAACCTTAGTTGAACAAAATTGGCCATTAGAAAGTAGTGAGATAGCCGACCTCAGTGTAGAGCTGAGGATTGGTTGATACTCGATGCTACACTCATTGAGATCAGACTTTCAGGATATTTCAGCAGTAAGAAAAGATTGCTTGAGCTGAGACAATGCCCGATAAAGGATGGTCAGTGATATTGAGATCCCTTAGAACCCGATTACTTTTTAAGATAGGTTTGAAACCAACTAAACTTCAAGAGGGTATGACCTTTAACCTCATGCAAGCCTTAAACCTAAGAGCTTGGTGTGATTTGTTTGTGTTTGCTATACCTGTGGTTTATCATGACATCATGCATCATAACATATCATCCATTCTTATTGCACTAACCATTTCAAAGACCAAGGGAATTTATCTTTGTTCTATTTTGTAGATCATGGCTTTCGTTCGTAGAAATACTATTCAAATCAGCTTTGTGAAGATACCTTCTCAACTCAAAGAGCTAGTGTCAAAGGTTTCTGAAACTTCTGTGTTCACTAAGAGACATGGTCAACTTCTCAACTTGGTTACTTCAAACTTTGATGAAAAGATGATGAGTTTACTCTTTCAGTTCTTTGATCCCAAGCACCACTGCTTCACCTTTCTAGACTACCAGTTAGTGCCTACCTTGGAAGAACTCTCTCAGCTGTTGGATATACTGATTCTTAAACAGTTGCCCTTCACAGGTCTGGAAGAAGTTCCTAAGCCAGAAGTCATTGCCTCAGCTTTGCATCTGAAACGGGCCGACGTGGTATCCAATTGGGAAACAAGAAGCAGAGTCAAGGGTTTTCTAGCTAAGTTTCTGATAGACAAGGCCCAACTGTTTTGGGATAATGTGGATTTTCAGGCTTTTGAGGAGGTTTTGGCTCTTCTAATCTATGGGTTAGTCCTATTCCCTAATCCGGACTCATTCATAGATGTGAATGCTATCAAGATCTTCCTCTCCCGCAACCCTGTGCCTACCTTGCTCGGAGATATTTTGCACGCTCTTCATACTCGTACCATGAAGAGAAGAGGGGTTCTTATGTGTTGTATGCCATTGTCGTCGAGGTGGTTTATTTCTCACCTCCCAAAGTCCGTACTGAAGAATGAAGAAGGTTTGGGTTGGTCGCAAAGGATAATGTCACTCGCTCATATGGATATTCTCTGGTGTTTCCGAGCTATGGAAAACACTGCTATTATTGACCGCTGCGGGGAGTACCCTAATGTCCCATTACTTGGTATCAGAGGGGGTATAACCTACAATCCCTGTTTAGCTCTGTGACAATTTGGTTACGCCCGAAGAGATGGTCCCCATGAGTTACTTATCGAGGGCATTGTATTCAACTATGAGGATGATGTTCAAGAGTATTGCCGAAGGTTCATACGAGCTTGGGGCATGGTAAACAGATCTGGTGCCAAGGCTTTGGGGCCAAAGGCTTCCATTCCTATGGAACCTTACCTTCAATGGGTACGAGCTAGCACCCAGAAGCTTATGATGCCCCATGTGGCCGTTTTACCAGTGATTGTGGGACCCACTACTGAAGGGGGTATTGCTTACACGGTTCTCTATCCTTATTGGCCCACTGATCTTGGGGAATTATAGAGGTCTTGGATTCAGTCGATGAAGGAGCGGGATACTTACAGGGATCAATTCCATGCTCAGGAGAGGAAGGTTTTAGAGCTCACAAAGCAGCTTCACGAGGAAAAAGGACTCAATGATTATCTCGGCACAAAAAGGAAGCATCCATGGGAATTTTGATTGCTTTTCTAATTTTAGATTTGTTTTTAATTGTAATGCCTAAGAGGCATTTGAACTTTGAATTCAGCTAATAAAATCTTTGCTTATTTTGGTTTGCAAATTTAAATTTCCCAAAGTCTTTGAAATCATTGCATGTGCATCCCATTCATAACATTGCATGTAGAGGTACCATTACAGGTTTCTCATCTTCTTCGCTGTTTATTTCAGCAGAAATGTATTCCGAACAAAGCATCAAGGACCTTCTAGCACAAAACACCCAATTCCAACAAATGTTCATAAGTCTGGCAAAAGGGCAGAAGGATCTAAAAGCCCTCATCCTGAAAGAGAAAAAGAAAAAGAAGAAGGTTGCCGGTATTCTGAATACGGGCAGAAGGTTTGGAGAGCGTTTGAAGCGACAAGTCGATCTGACCTCTTCATCTAAGGAAGGGGAGAATCAAGAAGAAGAGACAGGGGTGACGGACCCCAATCCTGTAAATTCTTACAACGATACCGACTACAATGATGAGAAATATCCTCCTGCTAAGGATAGATACAAGCAGTTGGAAGATCGTTTGAGTGCCATGGAAGTTCAGAGGATACCTGGACTGGATTTCGAAGAATTGGGATTGGTGTCGGGAGTGGTCATCCCGCAGAAGTTCAAAGCTCCAGTTTTTGCTAAGTATGATGGGGTGTCCTGCCCAAAACTCCATCTCCATTCTTACGTCAGAAAGATCCAGCCCCACACCACTGATAGAAATTTGTGGGTTCATTTCTTTCAAGATAGTCTGTCAGGGAGTCGGCTTGAATCGTTCTACCAACTGGAGAGAGCCAATGTCCAGAATTGGGAAGATCTGGCTGCTGCTTTCTATAAGCAGTATCAATACAACGCCGACCTTGCTCCTACTCGTACTCAACTCCAGAGTATGTCCATGGGTGCAAGTGAAGGCTTTAAAAACTATGCACAAAAATGGAGAGACTTGGCTGGAAGAGTTCAACCCCCGTTGTCTGATAGGGAGCTAGTTAATATGTTTCTGGGGACGCTATCTGGTCCATTTTTCAATCATTTGATCGGCAGCTCGTCAGCTGGTTTCACCGAGCTGATTTTAACTGGAGAAAGAGTAGAAGCTGGGATTCAGAGAGGCAAGATACATAAAGATGCCTCTTCGAGCTTAGTAAAGAAGCCTTTTGCTGGTAAGAAGGAAGCCAGTGCCATCTACAGCCCGAGGTTCCAAAACAGGGCTGAACATCGTCAGACAGTAAGTGCCGTAATGATACCTAGGCCTGCAGTTGCTCCATAACGCAACAATCAACAAAGGGTGGAAAGGCCACAACGACAGTTTACCCGAATCAACACGACATTGGCTGAAGTTCTACCTTGTCTGTTGAGATCCAACTTGGCAACCTTGAAAGAGGCTCCTAAGAATCCAAATACTACATCTCCCCGATATAATCCAAATGCTCGGTGTGCCTATCATTCTGAGAGTCCTAGCCACGATACCAATGACTGCTGAGATCTAAGGAATAAGGTACAAGATCTGATTGAAGCCAAGGAAATTGAGTTTGATGCTCCGGAGAAGCCCAATGTCATAACTGGTCCCATGCCTAAGCACGGTCGTGGAGTTAATGCTGTTGATACCGACTTGTTTGTGACCTTGGTGGATGAAGTTTCTACTCCTCTCATGACTGTGAAGAAGAATTTGCTGTTGGTTGTTTTATTTCCGGGTTGTGGTGAAGGTTGCCTCATGTGTTTGTTTCTACCTTCTGGTTGCCGTTTGCTGAAGTTAGGTGTTCAGCGTCTGATGGACAACAAAGAAATTTTGTTCAAGAAAACTTTAGTTCCCGTTGTCCCATCTGAAGACATTGCCATTATAACCATTTCCGCCAATCCTTCCAAGGTCTCCTCGAGAAGACCTGTTAGGATTATATCTGCTCCAAGAATTGCTCCGCTGATAATCACTGTTCCTGGTCCTGTCGCGTATGTCTCGGACAAAGCTGTCCCCTGGCATTATGGTGCCGATGTGTACTATCATGGCATCAAACAAGATTTGAAAGATGAAGAGGTTGATCCTGATATTGGTAACATCGTCAGAACCAGCAAAATCACCCGAAGTGAAAGGGTCTTCTCTCCTGAGATTTCCCCTAAGACTGTCGACAAGCCTATTGTCATTCCAGCTGATATTCCTGCTGGTACATTAACTACTTCTCCTGTTCTTACTCCAGTTATTGCCCCTGTTGGCGAATCGTCTGATACCCGCGGAAAAGAAATTATAGGTGAGCCTGCCCGGACGGAGGCACCTAGAAAAATTATTGTGGTAGCCTCTAAGTAAGAGATAGAGGAAATACTGAAAATAATTAAGAAGAGCGACTACAATATGGTCGAGCTGCTGGGGAAGACTCCATCAAAGATATCCATGTTGTCTTTGTTGTTGTGTTCCGAAGCCCATGCAAAGGCTTTGATTGCGTTCCTCAAGACTGCGCATGTGCCACAGGAAACTTCAGCTGATCAGTTCAAAGATTGTGTGGCTAGCCTGACTGCTGATAATGGGTTGGGTTTTTCAGATGCAGACTTAACACTGAAGGGAAGGAAGCATAATGATGCCCTGCATGTCTTGATTAAATGCAGGGGCACCACTATTGCTCATGTGCTAGTAGATACTGGGTCTTCGCTAAATGTCTTGCCTAAGAAGGCGTTGGACCGGTTGGATTGCGAGGGTTTGACTCTAAAGCCTAGTAACATTGTGGTATGGGATTTTGACGGATCGAAGAGAATGGTGCACGGGGAGGTGGACATCCCTGTCAAAGTGGGTTCTCATACTTTTGGGTCCACCTTCTATGTGATGGATATCAGGCTGTCATATTCTTGTTTGCTGGGTCGCCCTTGGATCCACGAAGCTTGGGCAATTACTTCCATGCTACACCAAATGCTGAAGTATCCGGTGAAAGGGAAGATGGTCATAGTGCAGGGTGAAGAGGAGTATATGGTGAGCCATCTCAATTCCTTCCGCTACGTAGAGATGGATGGGGAATTCATAGAAACTCCTTGTCAGAACTTCGAAGAGGTCCCTCAGATCTTGGCATCAACTGAAACTACTACCAGCAGCAAACCTCCTCTGAAGATGGCTTCCCTTAAGGACGCCAAGGCCATGGTTGAAGAAAGTGGGTGTACCAATTAGGGTCAGCTCCCTGATTTCACTCACAAAATTGAGAAATTTGGTTTGGGCTTTACTACAGGGGCTCAAAGGGCTGTTAGACGCGCTCGGGCTGGAAGACCTCCCATACACATCAGTAATCGGGGAATTAATGCCATTGAGGATAACGAAGAAGACTCAGACATTGACAGATGGATCTACCCAACTACCAACGGTGGACCAAGTAACTGGACGGCTAGGGACTTTATACCAATTTCTTTTATTCTGCATTAATTGTCTTGTTTTGAGAAGTTGTAATAAACGATTTAAAACTTTACGGCCTGGTGCCTTGCCCGAGGCACATTGGTTTTGCTTGTGAGGGCTAGTATTTGTCATTTCATATATCATTAATAAAGCATTGGACGTTTCTTGCATACAAATTTTGCGCTCTCTGTTTTTCTTTTATGTTTTCACTTTATCAAAACAACTATTCTCTTACACAAACTCACCTATCATAATGCAGATCCATATCCACTCTGGATCCTATTGATAACAGCTCTGCTATTGCCAGTTATGACTTCAAAAATCCGATCAACCAAGCCGAAGACGAAGGTGAGGATAATTGTGAGGTGCCTGGAGAACTTGCTAGACTACTACAACAGGAACAGAGGGCAATACAACCTCATGAAGAGCAGGTTGAGACAATGAATTTGGGTACTGAGGAAGACAAAAAAGAGGTTAAAATAGGTGCAAATCTGGAGCTTAGCGTCAAATAGAGGTTGATACAGATGTTGCACGACTGTGTTGAGATCTTCGCCTAGTCCTATGAAGACATGCCTGGTTTGGACACTGATATTGTGGTACATTACCTGCCGACCAAAGAAGACTGTCAGCCAGTTAAATAGAAGGTCCGCCGTATGCATCCCGAAATTTCAGAGAAGATCAAGGCAGAGGTCATGAAACAGTTCGACGCAGGATTCTTAGTTGTCACTTCTTATCCATAGTGGGTTGCCAACATCACCTCGATACCTAAGAAGGACGGTAAGGTACAGATGTGTGTAGATTACAGATATATGAACAGGGCAAGCCCCAAGGATGACTTCCCACTTCCTCACATTGATGTTCTGGTCAACAACACCGCACAACACAAAATATTCTCCTTCATGGATGGTTTCTATGGCTACAACCAAATCAAGATGGCTCCTGAAGACATGGAGAAGACGACTTTCGTTACACAGTGGGGCACCTTCTGTTACAAGGTGATGCCTTTTGGGTTGAAGAATGTTGGGGAAACTTATCAGCGCGCCATGGTCGCTTTGTTCCATGATATGATTCACCATGAGATCGAAGTTTATGTTGATGATATGATAGCCAGGTCTCAGACTGAGGAAGAGCACCTGGACCATCTCCAAAAGCTGTTCGACAGGTTGAAGATGTATAAGCTGAGGTTGAATCCGAACAAGTGCACCTTCGAGGTAAGGTATGGTAAACTTCTGGGTTTCATTGTCAGCGAAAAGGCATCCAAGTAGATCCTGCAAAGGTAAAAGCTATACAAGAAATGCCAGCTCCCCGTACAAAGAAGGAAGTTAGAGGTTTCTTGGAACGCCTGAATTATATCGCCAGGTTCATTTCACATCTGACTGCTACTTGTGAGCCAATCTTCAAGCTTCTGAAGAAAGATCAAGTGGTAAAATGGAATGATGAATGCCAGACCGATTTTGAAAGAATCAAGGAATACCTTCAAGAACCACCAATTTTGATGCCTCTAAGTGAAGGAAGACCTTTGATATTATACTTAACAGTGCTAGACAATTCAATGGGGTGTATGCTGGGGCAGCATGACGAGTCTGGTCGAAAAGAGCACACAATATACTACCTTAGCAAAAAGTTTACCGACTATGAGACACGATACTCATTGCTCAAGAAAACTTGCTGCGCTTTGGCATGGTCTGCTCACCGACTGAGACAGTATATGCTGACTCACACTACCTTGTTGATATCAAAGATGGATCCGATCAAGTACATTTTCGAGAAGCCCGCACTCTCTGGAAGGATAGCAAGGTGGCAAATGATCTTAACTGAGTACGACATACAATATAAAACCCAAAAAGAAATCAAGGGAAGTGTATTCGCTGATCATTTGGCTCATCAGGCCGTGGATGATTACCAGTCCATGAATTTTGAGTTCTCGGATGAGAATATTATGTTGGTAACTGACTATGAAGAACCTGGACCGGATGAAGGACCTGAGGAAGGATCCCGATGGTCTATGTATTTTGGTGGAGCCTCAAACACACTAGGTAACAGCATTGGCGCTGTAATCATATCTCCCGAGGGCTGTCATACTCCATTCACTGCCCGATTATGTTTCAACTGCACCAACAACATGGCGAAGTATGAAGCATGTATTATGGGTCTTCGAGCTGCTATTGACTTAAGGATCAAGTCCTTGAGTGTATTCGAGGATTCTGCTTTGGTGATAAGTCATATCAAAGGCGAGTGGGATACGAAGCACCCGAACCTTATTCCTTACAAAGAGTATGTATTTGAAGAAGTGAAAAACACAAGAAAGGGGGTTGAATTGTAAAAACTGGAAATCAATGCAATGAACACGGTATTTTTATCCTGGTTCGTTTGATCTCAAACTACTCCAGTCCACCCGTCAAGGTGATTTCGCCTCTCTCCAACAAGGTCTTAATCCACTATATTCAACTGAATATCACAATCTGCTTTAGCAACTGCTAGAGCCTTCTTGAAGCAAACCACAAACCGGTTTCTCAAGGAATTACTTTCTTACAAAGAATTGAAATCTAGGTGTGTGAATGTTTTCTACAAAACTGTTTATCACAACTGTGATACTACACAACTTAAGCTTATGGAAACTAGATTGCTAAAATAATTGAGTAAGGAATTTTTGGAGCTTTTAGCAAACTGAAAGTGAAGAAGATGATGAATAGCTTTTAGGCGTGTAGATTGTTGTAGAGCATTAGCCAATTCAATCTTCATTGACTTGTTTATATAACATTGGAATTAGTGAACGTTGGAGCAATAATTCTGATTCAATGCCAATAACAATATTTCCTTATTAAGCAGATCTTGTCTGGAATGATGCCGTTGGTAATAACTCATCTTGAATGCACAGTACCGTTGCCACTTACGTGTGTTCTGGCTTTGGGCTCATTCTGACGCTACTTAAGTGCTGATGAACTGTTGTGTCTTAATCAGAGTTCAGAGTGTTTAGCGCTGATCTGTTCATCACGCTTCAGCATAAGCGTGAGTTGTTCTTCTGATTCTGGTATCTGATATAGCATCTTCTGATGCTGATGTTGATATCTAATATTCTGATGCTGATTGTGATGTACTCTTGCTGATACCCATCAGAGTTTCTGTAAAACAGAAAGTAATTTTTAGGTAGCAAATAGTTCTTCACATGAATCACATAATTAATATATCATTTCATTTTGTTATCATCAAAACTTAAACTTAGGGTAGTAGATTCAAACTTTGTTCTAACAATCTCCCCCTTTTTGATGATGACAAAAACTAGATATTTTTTAATTGAAAATAGCGTGAAAAGTATCAGAGATAACTAAATAATAAGTTGTATCAAAATTAAATAAGAAGTTATCAAAGATAAGGGATAAAGAGATATCAGAGTTTAGATCGGAGATACTCCCCCTGAATTTATTACTTCCCTTTTTAATTCCAAGAGTTCTTCAGGATCAGATCTTTATTGACTTTCTTTGAACATCAGAGCTTTGCTTTGGATCAGAATATCAGAGCTTTGGGCTTCAGTGTATCAGAGGTGATTAACTTCTTGTACCTGTAGACTTAAGCAAAAATAGAAAACATTCAAGTATATCAGAGTTAGAATGTTTGAGACTTTTTGTCTCAGTAATCTGTTATTGAAAAATATCATTCTTGTTCTCCCCCTTTTTGTCAGCAATCAAAAAGTGTAAGTGATGTGCTAAAATGATCAGAGCAGAAAAACTTGTTATATTAAAAATTTAGAGCCAGACAAAACAGTACAGAAGATATGCAAAGAAAACATTGAAAATGGCATGAATGAAAAACTAAGGTTGGGGAGGAAAGCATGTGAACAGAGTCTCCAGCATTGCTTTAATCTGATCAGCAGTTTCAGTCTGCTTGTGCACCATGCTGACTACTGTATCTATCTTGCTACTGGGAACCCCATGGGTGAAAATCTGCTCTGCAATGACACCAACATCAGAGCATCTTTCAGCCATATCGATATAACGGACACCACCGTCACTGTATCCAATCAATCTTGCTATGTGATCCTCAGTGATCACAATCTTCTTTCCTATTATGTAGGAGGTGACTTGATGCGTTGATGAGGACGCATGAATCCAGAACTCCTTGACCAAGACTGGGAACGTTGGTCCAACCAACCTATCAAAATATCTCTCCCATCCCTGTGCCCTAACTTCTTCTGTCAAGTCAAAACCATTTTCTTTCAGACTAGAGAAGTCAATAATCAGTTCAGACAACACTTCTAAATTCTTCACTGGTGTAAGGAGTGTTCTGAATGGAACTTGGTACTGTTCAGAAGAAGCCTTCTTCTGAGAACCTGCAGAAACATTGCTGGAGGTTTCCATGTTCACACTTAGGGTTTTTTTGAGAAAACTGAAAAATGGGTTTCTTTTGAGAGAGAAGAACACACAAGGAAAATGCAGAAAAATATTTGTGAGATTGTAAGAAACGGTAAAGGATTAATGAATGGTGTTAATGTGCTTAAATAGATTTCAAAACAATTTTTGAAAGTGTAAACGGTTTCAAGAAAGAGAAATAAAATCATGATTACGTTTTAAAACATGATTACTTTCATTTAATGCTTGGTGATTTTGGGGGATTTGAGAAAGATACTTGAAACGGTTACCAGACATGTGTCTCAATGCACCCAATCAGCGTTTTGCCTTCTCAGAAGCGTGCACGCGTTCTGCTTCAGAGATTTGCTGATGATTGGATGACACTTGTTTGATTTAGTGAGCAGCACGTCTATCCTTTAGCTGAAACGCTCAGATCTTTAAGAATAGCATCTGATACAATCTGTATGTTCTATCTTTCTGAAAAGAGATTGATCAGAAGTTCATAGTAAAACAGATACATTCTGAAGGTTAATATATAAACTTAAAACATTTTCATTCTGGGCAAATTTTCATACTGAGATGTTTCAGAATGAAATTGAACCTATCTTCAGAAAGGGGTTTAGTGAAGATATCAGCCCATTGATGGTCTGTATCTAAAAATTTTAAGTTCAAAATTCCTTTATGAATATAGTCCCTAATGAAATGATGTTTTATTTCTATATGCATAACTCTAGAATGTAAAATGGGATTCTTACTTAAACAAATAGCAGAAGTATTGTCACAGAGTATATGGATGTTACTCTAAAAAATCTGGAAGTCTTCAAGCTGGCTTTTCATCCAGAGCATTTGTGTGCTACATCCTGCTGCTGCTATGTACTCAGCTTCTGCTGTTGATAGCGCAATTGTGGATTGCCTTTTGCTGGACCAAGAGATCAGATTTTCTCCCAGAAACTGGCAGCTTCCAGAAGTACTTTTGCGCTCTACTCTGTCTCCAGCAAAGTCAGCATCGCAGTAGCCTACTAAGCTATAATCACTAGATTTTCTATAAAATAAACCCAGATTAGTAGTACCTTTCAGATACTTGAAAATTCGCTTAACAATTGTTAAGTTAGATTCTCTAGGATCTGATTGGAATCTAGCACAAATACATACGCTGAATAAGATATCAGGTCTTGAAGCTGTCAGATAAAGGAGAGAACCAATCATACCTCTGTAGACCTTCTGTTCTACCTTTTTGCTTACCTCTTCTCTTTCCAGAATGCACGTGGGATGCATTGGAATCTTTGATGGCTTACATTCTGAGAGGTCAAATTTCTTCAGAAGATATCTGACATATTTGCTCTGATGAATGTAAGTTCCCTATGGAGTTTGATTGATTTGAATTCCTAGAAAGAATTTCAGTTCCCCCATGAGGCTCATCTCAAATTCTGCCTGTATACACTTAGCAAATTTTCTTCCAAGAGAAGGATTAGTAGATCCAAAAATAATATCATCAACATAAATTTGATAGACTAAGATGTCATTCTTAACTGACTTACAGAATAAGGTAGTGTCCACCTTCCCTCTGGTGAATTCATTTTCTAACAGAAAGTTACTTAGTCTTTCATACCAAGCTCTGGGAGCTTGTTTCAGACCATATAGTGACTTCTTTAGTTTGAAAACATGTTCTGGATGTTTTGTATTTTCAAAACCAGGGGGTTGGTGCACATAAACCTCTTCTTCTATATAACCATTTAAGAATGCACTCTTGACATCCATCTGATACAAAGTGATGCCTCTATTAACAGCAAATGAAATTAAAAGTCTGATAGATTCTAACCTGGCGACTGGAGCAAAGGTTTTTGTATAGTCTATTCCCTCTTGATGACTATAACCTTGTGCTACCAGTCGTGCTTTGTTTCTGATGACTTCACCTTGTTCATTAAGCTTGTTTCTGAACACCCATCTTGTTCCAATGACGTTGAATCCTTTTGGTCTGGGAACAAGATCCCATACATCATTTATGGTGAATTGATTCAGCTCTTCTTGCATTGCTAGAATCCAGTCGTTGTCCAGAAGTGCTTCATCAATAGAAGAGGGTTCAATCAGAGATACAAGTCCCATGAGGGTTTCTTCAGAGTTTCTGAAGCTTGCTCTTGTTCTGATTGGATCTTCCTTTCTTCCTAAGATAGTTTCTTCTGGGTGATCCAGGCTGCTTCTGGGTAATCTCTTCTAAGGTTGATCAGCAGCTGTTGTAGGATTGCTAGCAGTGCTCCTTTCAGATGTTGAAGGAGTGTCTGTGTTGAGAGCTTCTGATGACTTGTCTTCAGAACCTGTAAATTCAATTTCCATACCTGCAAAAACTTCATTCTGCTTTGACTTTTCAGAGTCAAGCTTATCATCAAAACGAACACTGATTGATTCTTCCACAATCTGTGTTTCTGTATTGTATACTCTGTACCCTCTTGAGCATTCAGAGTATCCTAACATAATACACTTCTGTGCTTTAGAGTCAAACTTGTTCAAATAATTCTTTGTATTTAACATAAAACAAGTACATCCAAATGGATGAAAATATGAAATGTTGGGCTTTCTGTTCTTCCACAATTCATATGGAGTCTTTTCCAGAATAGGTCTTATTGAGATTCTATTCTGAATGTAGCACGATGTGTTTATTGCCTCTGCCCAGAAGATCTTAGCAACGTTTGTCTCATTGATCATGGTTCTGGCCATTTCTTGCAATGTTCTGTTCTTTCGTTCTACAACTCCATTTTGTTGGGGAGTTCTAGGACAAGAGAAATCATGCAGAATGCCTCTGTCATTAAAGAATGACTCAAAATCTTTGTTTTCAAACTCTCCACCATGATCACTTCTGACTTTAACGATTCTAAGATCCTTTTCATTCTGAACTTGGTTACAGAAGGTAACAAACACAGAGTGTGACTCGTCCTTGTGTCTTAAGAACTTTACCCATGTCCATCTGCTATAGTCATCTACGATTACTAACCCATACTTCTTGCCACTGACTGAAGCAGTTTTAACTGGTCCAAATAAGTCAATGTGCAGAAGTTCTAATGGCTTAGAGGTAGAAACAACATTTTTAGATTTGAAAGAAGGTTTTACAAACTTGCCTTTCTGACATGCTTCACACATAGCATCTGAATTGAACTTCAAATTAGGAAGTCCTCTGACCAGATTGAGTTTGTTAATCTGAGATATTCTTCTCATACTAACATGCCCCAATCTTCTGTGCCAGATCCACTGCTCGTTGTTAACAGACAGAAGACACTTTACATTCTGACTTTTCAGTTCAGAAAGTTTGATTTTATAGATGTTGTTTTTCCTCTTTCCATTAAACAGGATAGTCCCATCTTTCTGACTAACAACTTTACATGATTTTTGATTAAAGATTATATCATAACCGTTATCACTTAATTGACTTATGGATAATAGATTATGCATTAATCCATCTACTAGCAGAACATTATTTATAGAAGGAAGATTTCCATTACCTACAGTTCCATAGCCAATGATCTTTCCCCTCTGATTGCCTCCAAAGCCAACGTGGCCTCCAGGCTTAAGTTCCAGGCTTTGGAACATATGCCTTCTTCCCGTCATGTGTCGCGAGCAGCCAGAGTCCAGGTACCATGACAGGTGTTTATGATTTGCTGCTAAAGATATCTGCAACATGTATTATTTTATCCTTAGGTACCCAGATTTTCTTGGGTCCTGATTTGTTAGATTTACCAAAACTCTGGTTGAATTTTGGTTTCACAGAATACTTACTACTAATGTATTTAATATCATGTGTGTGACCATACACAAAATGTGAGTTCAGAGGAGTGTGTTTAATGGTTAAATCCATGACATTCTTTGGTGTAGGAACCTTACCTTGGTATCCTATTCCCTTCCTGCCGTTTCTGCTAACTCCATAGATCATTGAAGCCATTTTGCTTCTATCTATGCTTTTAGCAAGGAACTTCTGGAAACTGTGATCATACTCCTTGATGATCTCATCAGCGCTACTGGGAGTTTCAGAAATTGGTTCCTTCTGAGAGTTTTGTAAAACATTTTCTAATTTTGAAATTTTATTTCTCAGCTCAGAATTTTCCAATTTAAGACTCTCAGTCTTATCAGAGTAAGATTCAAGATTCCTTTTCATGTTTCTAAATTTAACTCTAATCTGCTGGTACCTTTCCAGGATTTCATTAAGGCTTTCAGCAAGTTCAGCCTTGGTAAAATTAACTGCAAAGTCACGAAATACCTCTTCAGTATCTGATTCTGAGTCTGATTCAGAAGCTTCACTATCTTCTGAAATGTTGGCCATGAGAGCTATGTTTGCTCTCTCATCATCTGATTCTGAGTCAGCTTCAGACGAGTCAGAGTCATCCCATGTAGCCATGAGACTTTTCTTCTTTTCTCTTCCAAACTTGTTTTTAGGCTTTTCCCTCTGAAGCTTTGGCCAGTCACTCTTGTAGTGTCCTTGCTCATTGCACTCATAGCAGATGATGTCCTTGGTGTTTGGCTTTCTGCTTCCTGAGGGGCCTTCAGATCTTCTGTATCCAGAGGAAGAATCTGTCCTTCTGTATCTGGAAGAAGACTCGTTCTGATCAGATCTTCTGGGATTCCTGAACTTCCTTTGCCTCTGCTTCCACAGTTGATTCACTCTTCTGGAGAGGAGAGAAAGTTCATTTTCTTCTGATGAGGATCCATCAGATATTTCTTCAACTGTCTGCAAAACTTTTGACTCAGATTTTTTGTTAGATTTTAATGCTAAAGGCTTACCTTGCTTCTGAGGTTCATCAGCTTCTAACTCTATCTCATGACTTCTGAGGGAGCTGATAAGTTCCTCCAGAGAAATTTTGTTGAGATCTTTTTCTAGCTTCAGAGCTGTAACCATTGGCCTCCACTGCTTTGGTAAGCTTCTGATGATCTTCTTGACATGATCAGCAGTAGAGTATCCTTTGTCCAGAACCTTGAGACCAGCCACCAGAATTTGGAATCTTGAGAACATTGTTTCAATGGATTCACTTTCTTCCATTTTGAATGCCTCATACTTCTGAATGAGCGCAAGAGCTTTAGTTTCCTTGACCTGAACGTTGCCCTCATGCGTCATTCTGAGTGAATCAAACATGTTCTTTGTTGTGTCTCTGTTAGAGATCTTTTCATATTCAGCATAAGAGATGGCACTGAGAAGGATGGTTCTGGCCTTGTGGTGATTTTTGAAGTCACGCTTTTGTTGGTCAGTCATTGCTTTCCTATCAATCTTCTGACCGCTTGCATTCACAGGGTGCGTGTATCCATCTGTCACCATGTCCCACAGATCAGCATCATGTGCCAAAAATAAGCTTTCAATTCTGTCTTTCCAGTAATCAAAATTTTCTCCATCAAAGACTGGAGGTTTGCCGCTGAATCTGTCTCTGTCTTCATTGTTGTCATTGCTGGTGTGATGATAAGTTCCTGCCATTGTGTTTTTCTGACGCTGGATCTTGTACTGACACGGTTAAGTGTTTTAGCTCAAAACCAGGCGCTCTGATGCCAATTGAAGAAGTGAAAAACACAAGAAGGGGGGTTGAATTGTAAAAACTGGAAATCAATGCAATGAACACGGTATTTTTATCCTGGTTCGTTTGATCTCAAACTACTCCAGTCCACCCGTCAAGGTGATTTCGCCTCTCTCCAACGAGGTCTTAATCCACTATATTCAACTGAATATTACAATCTGCTTTAGCAACTGCTAGAGCCTTCTTGAAGCAAACCACAAACCGGTTTCTCAAGGAATTACTTTCTTACAAAGAATTGAAATCTAGGTGTGTGAATGTTTTCTACAAAACTGTTTATCACAACTGTGATACTACACAACTTAAGCTTATGGAAACTAGATTGCTAAAATAATTGAGTAAGGAATTTTTGGAGCTTTTAGCAAACTGAAAGTGAAGAAGATGATGAATAGCTTTTAGGCGTGTAGATTATTGTAGAGCATTAGCCAATTCAATCTTCATTGACTTGTTTATATAGCATTGGAATTAGTGAATGTTGGAGCAATAATTCTGATTCAATGCCAATAACAATATTTCCTTATTAAGCAGATCTTGTCTGGAATAATGCCGTTGGTAATAACTCATCTTGAATGCACAGTACCGTTGCCACTTACGTGTGTTCTGGCTTTGGGCTCATTCTGACGCTGCTTAAGTGCTGATGAACTGTTGTGTCTTAATCAGAGTTCAGAGTGTTTAGCGCATATCTGTTCATCAAGCTTCAACATAAGCGTGAGTTGTTCTTCTGATTCTGGTATCTGATATAGCATCTTCTGATGCTGATGTTGATATCCAATATTCTGATGTTGATTGTGATGTACTCTTGCTGATACCCATCAGAGTTTCTGTAAAACAGAAAGTAATTTTTAGGTAGCAAATAGTTCTTCACATGAATCACATAATTAATATATCATTTCATTTTGTTATCATCAAAACTTAAACTTAGGGTAGTAGATTCAAACTTTGTTCTAACAGTATTGACATTGCTCCCACATTTCGAGGAGGTAACTTTTGAACATTTCCCACGAGAGGAGAACCAGTTTGCGGACGCACTAGCTACTATGCCGTTAATGTTCAAGGTTAGGTGGGACAATGAAGCTCCCCAAATTACCATTGAGAGGTTGGATGAACCAGCACACTGCTGTGAAACCGATACCAAAGAAGTGGCAGACAAACCCTGGTTTCACGAAGTCAACAGGTATCTCGAGGCTCAAGAGTATCCCGAAGGGGAATCTGTCAATGATAAGAAGTTTATGAGAAGGTTCGCTGCAAAGTTCTTCCTCAGTAATGGAATCCTCTATAAACGCAACCATGACTCCACACTATTACGGTGTGTAGACAAGAGCGAAGCAGAAAGGGTCATGACAGATCTACATGAAGGCACCTTCAGAACCCATTCTAGTGGACATGACTAAGAATATCCTACGGACAGGATATTATTGGTCCATTATGGAAGCCGATTGTTATCAGCACTCTCGAACTTGTCATAAATGCCAAATCTATACTGATAAGGTGCATGTGCCTCCGGTCCCCTTAAACGTCTTGACAACTCCGTGGCCCTTTGCAATATGAGGTATCGACATGATCGGAGAAATTAGGCCCACCACTTCCAATGGATATCGCTTCATCTTAGTAGCCATTGATTACTTCACGAAGTGGGTTGAGGCAGCTTCCTTTACTACAATTACTAAGAACATCGTGGCGCGGTTTATCCAACATAATGTGATCTGTCGATATGGTGTGCCAGAGATAATTATCACTGACAATGGTACGAATCTCAACAACACAATGATCATCGAGCTCTGTAAACAGTTCAAGATACAACATCATAATTCTTCTCCCTACCGGCCAAAGATGAATGGCGCTGTTGAAGCAGCTAACAAAAACATCAAGAAGATTGTGCAGAAGGTGACGGTGACATACAAGGACTGGCATGAGATGTTACCATTCGCTCTTCATGGGTATCGTACCTCAGCACAGACGTCGACAGGGGCAACACCCTACTCTCTGGTATATGGCATGGAGGCAGTCCTACCCATCGAAGTCCAGATACCTTCTCTTAGGATTATGAAGGATGCAGGTTTGAACGAAGACTACTGGATCCAAACCCGACTTGATCAGTTAAATCTAATCGATGAAAAGAGACTTACTGCTATCTGCCATGGTCATACGTATCAAAAGCGAATGATCAAGGCTTTTAACAAGAAAGTTAGACGCCAAGAATATCAAATCGGAGATCTAGTGATCAAATGCATCATACTGCCGCAAGGTGATCCCAGGGGAAAATGGACCCCCACGTATGAAGGGCCATTTGTGGTTAAGAACATTTTATCTGGAGGAGCCATGATTCTAACCACCATGGATGGTGACGACCTTCCTCACCCTGTCAATGCAGACATAGTGAAAAGATACTACGCCTAATCAAAGACCCGCTAGGTTGACCGGCCTAGGCAAAAATAAGGGCTTCCCGGCAAACCAAAAGGGTTCGGGAAAAAGTAAAGGATGAAAATGAAAAAATCTGTACACCTGGTAAGTCGAAAACCTGAAAGGCCGGCTTGGGCAAAAAGGGGTATCCCAGTGGACTGGAAACCCGAAAGGGAGGTCGAGGCAAAAGTTAGGGATATGAAGCGTATCATTATGTCTCATTGAATTATCTTGCGACCAGACTTCGGTATCGACTATCAAGCTCAGACAGTGCCAACCAATCTGATCAACCTTCGACCAAGTAGCAAAGTGATGAGACGCTTGAAGATATAAAGGCCATAGAGGAGTTGGAACCCAATGGGGTTGTTTCACATAGCTGTTTTCTTTTACATAAATATGTATAGCTTCCATTTTTTCGGCGGTGTTCTCTTACTAGAGCGTCATCCTCCTTATACAAAAAACGCCTATTACAGGCCCACTTAAAAAATCAATACAAATCATTTTCACAAGAAAATGCAATCTGTCTTTTCTTTTTCTGTTTTGTTTTGCAAGAACTTCCAATGATTTATTTTTGATATATGCATTTGAAAATGATTGCTGCTCATAAATATTTACATAAGGAACAAAAGACAATTACTCATAATTCCAAAAACAGGGGCAAAAACAAGAAGTGCCAAACCCTACAGTTACTCTGCCCAGTAGGTACCAGGATAGAGCCAACTTAGGAACATAATTATTGGTACATACACTCCCCACAGAGTAAGAGTATCCGAAGGCATTGATGTCAGCTTTCCCGAAATAGGACGTGACTACCCCAGCTGAGGTTCATAGTCACTGGCGAGTTAGTAAATTTCATCCCTCAAGCAGAGTTTATTTCTCCAGATACAGAAGTTTAATCCCCGACAAAGTTCATCACTCCAACTACAAAAATACATTTTCTAAGTTCATTCCCCGCAGAGTTTATTCTCAAGCAGCATCTCCTCCCGACAAAATATTTACAAATCTCCAGCAACTGTCAGGGATTTATTTTCCCAGACGCGAGCATACCCCGATAGCATTTCATGAACATACATCATGACATACATATACATATCTATTGTACCCCAAAATTTTCCCTCCCATATTCCTCAAGATTTGTCAAGAATGATCTTCAAATTGTTCAAGATGGCTCAGAGGTAGACAGTCAAATCACTTCATAGGACAACTGAAATTAGGGTTTTGGTTCTTTCAAGGAATTTGGGGTTTTAAATGGTTCAATCAAGTCTCATAGGCCTATACACATTCTCAAGCATCTACATACCAAGTTTCAAGACTCACAGTGCCAATTTGCACAGTCAAAAGCTCCATTTGACCTATAGTCAACTATAAGGGCAAAATGGTCATTTTGCAGTCAAAAGTCATAATTTTTGGTCAACATATCATTTTGAGTCCACAATCATCATTTGATCAAGTCTTGATCATGATTCCACAAGCATAGCTCAAAAATCATCAAGATGCAAAAAGTTACTATTTTTGGACACTAGAAAAGTCAACTGTATCTTGACCAGGGCATAACTTTTTCATGGTTTGTCAGAAAAATTCCATCCAAGGCTCATTTTGAATAGGATTCAATCTCCTACAATCCATCTTCACACTCCAAGTTCAAGAAATGCTCTCACAAGAAGTTGCCAATTTTGACATTATAGGTCAATTTCAAAAGTCAACAAAAGTACACTTTGAGTCAAAGGCCATAACATGAGATTGGTAAATCCAAATGACATGGGACCAAAGGCATTGGTTAGAGGACTTCAAGAGCTTTCCAAAATGTCCAAGAACATGGTCATATGATCAAAATTGAGCAAGTTGTGCATTAGAGAAGTTGGTAAAGTTTCATGAATTTGCAAAAGTCAACTTTGCTCAAAACACCTTCTTTTTGCTAATGGGCCTCAAATCTCTTCTTGAAACTTCACCCATGACCTATGCACGACCCATCAAGCTTAATTGAATTTATTTTCTTATTTTTATTGATTAATTGGATTTTTAATTGATATTAATTCATTTAATTAATTTAAATTATAGGAAAATAGAAGATTTGATTTTTTCAATCAACTTGTGAAGCAAATCTGATCAAAACATGCTGGCAAATTCGTGTACAAAGTCAAAGATACAAAAAAAATCCAATTTTGGCAAGTTTGTTCAATTATGAAGAATCAAAATATTTGATTTCCAATCAAAGATCTAAACATCAATGCAATGGATATTGGCCCAAGTTTTTGACCTAATTCAATTGCCTTATACATATGCTAGCTAACCCTGATCAAATGGACGGGAGAAAGCTGCAGAAACCACCCTGTCAAAACCAAGAATTTCCAAAAAAATTAAAAACCTGTTCTTGCATTCTAGGGCGATTCAGGGGTGTTTGTTGATTCAAATACCTTGCAGGAGTTCCCAGGAACGTTTTACAATCAAACTCAAGCCTTAAAACTCAAAGAATCGTCGCTTACAGTTTCACGGTTTGCCATTCTTGTTTAGAATTATATATCTTGATTCATGCGCATTTAACACTTTTTCATGATTGTTTTGCATTGTTAGGAACCATACGAAGCTAATGGTATGACTGAATTAAACTATAACACCCTGAATCAAAAGATGCCATAACTGAATTTCTAGGGTTCTTGAGCTCTAAATTAGGGCTTTTCAATCCAGGGAAAATTAGGACTAGTGAGACATATGGATGAGATCGTGAGACCAAGGCGAACAAGAATCATACCTCACGAAATATTTATATGCATTGTGGTGCTAATCGCTATTTTTCCTTGCAGGGGTTAGTGGGGGTTAAAAACCCCCGCTATTTGATTCTGATTATACAGGTACACACGAAGAAGACGATGATGTGTTGACATCCCATTGGCTTGTTTGAAAACACGCGCTTTTTTTTTGTTTTACAGCATAATATTAGTTTTTGTATATAATGTTCATTGTCCATTCATTTAACAAACGCGCGTTCTAGTCCAGTTGGCAAAGGCATTGAGACATTGTCCCTTGGGACCTGGGTTCGAATCCCATGTCCCCCATAACATTTATTTCCTTTTTCTCTATATGTTCACATGCAGCTTTCCAAAAGGAGTCCACCATGCATCTCAAATTCCCAGGCGCCATATGTCATCAAACTGAAATCCAATGGACATGAATGGGAGATCACCATACTCCCCAATCAACAGGCGTGTGGGTAATCAGAAAAGTCAAACGGACTGGAATATTGTTGGGCCACAAATTGCCAAAGACACCTCCAAAGCTGGCCAATCACCCCCTGGGTTTTATTCCTTTTTTTTTCTTTTCTTCTTTTATATTTTTTCATTTAATTGTTTTATTAATTATTATTATTATTACTTAATTAACCAAATTAATTTTTTCATAATAAATTCAGAAAACATAAAAAATATAATATTTTTATTTATTAAATTTAATTAGTTATTTTGTAAATAAATACTAACATAATTAATTTAGTTGTTTTAATTAGGTTAATTTCAATATTTTCACAATAAATAAAATTAATGTAGAATTAGGGTTCTTGACAACTTTTAATCATTTTATTTTTTTTATATTTCCTTGAGACATTAAAAAACCAAAAATATTTCTTTTTATTAATTAATTAGTTTTAGGTTTAATTTAATTTAATTCATAAATAATAAAAACTTCCTTCTTTCTCAAAAAAGGGTCAAAACCCTAAAACATTCCGATTCAATTTTTTCTCGCGCGTGTGATTTTTGATTCCTATTATATTTGATCTGTTATTACGTAATTGCTCCGAGGATGTAATAGCTTTAATTATGACTTTTTATCGCTTTCATTTATTTTCCGCAATTTACTTTTCAAGGGTTTGTTTTTGGCAATGTAAATACCCGACGCCTTGTAATAGCTTAGTTTACTTTCCACAATATTTAACTGCTAGATGTATGCTAACTAGGCTATGCATGACAAGATCTCTATGAAATTAAAATCAATCGTAGCTCACCATAATATGTACAAAGATAACTTAACTGAAACTTGACACACGTGCACATGCCACTTCTAGGGTACGCCTCACTTGGTTGCCTCGACGTGGTCATTGAGTATAGGGTGTTTTAGAGGTCGCCCTCCTGTCTAAAGATCAAAGTTGCCTCGAAACGGTTGCTTCGATAAAAAATGATCTAGGACATTAGGGTTATCGCTAAGGCGTCCTACTATTGCTTTGGTGACCACACGTCCCATATAATCGAATTGACCCGAAAACTCCAACGACGGTGCTACCTACTTCTCAATAGTGGGATAGTACTGTCTAAAGGATATTTACACAACTTAATTTCTTTTGAGTAGGTAGAGGTTCTCAGGTACTTGCTCTTTCAAAACAAAAATACTTTTCGCACTTACACTTTTCTGACAAAAGTTTTCAAACAACACTTCATACACTCTTGAGGACAGACACAAGAGTTAAATCGAAGTTTTCAAAACAAACTTTTTCAAACCCACAAACACAAGAAAAGCAAAAACATTTTGAAAACATAGTGAGCAAGTACCTAAGAGCCCGTGGATAACCACGGATAGAAAGAGTGCTAACACCTTCTTTCTATAATCTACCTCTCGAACCCGAGAAACATCTCGAAAAGGAATTTTGCTGTGCTTTTGTCCTTTCCTTGTTGGAGAAAATAAAAGACGGTGGCGACTCTTGCTTACCGCGACATTTTGCGAAAACAAATGCAAACGCGAACCAGCATTCCAAAACAGTCAGTTCTATTTCCCCCGATCACAGAACTGGCGACTCTGCTGGGGACTTTATAAGTGAGGTGTACCTTAGGATAAGATCACCATTTTTTCAATTGTATGCATGTATGCTTTAATTTTGTGGGCTCGTATTGGAGTTTTATAGATCCTAACCCGGATCTGGGGTACCCTTTTTTAGGTAAGTAGCAATAAACTGTGAGGGACCTGTCCGACATAGACTGACACGGGTGAAGCAGTAGCTACATTGGTGTGACACCTTGGTCTGTACCGATATCCCTTGTGTTGGAACGAGGAGAATATGGGTCTTCTGAGGAGTCATTAAGCACCAACTGACCTTAGTACCTTAAATTGACCAACTTGGCCATAGAACAGTAGCAGTATGCTACACTCATTGAGACTAAACTCTCGCGATGGTTCCGACCGCAAGAAAAGGTTGCCAAACTGGAATTATGACCGATCGAGGGTAGTCAGTGATATTGAGATCCTCTAGAACCCGGTTACTATTTTTAGGACAGGTCTTAACCAACTGAAACTGAAAGAGGGTAGTACCTAAACTTCATGCTGGCCTGAAATTTAAGGGCTCTTTTGTGTGACTTGTGTGCCTTTACCATGTTTGCCTTTTGTGAATACTTGTGGTGTGCCTTTATCATAACATCATAACATCATAACATCATAACATTGCATACATCCTGCATAAGGACTAACCCATTTCAAGGATATCAAGGGTTTGTGATGCAGGTCATGATGAACCAAATGTCTAGCAAGGGGCAAAGGGGATTTATTTTCCTCTAGCCAAGGTTGTTTGGAGATCAAAACATGATAACTTGAGTCAGGGGCTATGACCCACTCGATATGGTGAGCCTAACTCTTGAAGAAGGACTCTCAGCAACATGAAGTTCCTTCAATCAAGCCGCAAAATTCAAATTCTAACAAGTTTCTTTGTTTACCCCACGAGATCCTTGAAAACATTGCATATATACATATCATTGCATAACAGGTCACCCTTTACAGGTCTCTCATATTCTCGCTGTTTATTTCAGCAATGGCTCTCCAACAAGACAACCAGGATCTTCATACTCAAGAGACTCAGTTCAGGGAAATCTTCCTAAACCTATCCAAGGGGCAGGAAGAGTTGAGAACACTCCTCATGGGGAATTTGGTCAAGAAAAGTCCTGAAGATAATAAGGATGAAAGGCTGAAACACCTGCAAGCTGAGGTAGATGCAATAAGAACCCAAATGCTGGGGCAGATGGCCCTTATCCAAGGCTTAGCTCGAGAGCAAGAAGAGTTGAGAACCATGATCAACTAGCTTCATCAAGACAGATACAACAGTATGAAGCAAATAGTCAAGATTGAGGATAAAGTCATTAATCAACTTCCGAGAAGTCAAAGGTTTGGTTTGATGAAGAATAGACCTCTCCAAGTTGCTACTACCTCACAGGTCCAATAAAGACCTTGCCAAGGACAATGGTCTGATCAGAGTAAGCCAAACATGCCTAGGAGGCAATTTACCAAGCTCAACATGCCGCTGTCTCAAGCTTTACAACACCTGTTAAGATTGAATCTGGTGACGTTAAGGGACCCTCCTAAGAATCCCAACACAGCCTCCCTAAAGCACAATCTTGATGCAAGGTGCGCATACCATTCCAATAGCCCGGAGCATGATACTGATGGTTGTTGGACATTGAAAAACAAAATTCAAGACCTGATTGACAAAGGAGATTTGGAATTCACACGGGATGGTCAGGCTGAGTTCTTCTACCAATCCTCCAAGGTTCACCCTTTGAAGTGACAAGTCCTGAGCCGAGAAGACTTTTTTGTTCATTAGAATTTTCAATTTGTAATTTTCTTTTGATTGTTCAAACATTTATTCATGTCAAACTTTGTTACTTTATTAATGCATTGCATATGTCTGTTTTGAATCAATCCATTCGTATTCACTATATTAAAATTGCTTTCATTTTTTGTGATGTTCAACTCTCGATTAAAAAATTCTAAGCCTTTTGAGGGAGGATGACAAAAATGATACCAAAATCTCTACAATATGCTTTTGAACAGACCCCGCTGACGATGTACAGACATTGTTTCAAATCCTAAAAAGTGGAGTTATAAGGAAGATAATCCCTCGTCAACCCCTTTGAGCCAAAGAAGTTGGAGTTTTTTTTTTTTCACAAATTAAAACCCTTAATTATAACATGGGGCAGGGTAGTTTTCTCAATTAATTCAGGTGCATAACGAATGGCATCAAAGAAGTCCTTCCAAAACAAGAGACGGTGTGGGTTCCGTATAATCGTAAGGACAGACAGTCATTGTCTCTCAAAATAAAAGCCCAATAAGTCAAAACCTATGAAGGAGACTTACAAAAAACTGGGGCATCCCGCTGACTGTAATCACAAAAGAAACAGTTCAGGAAAAAAGACAGGGATAATAAAATTGAAAAGAAAGAGGTCCTACAAACCCTCAACAAAAAAGAAATGACTGCCTATTCAAGATAAACTATCAGTATCTGAACCATCATCGGAATATCAGAGCAAAGACTCAAACAAGATCTAATGCATGATTAACTGAGTTTAGGATTGAAGAACATCACGAAGAATGGGTGGGTACAAATAAAATTTGAGCCTTTATCCTTTGTTTCTTAAAACTGTGAACCAGGCCACGTTATAACCCTTAAAAAGTCCTAGCTGAAGCATGGGTTAGTTTGAAAGCATACTATTACAAAAAGGTATCCTGACTCCTGTAGGGCTTGCTGTACATCCTGAGTTGACATCACATTTTACAAAATTTTCCTATCTTACTGAAAAAATGCATTTTTAAAAAAACTTCAAGACAGACATAAGCTTTGCATTCTTAAAATAACTTTGTTTGCATATGACTATTTGTTCAAACAACAGAGAAATTCGCACGACGAATATCTAGGGAACAAAAAACCTTCTTAATAAAAGGATCACCTCAAGTGGAAAAAACTCTTCCAACCAAGGGGCACGGCATGATCATTGTCCATCATCTGGGGCAGTCAAGTCAAGATTCAAGGAATCTCTCAAAATGCCAAATAGCTAGGGGAAAATCTCCATCTGAATTAATTGGGGCATTGGACATGAATTCCAACAACGAATCTTGCATGATCAAACAAAGATCTTCTGGTAGTATGGCAACACAACACTACCGACAGTGACACCTCCCTACATCCTGAGAGCGTGGACATAATCAGAAAATACTACGCATAATCAAAGACCCGCTAGGTCGATTGGCCTAGGAAAAAATAAAGGCTTCCCGACGAACCAAAAGGGTTCGGGCAAAAATTAGGGATAAAAATGGAAAAAATCTGTACACCCGGCAAGTCGAAAACCTGAAAAGGCGGCTTGGGCAAAAAAGGGTATCCCGATGGATTGAAAACCCGAAAGGGCGGTCCAGGCAAAAATTAGGGATCAAAGCGTACGACTACGTCCCGTCATCTCGTCACTTGCCTACCAGAAGAAGATTTGTCAATCGGCAGTTATCAAGCACCTCCGCAGGCACTTTCTTCCGCAGAAACTGGGGCAATAAGAATTGTCCGAACTGTATAAGTTGCTCTGACCACCAGGTACCAAGGTAGGTTCAGTTGAAGAGTATGACCAAGATACCTTCACTCCCCGCAGAGTAAGACAGTAATGGTAGCTCTCCCCACTGAGACTTGCAACTACGAAGGATTCAATAAATACTCTCCCCAAGCAGAATTGGTCTACCATCAGCCCTAAAAAGGTTGGGTATCCCCAGTAGATCTTAATATTACCTAGCAGAGTATAAAGATATTCCTCAGCAAGCATCCCCGGCAGTCTTAATATTCTTCGACAGAATATAAGAATGTCCCCCGGCGGAATACACGATACCCCCAGTGCAGTCTAAAAAGCTTCTCCGCCAGAGTTGAATCATCTTACCCAGTAGATTCTGGAAGCTTATCCCCTGCAGAGCGTAAATATATCTCCCCAGCCAATTCAGAGGTCATCCCCACAAGAGTCTAACTGGGTTATCCTCAACAAGTTGCAACGGAAAGATCATTCCCAGCGAAGTTCTTTCTATCCCCAGCGAAGTTCATCATCAAATCCCCAATAGAGCTTATCAACGGAATCCCCCAGCGGAGTTATCATTAAATCCTCAGCAGAACATCTCTTCCCCACAGAGTAATTCCCCACAGAGTAATCTCTTCACCAGGTTTATTCCCCAACGGAGTTCTCTTCTCCTGCAGGTTTATTCACACAATCATCTTCGTTCATCATCCCCAGCGGAAGCGAAGAATTCAACATCATTCTCCAGCAGCTATCCTGGATTTATTTTCCCTAGCTAAAACATCACATTTTCATATATCATGATACATGCATATACGCATCATATCATACAATCTCATTTATGTTGAGAACATCATTGCTTGATCCATATCATGCATTACATATGATTGACCTTTACCTTTCAAGAAAGATGCAGTTAAATGATCAGCTATGTCAAAGGAGACAAAACCAGATAAATCGATTCCTAAAGATTTTTCTGATGCAAATCCAGTCAAAGGAGACAAAGCCAGTCAATGGAGACGAAATCAGTTAAATCGATTCCCAAAGATTTTTCTGAGGCGAAGCCAGTCAATGGAGACAAAATCAGTTAAATCGATTCCCAAAGATTTTTTTGAGGCAGAGCCAGTCAATGGAGACAAAACCAGTTAAATCGATTCCTAAAGATTTTGCTGATGCTAACCTGTCAATAGAGACAACCTGTCAATGAAGACACCCGTCAATAGAGACAACACCTGTCAATGAAGACAACCTGTGAATAGAGATACCCCGTCAATGAAGACAACCTGTCAATAGAGACAACTCGTCAATAGAGACAACCCGTCAATAAAGACAACTCGTCAATAGAGACAACCCGTCAATGAAGACAACCTGTCAACGAAGACAACTCGTCAATGAAGACAACCTGTCAACGAAGACAAAACTACCTACCAACAACCTCCAGGTGGCATCTATAATCCCATCCTCATATCCATCATCTCTCCAAATGGCATCTGTAAGCCCATTCCCGACATCACATTGCTGATACTACACCATGCGAGCGCAAATTTCTGGGCACTTTAGTATTCAATCATCTTCCACCTTCGGATCACGAAAGGCACGCAAGCCAATCTACATCCTCAGGTTTAAGAAGATTGAACAGGGGCAACTGTTGTACCCCAAAATTTTCCCTCCCATATTCCTCATGATTTGTCAAGAATGATCTTCAAATTGTTCAAGATGGCTCAGAGGTAGACAGTCAAATCACTTCCTAGGACAGCTGAAATTAGGGTTTTGGTTCTTTCAAGGAATCTGGGGTTTTCAATGGTTCAATCAAGTCTCATAGGCCTATACACATTCTCAAGCATCTACATACCAAGTTTCAAGACTCACAGTGTCAATTTGCACAGTCAAAAACTCCATTTGACCTACAGTCAACTGTAAGGGCAAAATGGTCATTTTGCAGTCAAAAGTCAGAATTTTTGGTCAACATCTCATTTTGAGTCCACAATCATCATTTGATCAAGTCTTGATCATGATTCCACAAGCATAGCTCAAAAATCATCAAGATGCAAAAAGTTACTATTTTTGGACAGTAGAAAAGTCAACTGTATCTTGACCAGGGCATAACTTTTTCATGTTTTGCCAAAAAAATTCCATCCAAGGCTCATGTTGAAGAGGATGAAATCTCCTAAAATCCATCTTCACACTCCAAGTTCAAGAAATGCTCTCACAAGAAGTTACCAATTTTGACATTATAGGTCAATTTCAAAAGTCAACAAAAGTACACTTTGAGTCAAAGGCCATAACTTGAGATTGGTAAATCCAAATGACATGGGACCAAAGGCATTGGTTAGAGGACTTCAAGAGCTTTCCAAAATGTCAATGAACATGGTCATATGATCAAAGTTGAGCAAGTTGTGCATTAGAGAAGTTGGGAAATTTTCATGAATTTGCAAAAGTCAACTTTGCTCAAAACACCTTCTTTTTGCTAATGGGCCTCAAATCTCTTCTTGAAACTTCACCCATGACCTATGCACGACCCATCAAGCTTAATTGAATTTATTTTCTTATTTTTATTGATTAATTGGATTTTTAATTGATATTAATGCATTTAATTAATTTAAATTATAAGAAAATAGAAGATTTGATTTTTTCAATCAACTTGTGAAGCAAATCTGATCAAAACATGCTGGCAAATTCGTGTAAAAAGTCAAAGATACAAAAAATCCAATTTTGGCAAGTTTGTTCAATCATGAAGAATCAAAATATTTGATTTCCAATCAAAGATCTAAACATCAATGCAATGGATATTGGCCCAAGTTTTTGACCTAATTCAATTGCCTTATACATATGCTAGCTAACCCTGATCAAATGGACGGGAGAAAGCTGCAGAAACCACCCTATCAAAACCAAGAATTTCCAAAAAAATCAAAAACCTGTTCTTGCATTCTAGGGCGATTCTGGGGTTTTTGTTGATTCAAATACCTTGCAGGAGTTCCCAGGAACGTTTTACAATCAAACTCAAGCCTTAAAACTCAAAGAATCGTCGCTTACAGTTTCACGGTTTGCCATTCTTGTTCAGAATTATATATCTTGATTCATGCGCATTTAACACTTTTTCATGATTGTTTTGCATTGTTAGGAACCATACGAAGCTAATGGTATGACTGAATTAAACTATAACGCTCTGAATCAAAAGATGCCATAACTAAATTTCTAGGGTTCTTGAGCTCTAAATTAGGGCTTTTCAATCCAAGGAAAATTAGGACTAGTGAGACATATGGTTGAGATCGTGAGACCAAGGCGAACAAAAATCATACCTCGCGAAATATTTATATGCATTGTGGTGCTAATCGCTATTTTTCCTTGCAGGGGTTAGTGGGGGTTAAAAACCCCCGCTATTTGATTTTGATTATACAGGTACACACGAAGAAGACGATGATGTGTTGACGTCCCATTGGCTTGTTTGAAAACACACGCTTTTTTTTTGTTTTACAGCATAATATTAGTTTTTGTATATAATGTTCATTGTCCATTCATTTAACAAACGCGCGTTCTAGTCCAGTTGGCAAAGGCATTGAGGCATTATCCCTTGGGACCTGGGTTCGAATCCCAGGTCCCCCAAAACATTTATTTCCTTTTTCTCTATATGTTCACATGCAGCTTTCCAAAAGGAGTCCACCATGCATCTCAAATTCCCAGGCGCCAGATGTCATCAAACTGAAATCCAATGGACATGAATGGGAGATCACCATACTCCCCAGTCAACAGGCGTGTGGGTAATCAGAAAAGTCAAACGGACTGGAATATTGTTGGGCCACAAATTTCCAAAGACACCTCCAAAGCTGGCCCATCACCCCCTGGGTTTTATTCCTTTTTTTTTCTTCTTTTCTTCTTTTATATTTTTTCATTTAATTGTTTTATTAATTATTATTATTATTACTTAATTAACCAAATTAATTTTTTCATAATAAATTCAGAAAACATAAAAAGTATAATATTTTTATTTATTAAATTTAATTAGTTATTTTGTAAATAAATACTAACATAATTAATTTAGTTGTTTTAATTAGGTTAATTTCAATATTTTCACAATAAATAAAATTAATGTAGCATTAGGGTTCTTGACAACTTTTAATCATTTTATTTTTTTTATTTCCTTGAGACATTAAAAAACCAAAAATATTTCTTTTTATTAATTAATTAGTTTTAGGTTTAATTAATTTAATTCATAAATAATAAAAACTTCCTTCTTTCTCAAAAAAGGGTCAAAACTCTAAAACATTCCGATTCAATTTTTTCTCACGCGTGTGATTTTTTATTCCTATTATTTTTGATCTGTTATTATGTAATTGCTCCGAGGATGTAATAGCTTTAGTTAGGACTTTTTATCGCTTTCATTTATTTTCCGCAATTTACTTTTCAAGGGTTTGTTTTTGGCGATGTAAATACCCGACGCCTTGTAATAGCTTAGTTTACTTTCCGCAATATTTAACTGCTAGATGTATGCTAACTAGGCTATGCATGACAAGATCTCTCTGAAATTAAAATCAATCGTAGCTCACCATAATATGTACAAAGATAACTTAACTGAAACTTGACACACGTGCACATGCCACTCCTAGGGTACGCCTCACTTGGTTGCCTCGACGTGGTCATTGAGTATAGGGTGTTTTAGAGGTCGCCCTCCTGTCTAAAGATCAAAGTTGCCTCGAAACGGTTGCCTCGATAAAAAATTATCTAGGACATTAGGGTTACCGCTAAGGCGTCCTACTATTGCTTTGGTGACCACACGTCCCATATAATCGAATTGACCCGAAAACTCCAACGACGGTGCTACCTACTTCTCAATAGTGGGATAGTACTGTCCAAAGGAAATTTACACAGCTTAATTTCTTTTGAGTAGGTAGAGGTTCTCAGGTACTTGCTCTTTCAAAACAAAAATACTTTTCGCACTTACACTTTTCTGACAAAAGTTTTCAAACAACACTTCATACACTCTTGAGGACAGACACAAGAGTTAAATCGAAGTTTTCAAAACAAACTTTTTCAAACCCACAAACACAAGAAAAGCAAAAACATTTTGAAAACATAGTGAGCAAGTACCTAAGAGCCCGTGGATAACCACGGATAGAAAGGGTGCTAACACCTTCCCTTTCTATAATCTACCTCCCGAACCCGAGAAACATCTCGAAAAGGAATTTTGCTGTGCTTTTGTCCTTTCCTTGTTGGAGAAAATAAAAGACGGTGGCGACTCTTGCTTACCGCGACATTTTGCGAAAACAAACACAAACACGAACCAGCATTCCAAAACAGTCAGTTCTATTTCCACCGATCACAATATCGTATACAACATAATCTCATTTATTTTGAGAACATCATCTCACCCTGCATTTCATGCATCACATATAACTAACCCTGATCTCTTTTCTGGAAAAGACGTTTAGCTTCAACAAATCCAGCAGTATGCAAGTCACATCTGCAGAGACTAATGGAAACTCATTTCCCGAAACCAAGCGGGTCAACTAATCTACATTATCGCTTCGAAGTAACCCTACGACCCAGGTTCCTTCTCATAGCCCTACTATCCAAGCTTTCATATCGAATAAACCCTACTATCCAGGTTCCTTCTCACAGCCCTAACCATCCAGGCTTTCATATCGAAGTAATCCTACGACCCAGGTTCCTTCTTACAGCCCTACTATCCAAGCTTTCATTTCGAAGTAACCCTATTATCCAGGTTCCTTCTCACAGCCCTACTATCCAGGCTTTCATATCGAAGAAACCCTACAACCCAAGTTCCTTCTCACAACCCTACTATCTAGGCTTCCATATCGAAGTAACCCTACTATCCAAGTTCCTTCTCACAGCCCTGCTATCCAGGCTTTCATTTCAAAGAAACCCTACGATCCAGGTTCCTTCTCATGGCCCTACTATCCAGGATTTCATATCGAATAAACCCTACGACCCAGGTTCCTTCTCAAAACCCTACCATCCAGGCTTTCATATCAAAGTAACCCTACGACCCAGGTTCTTTCTCACAGCCCTACCATCCAGGCTTTCATATCGAAGTAACCCTACGACCCAGGTTCCTTCTCACAACCCTACTATCCAGGCTTTCATATCGAAGAAACCCTACGACCCAGGTTCCTTCTCACAGCCCTACTATCCAGGATTTCATATCGAAGTAACCCTATGACCCAGGTTCTTTCTCATAGCCCTACAATCCAGGATTTCATATCGAAGTAACCCTACGACCCAGGTTCCTTCTCACAACCCTACTATCCAGACTTTCATATCAAAGAAACCCTACGACCCAGGTTCCTTCTCACGGCCCTACTATCCAGGTTTTCATATCGAAGAAACCATATGACCCAGGTTCCTTCTCACAGCCCTACCATCCAGGCTTTCATATCGAAGTAACCCTACAACCCAGGTTCCTTCTCACATCCCTACTATCCAGGCTTTCATTTCGAAGTAACCCTACTATCCAGGTTCCTTATCATAGCCCTACTGTTGTACCCTAAAATTTTCCCTCCCATATTCTTCAAGATTTATCAAGAATCATCTTCAAATGGTTCAAGATTGATCAAGGTTTGCACAGTCCAAATGCCTCATAAGCATGTCAAAATTAGGGTTTTAGTTCCTTCAAGGAATTTGAGAGTTTCAATGGCTCAATAAAGTCACATGGGCCTATATACATTGTCAAGCATCTACATGCCAAGTTTCAAGATTCACAATGCCAGTTTGCACAGTCAAAAGCCCTATTTGATCCACAGTCAACTGCAAGGGCAAAATGGTCATTTTACAGTCAAAAGTCAAAAATTTTGGTCAACATATTATTTTGAGTCCACAATCATCATTTGATCAAGCTTTGATCATGATTCCACAAGAATGGCTCAAAAATCATCAAGATGCAAAAAGTTGCTATTTTTGGACAGTAGAAAAGTCAACTATATCTTGACCAAGGCATAACTTTTTCATGGTTCATCAGAAAAATCCCATCCAATGCTCATTTTGAAGGGGAAGACATTTACTACAACTCAACTTCACATTCCAAGTCCAAGAAATGCTCTCACAAAAAGTTATCAATTTCTACATTATAGGAATTTCAAAAGTCAACAAAAATGCACTTTAAGTCAAAGACCATAACTTGAGATTGGTAAATCCAAATGACATGGGACCAAAGGCATTGGTTAGAGGACTTCAACACCTTTCCAAAATGTCCACGAACATGTTTATATGATCAAAATTGAGCAAGATATGCATTGGAGAAGTTGGGAAAGTTTTGTGAATTTGCAAAAGTCAACTTTGCTCAAAACACCTTGTTTTTGCTAATGGGCCTCAAATTTCTTCTTGAAACTTTATCCAACGCCTATGCACGACCCATTGAGATTATTTGAATTTATTTTCTTATTTTTTATTAATTAATTGGATTTTTAATTGATTTTAATTGATTTAATTTATTTAAAATGTAGGAAATTCAAAGATATGGTTTTTCAATCTTTTTGTGAAGCAAACAAGCTCAAGATATGCTGGCAATTCGTGTGCAAATCAAAGGGACAAGAATCTGCAAGTTTGGCAAGTTTTTCCAATAAAAAAGATTCAAAAATATATGATTGCTAATCAAATATTCAAACCATTATTTCATGGATCTTTTCCCAAGGATTTAACCTAATTCTCTTCCTCTATAAGTATACAAGTGAACCCTAATGCATTGGACGTGAAATATCTGCAGAAAAAAGCCATAGCCATTCAAGAAAAATCAAAGAAAAGTGAAAATTGTTTTCCATAATTTAGCACGATTCAAAGCATTTTATGGTTTCTAATACCTTGCAGGAACTCTCAGGGACGTTTTGCAATCAAAACCACACGCTAAAGCTTAAGAAATCACTCAAAACAGATTCACGGTTTGCATACTTTTTTCAGAATCGTAACTCATATTTCATGAATAATTAACATGTTCTAATCATTGTTTTGCATTGCTTGAATCTATACAAAGCTAATGGTATTGGTTAATTGCATTATGATGCCCAGAATCACAGGTTACCATTGAAGAAATTTAGGGTTCATGAGTTCTCAAATTAGGGCTTTATTACCCGGGAAAAATTAGAACCTCTAATGCATATGGTTAAAATCGTGGAATCCAGACGAACATAAAGTCGTACTCGCGAAATATTTATATTCATCCTAGGGCTAATCGCTATTTTTCCTTGTTACAGTTTGTGGGGGTTAAAAACCCCCGCTATCTATTTGTTCTTTTTACAGGCAAATGAGGAAGACGACTGCGTGTTGATTCGTGGTTGGAACATTTGAAAACGCGCGCGTGTTTTGCTTTTGTGCAGCATATGAATTGGTTATTTAATATAATGTTTGTTTGTTATTTCAATGATGACTGAAGCGTGATGGCCTAGTGGAAGATACGCTGGCTGGTAACCATTGGGACCTGGGTTCGATTCCCAGGTCCCCCCAAATAATTGTTTCTATTTTTTCTAACATGATCACATGCAGGCTGCCCAACGTGTTCCATCATGTACTCCACACAACAACGCGCCAAGTGGCCATATGCACAAATCAGAAGGTCATAGGTGGATGACCACCATACTCCAAGTCAAGGCGTATCATGGACAATCAGGAAAAGTCAATGGACTGAATAGCTTAATGGGCCTGAAAATTGCTTTCTAACCTCCATATTGGGCCATCACCCCCCCTGGTTTATTATTTTCTTATTTTCTTTCCCTTTTATATTTTCTTTTAATAATTATTATAACTATTATTATTATTATTATTATTATTATTATTATTATTATTTAATTTACTCATAATTAATTTTTTCACAATAAAAATCAGAAAACTGAAATATTTTTATTTATTATTATTAATTATTAATTTCACCTTTTATTTATTATTTTTGCAAATAAATGTAATTAATTAATTTATTTGTTTTAATTAGGTTAATTGTAATTATTTTCACAATAAATAAAATCAATCTAGAATTAGGTTTTACTAACTTTTGACTTTATTTTATTTTATTTTTATTTTCATTAAAACATAAAAAACTAAAAAATACTTTTTTTTAATTATTTAATTAATTAGTAAATTAGGTTTAATATTAATTAATTACAAAAAGGACCAAAATTCCATTCTTTTCTCAAAAAGGGTCAAAACCCTAAGACTTTTCCCGATTCAATTTTTCTCGCGCATGTTTATTCTTGATTCCTATTTTGATCATATTTATGTAACTGTTCCGAGAATATAATAGTTAATTAGGACTTTTATTGCTTTCTTTTATTTTCCCGCAATTTACTTTTCAAGGTGTAATACGGTGGGAGAACTGACTATGGTTTTGCGTTTGTTTTCGCAAATGTTTCGGTTGAGCAAGAGTCGCCACCGACTTTTTATTTTATCCTAAGGAAAGGTTTAAAAAGCACAGCAAAAACCTTTGAGATATTTTCTTGGGTTCGGGGAGTAGATTATAGAAAGGGAAGGTATTAGCACCCTTTCTATCCATGGTTATCCATGGGCTCTTAGGTACTTGCTTAGATCAACTTGCCTTGGTTTTCAATTGTTTGAAATGGTGCTTTGTGTGTGGTTTTGAAAATGTTTTGAAAAAGATGCCTTGTCTAGGCTACCCTTGTAACAATTCTTTACTCGAATGTTTTACAAAAGGTGTTTGTATTTTTGAAAAGATGTTTCAAGGTTTTTTGAAAGTTTGTTTTGAAAGGTGTTTGTGAAGTGTGGTTTGAAAATAGGCAAGTGTTTTCTTTTGCAAATTGACAAGCACTTAAGAGCTATCTACCCTAAAGTTCTCAAAGATTTTTGTTATGTTTTAACCCTTTTAACAATTTTGTTCCACCATTGCATTTGGTGGACAATCTTGTGTTAGGATGCGAAAGGGACGGGCGCGGGTCATCGTTTAGGCCATAATTGCAATGGTGCTAAGTATCTTTGGGCAATTTTTCCTTGAAAGGGACTTGATCATTTTAGGCAACTTTCCGAAAGCGTCATCGAGGGACTATGATCATTTGAATTGTTTGCTTTGTTTTTGCCCAAAGAAACCTAACATACAATATGGCCCATTTATTGAAGGCAACAAGTGGAATACCCTAGGGGTGCAAGTGTGATATGTGTTGTCCATATTCATGCTTGTTTATCTTGAAATTAGGTCAAACTATTTTTGTTCGTTTTATTTGCATACAAACCCTAATTCTAGCATGGTATATTTAGAAAGCGTTAAAGTGCGAAAAGTAAAATTCCTACACTATTACAACACAATATGGGAAGGGGGGTACAAATGTTCAAATGGGGGATATTGACAAGGAATTTAAACCTAGCTATTACATCAATATTGAATTATTTACAAGGTAATTAATTTGCACAAATTAAATAGAAATAAAATAAATATGCAAGATGCAAAAAAGGGTTTTTTATATGTATGAAAAAGGTATTTTTTATATCAAATAAACAAAATAAAAAAAGGTATTATTTTTGGAGCTTTTTAATGTTTAGGGTAAAACCCTAATTTATTAGGTAAAAGGTATTATTTATTTAATGTGTACAATATTTAATGATTATATACAAAATAAAATAAAAATGAAGTATATTCATAAAAAAGTATTTTTTATGTCAAATGTTAATAAAATAAAAAATGTATATATTTTTTGTATTATTTACCTAAATATACTTATATATAAATATCTTTATTATTTACTAAATATGTATTATATATACAAAATAATAATATTTAATATTTATAAAAAATGTATTTTTGATATAAAATATTTTCAAAAGAGAAAATGAAATAAAAATCAGAAATAAAATATATTTGCATTATTTTTTCTAGTTTTTTCTAAATAATAGTATTTATATATTATTTATGTACAAATGTCAATATGAACAAATAAATGCCTAAAAAATATAAAAATGGTGTAAAAATATTTATGTTTTTTAATATTATTAGCAAAAATAAATAAATCAGAATAAAAAGAGAAAAATCAAAAAATCATTAAAACAAACAAAATGGGCTCAGGGGGTATGAAAGCAAAAATGTGGTGTGGAAAGAAATTGCACAGAAGGCCCAGCCCACCAAGCCTTTCTTCAACCTCCAGCCAGAAAGATGTTCAAAAACGCGCGCCTGAACATCAATTCAAACATCTGGATTCCTTGATCTTTTGCACAAACTTACAACATAAGAAATGTTAAGCATTGAATCACGATTCTAAATATATAAAGAACTCATCCTAACTCTCAGAAATGAGAGAGAATTTTATCATTCCCAAATCTTGACCTAGTTTTTCTTCCATATTCAGACCTTAAATTCTCATAGCTCAGGCAAAATAAATGAAAAGTAAAAGTATGTACAGATTCAGGGGCATGAGTAGAACACTTTTTATTCACAAACCTAGAACTAACAATGCCTACACTAAGAGTTAGAAGTTCATGAATATACCTTCTCAGTTGGAATTGTATCTGATGATGGAGGTACTTTCAGAGCAAGGTGATGATTGGTATAGCTTCCTTGATGTCCAGGGATGCTATTCCAAGTCTTACTTTGCTTTGAAACACTTTGAATCGAGCTATGGAACTTCAAATGCAAAACAAGAAAGTAAAAATGGTGGAACTGATTAGAGGAGTTACAGGTCGTGTTTGAGACTTTGGTTAGCTTTAAGTGATGCTAGGGAATGTGTTTGATGAGCTTTTAGCAAGAATGCATGAAAGGAATGAGAGTTGGCACTCAAACCGCAGTAAGAGCTCTGTTTGGGCAGTTTGAGGGTGGTTCTGTGTTCTAGGGGGAAATGGAGGTGTTGGAGTCGTGTGCTAGCTTAGTTAGGATGTCTTGAATGTGTCCAAACTATTTGCTTAAGGGTTCTATTGCTGAGATCAAAGTTCTTGTTGAGTTATGCCATATTTCTTACACTTTAAGCAACCAAAAGCCAAGTTGGTGTTTAGGCAGGTAGAGGACCCCATAACATGCTGAAAACCTTGGCATTGATAAGTGTGATTAGTCCCTAAATTGTGCCAAGGGGATTTGATCTGTACTTCTTGGATTTTCATTTTGACATAAAGCTTACTTTTGCGAAAATGGTTAAAGTGCTTTATCTATTTTGGGATTAATCCATCATGCAATGCTTGAACACATAGAACATGGTCTTGGCACAATGAGTTTGCATTAAATTTATGAGTGTTGAATGGTTTAGAGGCCTGTAATCAAGTTGCATACTGATTTGAGAAGTTTGCACAAGTTATGAACATGGAAATTGGCCAATTCAAAAGTGAGTTTTTGCCATATTGCAAAATTCGATTCTCTCAAGTCATGAGGTTGTTTGATGAGTTCTTGGACATTTTGGAAATATTGGAATGTGCACTACAATCCATATTTGAAATGCAAATTGAAATTCCAAGTGGAAGTATGTGAAAAATGGTCTTGAAGTTAGGAAAAAACCTTGCCTAAAATAGGTCAAAATTTCACTAAGTTAAGAATGGTTTAGTACCCTTGTTCCAAAAATTGTAACTTGAGATACAAGCTTCTTTTGGGAAAACTTTGTGAATCAAAGTTATAGATTATGCACTAGGCTACAACTTTCATGTTTTGACTTTTGCTTGAATCCAAATGAATCTTGGTGAGAAAGTGGGGCAAAGTTGGGAAAAAATTAGGGTTTTTCATAACTTAGAAAAATTCGAAGTTATGAAAAATTCTCATTTCAAACCCTAATTTGCATTTTTTGATTTCTTGGTGAACAAGTTTCATGATTTGGCATGTTTTGATGAAAAATGAATCTTGACTCTTGATTTTGACCAAAAAGTTAAAGTTTGACTTTTCAGTATACAATCAAAATTGATCAATTGACTGGGAAATTCAACTGTCAATCTTGTGTACTTGGGATCTTTTGAACTTGTTGAGCATGTCAAGACAATTCCATGGGGTCCTTGAGTCCATATGTGAGCTTGGTTTGTCATTGGCTAGGTCAAACAGTCAAAAATTGCCTTTGTGCAGTCAAAACCCTAAAAATGACCATTTTGCCCTTTTGGTGATCTGATCAAATTTCTTGTGGAATTGTGATCCAAACTTGATCAAATGATCCATGTGAGTTCATAATGTTGATGTGGGTCAATTTTCATGAGATTTGACTGTCAATTGGCCACAATTGACTTTTTCCCCAATACGGCTGATTTCTAGGTCAACTGTCCAATTGACTGGGCAAAATTTGGAATCAAGACTTGAAACTTGGTATGGATAAACTTGGGAGTCCAATATGAAGCATGAAAGTCATCCTAGGCAATTTAGGTCAAAATATCTTTGTGCAAACACAAACCCTAATTTGGGTCAACAGTGCAAGGAGAAGTCTTGAGCAGATGAAACCCTAATTGGATCTTGATCTCCAAGGGCTTTGTGATGAGAAATCAATGAGAAATTGGAGGGCAAATTTTGGGGTACAACACAAGGGTTATGTTTTTGGCGATGTAAATACACGACGCCTTGTAATACGTAGATTTACTTTCCGCAATTTATTTTCCGCACAACTATTAACTGTTAATTATGCATGACAAGACTTGCTTGAAAATTAAAACCAACTCGTAGCTCACCATAATACCTGTGCAAAGATAATTTAACATGAAACCTGACACACGTGCACATGCCACTCCTAGGGTACGCCTCACTTGGTTGCCTCGACGTGGTCATTAAGTATAGGGTGTTTTAGAGGTTGCCCTACTGTCTAAAGATCCAGTTGCCTCGAAACGGTTGCCTCGAATAAAAAGGATCTAGGACATTAGGGTTACCGCTAAGGCGTCCTACTATTGCTTTGGTGACCACATATGTCCCTATAATCGAATTGACCCGAATAACTCCAACGACGGTGCTACCTACTTCTCAATAGTGGGATAGTACTGTCTAAAGGACATTTACACAGCTTAATTCCTTAGAGTAGGTAGATTTCTCCTGGGTACTTGCTCTTTCAAAATAAAACAAAACAAACTTTTCACACTCACACTTTCAAACAAAAAGTTTTCAAACAAATACTTCATACACTCTTGAGGACTGATACAAGAGTTACCTAGAAGTTTTCAAACAAACTTTTTTCAAAACCCACAAACACAAGAAAAGCAAACATTTTTGAAAACATAGTGAGCAAGTACCTAAGAGCCCGTGGATAACCACGGATAGAAAGGGTGCTAACACCTTCCCTTTCTATAAATCTACCTCCCGAACCGAGAAACATCTCGAAAAGGAATTTTGCTGTGCTTTTGTCCTTTCCTTGTTGGAGAACATAAAAGACGGTGGCGACTCTTGCTTACCGCGACATTTCGCGAACCAGCATTTCAAAAACAGTTAGTTCTATTTCCACCGATCACAGAACTGGCGACTCTGCTGGGGACAATACTTAATAAGTGAGGTGTACCTTAGGATTAGATCATTCTATGTTTTCAATTGTATGTCTTGATTGCTTTTATATTGTGGGCTTGTTTCGGAGTTTCATAGATCCTAACCCGGATCTGGGGAATACCCTTTAGGTAGCAATAAGCTGTGAGGGACCTGTCCGGCGTAGACCGACACGGGTGAAGCAGTAGCTACGTTGGTGTGACACCTTGGTCTGTACGGATATCCCTTGTGTTGGAACGAGGAGAATATGGGTCTTCTGAGGAGTCATTAAGCACCAACCGACCTTAGAACCCTAAATTGACCCAACTTGGCCATAGAACAGTAGCAGTATGCTACACTCATTGAGGCTAAACTCTCGCGATGGTTCTGGCCGCAAGAAAAGATTGCGAAGCTGGAGTTATGACCGATTGAGGGTAGTCGGTGATATTGAGATCCTCTAGGACCCAGTTACTATTTTCTAGGACAAGTCTTAACCAACGAAACTGAAAGAGGGTAGTACCTGAACTTCATGCTGGCCTAAAATCTAAGGGATGTCTTGTGTGACTTGTGTGCCTTATCATGTTTGCCTTTTGTGAATACTTGTGGTGTGCTTTACCATAACATCATACCATCATAACATTGCATGAATCCTGCATAAGGACTGACCCATTTCAAAGACAAGAGGGTTTCATCTTTACTCTATTTTGTAGGATATCATGATGCCTGTGCGAAGGAATACTATCTGGCTCAACTTTGTTCACCCACCTGATTTGCTTAAAGAGTTGGTTGATAGGATTCCAAACACTACTTCCTTCATCCAGAGGCATGGTTCTCTTCTCGGTTTAGTCACTTCAAAATGGGACCAACAGCTGATGAGTGTCCTGACCCAGTTTTATGATCCCTTATGCCATTGCTTCACCTTTTAAGACTTCCAGCTGGTCCCTACCCTGGAAGAATTCTCTGATTTGCTTGGTATCCCTGTTTTAGAGCAGACTCCATTCATTGGTTGGGAAAAGACTCTTAGGCTTGAGGAGATTGCTGCAGCCCTTCCTTTGACCAACAAAGAGGTAATGGATAACTGGGAGACTAGAAGCGGAGTTAAGGGCTTTTTGGCTAAGTTTCTGATTGGCAAAGCTAATAGTTTCTGGAATGACTTAGACTTCAGGGCGTACGAAGACATTCTGGCTCTCTTAATCTATGGTCTGGTATTTTTTCCAAATCCTGATACTTTTGTTAATGTCAACGCCATAAGGATCTTCATCTCTCGGAACCCTGTACCCACTCTCTTGGATGATATCCTGCAACAGCTCTATGCTCGTACTACCTGAAGACGAGGAACTTTGTGGTGTTGTACTCCTTTGTTAGTGAGGTGGTTTATTTCGCACCTCTCTAAGTTCGTGCTGAAGAACAAAGAAGGAAGGGGCTGGGCTCATATGTTAATGTCTCTCACTGATAATGACATCATTTTGACTCTCAGAGGTTTGGATGAGGTAGTTGTTATTGATCGTTGCGGAGAGTATCCTAATGTTCCATTGATCGGTACCCAGGGAGGAATCTCTTATAATCCATGTTTAGCTCTCTGTCAGTTTGGAAGAGCCAGAAGAGCAGGGCCTCATGAGATGTTGATACCTCACATCAGTTTTGAGTTTTAGGTAGATAGTGACGAGCTGCGCCGTAGATTCATCAGGGCTTGGGACATAATTCACAAAGCTGACCCACATGAGTTGGGACCGAAGACTTCTCTGCCTATGGAATCCTATTACAGATGGGTCCGCATCCGTGGTCAGAAGTTAGGTATGCCATACGAAACTGTCAGGCCTATCATTATTGAATTTCCTGATAGAGACGGGGTTCCTCTAACTGTACTCCCTCCTCAGATACCCACTGATGTTGATACACTAAAGAGGTCTTGGGCGCAACTACAGGAAGAACGGGATTCTTATCGGGAAAGGTTCAATGAACAAGAACAGAAAATCCAGAAGCTGACCAAGCAATTGGAGAATGAGCGAATCCTGAATGACTATATCCGTACTGAGAAGAAGAGGCCATGGGAGCACTGATGGACTTTGGATGTTTCTTTTACAGCTTTTATTTCCTTTTCAGTATTTTCATTCTTGTAACGCCTAAGGGCAATCTGTTGAACAATTTAAATTCCAAAGTTGAATCTAATAAAGTTTGTTTCCTTTTTGTCTACAAAGTTGAATCCTGATTGTCTTTGAAAACATAAATCATACGCATTTCATGTCATCATATGCATAACAGGTACCCTTTTTACAGGTCACTTATCTTCTTCGCTGTTTGATTCACGCAATCATCATGTCTTCTGAACCTACTACTGAACAAGCTATCAAGGCCCTCTAGGCCCAGAACGCCCAGTTCCAAGAGTTGGTCATGAGCTTAGCCCAGGGTCAACATGAGTTGAAGACTCTAATTCTGAAGAAGAAGAAGAAGAGGACTGTGTTGTTCAACACTGGACGGAGGTTTGGAAATGGACTACAAAATGAGGCTGATCTGGCTACTTCCTCTGCAGGGAAAGACAGTCCCCAAGAGGGAAGGGTTCCTAGTCCCGTGGTCTCCGACAACGAGACAAATTACAATGATGAGCGGTACCCTCCTGTTGAGGACAGGTACAAACAGTTGGAAGACCGCTTAAGTGCTATGGAGATTCAACATGTGCCCGGGTTGGACTTTGGAGACCTAGGCTTATCCTATGGGGTGGTGATCCCACATAAGTTCAAGGCACCTGCTTTTGCAAAGTACGACGAAGCTTCCTGTCCTAAGCTGCATCTCAGATCATATGTAAGGAAGATCCAACCTTACACTGCTGACAAGAATTTATGGATCCATTTCTTCCAGGATAGTCTTTCAGGGACTCAACTCGAATGGTTCTATCAGCTAGATGGAGCCAGCATTCGTAATTGGGAGGACTTGGCTACTGCGTTTTATAAGCAGTATCAGTATAATTTTGACCTCGCTCCTACGCGTACCCAACTCCAGGGTATGTCACTAGGGACGGGTGAAGGATTTAAGGAGTACGCTCAAAAGTGGAGAGACCTGGATGGAAGGGTGCAGCCACCTCTAACTGACCGTGAGCTCGTTGATATGTTCTTGGGGACCCTGTCTGGTCCGTTCTTCAACCATCTGATTGGGAATTCTTCTGCTGGGTTTACAGATCTGATCTTGACTGGTGAGAGGATAGAAGCTGGTATCAAGTCTGGGAAGATACAGAAGGGTGCCCCCTCGAGCACTGAAAAGAAGCCCTTCAAGAAGGAATCTAGTGCTATTTATGGTTCAAGGAGACAAAATAAACCGAAACGCCGTCAAGCTGTCAACACAGTGGTAATTTCAAAGCCTGCTGCTGCTCCTCAGCAATACAACCAGCCAAGGGGTGAGAGACCTCAAAGGCAGTACACTCGGCTCAGTATGACCTTGTCCCAGATATTGCCGCAACTACTTTCAACCAATCTGGTAACTATAAAAGAATCTCCAAAGGTTGTGAATACAACATCTCCAAAGTACAATCCCAATGCCCGCTGCGCTTATCACTTTGACAGCCCGGGGCATACCGTTGTACCCCAAAATTTGCCCTCCCATATTCTTCAAAGATTTGACAAGATCAAGCTTCAAAATCTCTCAAGGGTTGCACAGTCCAATTGCCTCATAACACAGTCGAAATTAGGGTTTTGGTTCTTGCAAGGAAGTTGAGGTTTTCAAGGGCTCAATCAAGTCCCATATTCCTATATACATTGTCAAGCATTCATATGTCAAGTGTCACAACTCACAGCATCAAATTGCACAGTCAAAAGCCCTAATTGCTCCACAGTCAACTGCAGAGGTAAAATGGTCATTTGACAGTCAAAAGTCAAAAATTTTGGTCAACATATCATTTTGAAGCCACAATCATCATTTGATCAATTCTTGATCATGATTCCACAAGCATGGCTCAAAAAGTCTCAAGATGCAAAAGTTTCTATTTTTGGACAGTTGGAAAGTCAACTGCAAATTGACCAAGGCATAACTTCCTCATGGTTCATCAGAAAAATCCCATCCAAAGCTCATTTTGAAGGGGATGACATTTCCTACAACTCATCTTCACACTCCAATTCCAAGAAATGCTCTCACAAAAAGTTATCAATTTCAACATTATAGGTCATTTTCAAAAGTCAACAAAAAGGCACTTTAAGTCAAAGACCATAACTTGAGATTGGTAAATCAAAATGACATGGGACCAAAGAAATTGGTTAGAGGACTCCAAGAACTTTCCAAAATGTCCAAGAACATGTTCATAGCTTCAAACTTGAGCAAGATATGCATTGGAGAAGTTGGGAAATGTTTGGGAACTTTCAAAAGTCAACTTTGCCTAAAAAGCCTCAAATTTGCTAATGGGCCTCAAATTCTTTCTTGAATCATTACCCAAAGCCTATGCACGACCCATTGAGCTCAAAATGATCTATTTTCTTATTTTTAATTAATTAATTGAATTATTATTATTATTAATTCATTTAATTGGTTTTAATTGTAGAAAAATATCAAAGAATGGTTGTCAAATCTTTTTATGCAGCAAATACACTCCATATATGCTAAAGATTTCGTGCATCACTCAAGGGGACAAGATCTTCCATAATTGGCAAAGTTTTTCATGGAAAAAGATTGGAAAATACATAATTGAAAATCAAATATTCAAGTCATCAATTCATGGACTTTTAGGCCAAGGTTTTGACCTAATTTGCATCACATACAAAGGCATAAGCTAACCCTATTCAAAGGGACACGAAAAAGCTGCTGAAGCCATAGAACCAATTTGCAAATTTTGAAGAGAAACTTGAAAACTGAAATCATACTTGCAGTGCCTTTCCACGCCTAAAAAGGATTCCAATACGTTGCCTAAGTCTCCAGGAAGCGTTTGCAATCAAGAATCAATCCTAACACGCGAAGAATCAAAGAACATAGGCCACACGGTTTGCCTTATTTTTCAAACTTGCATAACACGATTCATGTGCTTTTAATCTGTTTTCTTGTTTGATTCATGCTAATAGGTACCTTCTGAAGCGATTGGTATAAGTTAATTGTGCTAACGCTGCCTGAATCAAAATTCACCATGGATGAAACCTAGGGTTTCTGAAGCTTCAAATTAGGGCTTTAGGCATCAGGAAAAATTGGACTAAGCCATGACCATGGTTGAATTCGTCAAGGCCAGACGAATTCAACCAACCGATCGCGCCCTTTTTATATTGATTCCTCTTCTATTCGCTATTTTTCACACTTTCACTTAGTGGGGGGTTTAAAACCCCCGCTATCTTGTTTATAATTGCAGGAAGAACGAAGAAGAAGGATGAGCTGTCCAAGCGCTATGGGAACATTCAAACTTTAGCGCGCTTTTTTCATATCCCAGCATATTTGGCACTTTACTTATATTATAATTCTTTATTATATTGTTTACAAACGCGCTTGGTGGCTCAGTTGGTTGGGAACGTGGCTGGCAGGTATAGGGACCTGGGTTCGATTCCCAGGTCCCCCCATATAATTCTTGATTTTTGTTTTAAAGTGTTCTAATGCAGCTTTCATCAAATGCCCTACCATGAGCCCCACGCCTAGGCTTGCCAAGTGGCTTTGAGGAGCAATCTGAAGGCCAGGAGATGAAGTCCATCATATGGTCCAGTCAATGAGCATCCACACGATCAGAAAAGTCAAAGATGGCCTTGTCTTAATGGGCCAGAATTCCTCAAACAAACCTCTACATGGGCCAGACACCCCCCTTGGTTTGCATGCTTTTTTAAATTTAATTTTCTTTTCTTTCTAATTCTTTTTAATTGTTATAATTATCATTAATTCACTAAAATAATTCTTTCCATAATAAAAACAGAAAATCAAAATACAAAATATATTTTTTTTATTTATTAATTTCCTCACTAATTTATTTTTGTAAATAAACTCTAACAATTAACTTTAGTTTAATTTAGGTTAAAATTCAATCTTTTTCTTAAATAAAAATCATATAGAATTAGGTTTTGACATTTTTTTATCTTTTCTTAATTAATTATTTTCATCATTATTTATTATTATTATTATTTTTGTAAATAAACATGTAAATTAATTAACTAGTAAATTAGGTTAACTTTAATCTTTTCATTAATAATTAAAATAAACTTAGAATTAGGGTTTTCTTTTAATTTTATTTTCTTTATTTCATTAAATACAAAAACATAAAAAACACATTTTCTTTTCTTTCTTTAAATAATTAATTAGTATTCAATTTTTAATTTAATTTCTCAAAAGGGTCCAAAACCCTCGGACGTCCTGATTTTAATTCTTTCGCGCTTTATTTTCTTATTGATTATTATGTAACTGTTCAAGGATGTAATAGTAATTAGGTATTTTTTAACTTTCCGCATTTTTATCAAAAACGGGTCTTTGTATTTTGGCGATGTATAGACCCGCGCCTTGTAATAGTGTAGTCTTTATCTTTTCGTCTTTTAATTTTCCGCACTCCTAACTGCTAACTCGCATGAAAAAATGTATGATAACTAAAAACAACGCGTAGTTCACAATGCCATGATCAAAGATAAAACATAACATGAAAACAACACACAAATACACACACCACTTCTAGGGTACGCCTCACTCGTTGCCTTTGAAACGTGGTCGTCAAGTATAGGACGTTTTAGCGGTCGCTCTTATGTCCATGATCCAGTTGCCTCGAAACGGTTGCCTCGGATTAAAAAAGGATCTAGGACATTAGGGTAGCTGCTAAGGTGTCCTAACTGTTGCTTCGGTGACCACACTGTCCCTACAACCGAATTGACCCGAACACCTCCAACGGTGGTGCTACCTACCTCTCAATGGTGGGATGTCACTACCTTAAGGACTTTTACACAGCCTAATTCCTTAGGGTAGGTAGATGACTCATGGATACTTGCTCTCTTAAAAAACAAATCAAAAATCTTTTCACACTGACACTTTCAAAACAAATTTTTCAAACACTCTTGAGGACAGATACAAGAGTTATTCAGAAATCTTTCAAAGAAACTTTTTTCAAACCCACTCACATTTTGAAAAGCAAACATTTTGAAAACATAAGAGCAAGTATCTAAGAGCCCGTGGATAACCACAAATAGAAAGGGTGCTAACACCTTCCCTTTCTATAAATCTACCTCCCGAACCGAGAAACATTCTCATAAGGAATTTTGCTGTGCTTTTGTCCTGTCCATGTTGGAGAAAATAAAAGACGGTGGCGACTCTTGCTTCCGCGACATTTCGCGAACCAGCTTTAAACAGTCAGTTCTATTTCCACCGATCACAGAACTGGCGACTCTGCTGGGGACGTCTTTAAAGTAGGGATGTCAATGGGGCGGGGCGGGGCCGGGGGGACACTTCCCCATCTTTTTCCCCGCCATCAAATTCATTCCCCGTCCCCGTCCCCCATCTCCGTCACGGGGGAATTTCTATCCCCATCCCCGTTCCCCGCGGATCCCCGTTCCCCGCGGGGATCCCCATAGATCCTACATTTATTCATTAATATTTTATTTTTTTAAAATGTTTATATTTTCTATAAAAATAAAAAGCACAAAGAATTCATATATTTATTATGTTATTAAAAAATACTAGTATTTGACATTTATTATTTTTTATTAAAAATACTAATGGAACACAAAATAATAATATTTTTTTTATAAATTTCTATAAAATGCTATAAAATTCAACAAAATGAACTATAATACTTTTTAAAGTAACAATATGCCTAAACAACTAAAAAAATCCAACAACATAATTATGCTTAAAAAACTATACTTCATCAAAACTAATAAGGGATAATTATAAAATTTAGCATCATGAGTATGCTTGAAAAGCTAAAAAATACTTCATAATAAGTCAACTAAAAGCAAAAGTCAACATATCTCTATTTGCTCAATTGATAACACACGTAAAGTAGAAATATCAAAATACTTAAAACAAAGTTACATATAAATAAACTAAAATATTAAGCAAAATATCCAAACAAGTAATGATCAATCATGTCTCTCTTTCCAACTTCTCCTTGCAAGGTCTTCTTCCTCATTCCACAATTAGATATGACTTTCTTTTTCCTACGAAAAGTAAACAATCAATAATTATATTTACTTAAAAAAATACTTTAAAAACTAAAAGGTAATCAACACTAATATGTAAATTACCTTATTATCATCATCATCATCATCATCCATATCTTCATCCACACATTCGAATTGAATCAACGTTTTTGAATAACCTAAGAAACAAATAGCTAAATTAAAATTTAAAAATCCTTTTCAATTAATCTTGTAAAAGATAAAAATATATTACCTTTTATATCTTTTCGGATCCAATCTTGAGTGCACATCAAAGCCTCTAAAGTGTCTTCCTTCAACCTACTACGTTGTTGACTTAAAACACGACCACTAGTACTAAAGGCGGACTCTGAAGCAACGGTAGAGATAGGAATTGCTAAAAAGTCCCTTGCAATCTTTTGCAAAGTTGGAAATTTCAAACCATTTTGTTTCCACCATCCTAAGATGTCAAAATTTTCCTTTTTTTGTTTATCAAGCAAGACACCATCTTCCAAGTAGGAAGTAAATTCTGACTTGACATTTGTAGTTGAAGTATTTTCCATCACATATTCCGAATAAGCCTTCTCCCAATCTTGACTTGTGACATCAATGTCATCTACCAATGTTGATGCACCAACTTCACTACTTGTAGGAACCATATCATTATTTGGTTGATATTCTTCAACTAAATCTTCACACATTTGTATTACCTTTTCCAATTCTTTGGGAGCATTATTCCCATACATAAGTGGGAAGAAGTAATTCAACAAAGTTATTTTATATCTAGGATCCAAAACAGCCCCTATTGCCATCACCCCATTAATCAAACTCCAATATTTGTCAAACTTCACTATCATACTTCTTGCCATACTTTGTATAGTATCACTAGAAGAATCTTCCCACTTTCTTAAAGCTAATCTTATTTGACAAACTTTGGGAAAATAAATGTTTGATGTTGGATACTTAGTACCCGAGAACAACTCAGTGACACTAAAAAATAATTTCAACTTGTCACAAATTTCTCTTGCCATTTTCCAATCTTCTTCACTTGGTGCACACTTATATTGGGAATCACGGCGTTGTTTTAAACGTTTAAAAACTTGTTCGTAAGGCAATGCAGAAGCAAGCATTAAATAAGTAGAGTTCCATCTTGTTCTACAATCTTGTGCAAGCTTCTTTTCATAAGTCATGTTCAATTGATTACAAGTTTCTTTAAATTTCTCCTCCCTCTTTGGTGTTGCTACCCAAAAACCGACACTTTCCCTAATCTTTGGCAGAAGAAAATGAAACGCTTCAACTTTTTTAGGGTCTAATATTTACATTTCTCTCTCTTAATAAATACATGAATATTTATTTATTTATTTTTATAAATAAACATAAAGGAAATGACTAAAAAACCTAATCTAAAATATATATATTAAATTAACTATATTAAAATAATAGGCGGGGCGGGGTCCCCACGGGGCGGGGGGTGTATTCCCCGTCCCCGTCCCCGAAATGCTCTCGGGGGAATTTTTCTCCCCATCCCTGCCCCCACGGGGGAAAATTCCCCATCTTTGGGGCCCCGAACGGGGCGTTCCCCGCGGGGATCCCCATTAACAGGTCCAAACTGACATCCCTACTTTAAAGTGAGGTGTACCTTAGGATAGTTCATACTTGTGTTTTCAATTGCTTTGTTTTGTTTGCTTTATTATTCTGGGCATTGTCTTGGAGTTTCATAGATCCTAACCCGGATCTGGGGATACCCTGTTAGGTAGCATAAGCTGTGAGGGACCTGTCCAGCATAGACCGACATGGGTGAAGCAGTGGCTACGTTGGTGTGGCACCTTGGTCTGTACCGATATCCCTTGTGTTGCAACGAGGAGAATATGGGTCTTCTGAGGAGTCATTAAGCACCAACCGACCTTAGAACCCTAATTTGACCCAACTTGGCCATAGAACAGTAGCAGTATGCTACACCCATTGAGGCTAAACTCTCGCGATGGTTCTGGCCGCAAGAAAAGATTGCGATGCTGGAGTTATGACCGATTGAGGGTGGTCAGTGATATTGGGATCCTCTAGAACCCGTTTACTTTTGATAGGACATGTCTTAACCAACAAACTGAAAGAGGGTAATACCTAAACTTCATGCTGGACTAAACTCTAAGGGCTGTCTTGTGTGACTTGTGTGCCTTCAAACTTGACTACTTGCATGCTTGTCATCTGACACATGAGTTCCTTGCAGGTTTTGTTTACAATCCTTAATTTGGGACTCATTACAGGGCCTACTTACATCACTTCATGCATAGCATACCATCATACCATTGCATACATCCTGCATAAGGACTAACCCATTTCAAGGATCTCAAGGGTCTGTGATGCAGGTCATGATGAATCAAAATGTCTAGCAAGGGGAAAAGGGGATTTATTTTCCTCTAGCCAAGGTTGATAATTTGAGTCAGGGGCTATGACCCACTTGATATGGTGAGCCTTGACTCTTGAAGAAGGATTCTCAACAACACGAAGTTCCTTCAATCAAGTTACCGGATTCAAATTCTAACAATTTTTCTTGTCTACCCCGCGAGATCCTTGAAAACATTGCATGCATATCATACATATCATTGCATTACAGGTACCCTTGTTGCAGGTCACTTACCTTTTTCGCTGTTTATTTCAGCAATGGCTTCCCAACAAGATAACCAGGGTCTTCATGCTCAAGAGACTCAGTTCAGGGAGATCTTCCTAAGCCTGTCCAAGGGGCAGGAAGAGTTGAGGACACTCCTCATGGGGAATTCGGCCCAGAAAAGTCCCGAAGATGACAAGGACGAACGGCTGAAACGTCTGCAAGCTGAGGTAGATACTATGAGAACCCAGATGCTGGGGCAAATGGCTCTCATTCAAGGCTTAGCTCGGGAGCAAGAAGAGTTGAGGACCATGATCAGTCAACTTCATCAAGACAGATACAACATAAAGCAACCAGCCCAAGTCAGGGACCAGGTCATTGATCAGCTTCCAAGAGGACAAGAGTCTGGTATGGTGAAGAATAGATCTCCCCAAATTGCTACCACTTCACAGGTCCAACCACAACCCCGCCCAGAGCAACAGGTTGATCAGAGTAAGCCAAGCAGGTCCAGGAGGCAATTCACCCAGCTCAACTTGTCGTTGTTTCAAGCTTTATAACACCTGTTGAGGTTGAATCTGATTACACTAAGAGCTCCTCCCCGGAACCCCAACATCTCTGCTCCTAACTATCATCCCAACAAAAGATGTGCATACCACTCCGATAGTCTTGGACATGACACTGCCGACTGCTGGGCTCTGAAGAACAAGGTCCAGGACCTGATTAATGAAGGAGCAGTGGATTTCACCCAAGTGGGTCAGGCTGAGTCCTTCTACCATCCCTATCGGATTCACCATTTGAAGTAACAATTCCTGAAATGAGAAGACTTTTCGTCCATTAGAATTTTCAAGTTGTAATTTTCTTTTGATTGTTCAATCAATTATCATGTCAAACGCTGTTATTTCGTTGATGCATCGCATATGTCTGTTTTGAATCAATATATTCGCATTCGCTATATTCAAACTGCTTTCATTTTTTTGATGTCAACTCTCAATTAATAATTCTGATCCTCTTGAGGGAGGATGACGAAAATGATACCACGATCCTTACAATATGCTTTTGGACAAACCCTGCTGATGAGGTACAGGCATTGTTTCCATTCCTAAACACTGGAGTTATAAGGAAGATAATCCCTCGTCAACCCCTTCGAGCCAAAGAAGTAGGAGTTTTTATTTTCGAAAATTAAAACCCTTAATCATAACCTGGGGCAGGATAGTCTTCTCAGTTGATCCAAGTGCACAACGAATGGCACCAAAGAAGTCCTTCCAAAGCAAAAGACAGTGATGGTTCCGAATAATCATAAGGATAGGCAGTCATTATATCTCTCAAAATAAAAGCCCAATAAGTCAAAACCTATGAAGGAGACTTACAAAACTGGGGCATCCCGCTGACTGTAATCACAAAAAGGAACAGTTCAGGCAAAAAACAGGGATAACGAAATAAAAAAGAAAGAGGTCCTACAAACCCTCAACACGAAAGGAAATGACTGTCTATTCAAAATAAATTGTCAACATCCGAACCATCACTGGTATATCAGGACAAAGACTCAAACAAGGTCTAATGCACGATTAGCTGAGTTTAGGTTTGAAGAACATCACGAAGAGCGGGTGGGTACAAATAAAATTTGAGCCTTTATCCTTTGTTTCGTAAACCGTGAACCATGCCACGTTATAACCCTTAAAAGTCCTAGCTGAAGCATGGGTTAGTTCAAAAGCACACTGTTACGAAAGGTATCCTGACTCCTTAAGGCTTGCGGTAACATAACGAGTTGACATCACATTTTACAAAATTTGCTTGCTTTGCTTAAAAACTGCGTTTTCAAAAACTTCAAGACAGACATAAGCTTTGCATTTTTAACATAACTTCGTTTGCATATGACTTTTTGTTCGAACAGCAGAGAAATTCGCACGATGATTATCTTATGAACAAAAAAAATCTTCTCAACAAAAGGAGTCATCTCAAGTGGAAGAAACACTTCCCACCAAGGGGCAGACATGATCATGGTCCATAATCTGGGGTAGTCAAGTCAAGATTCAGAGAATCTCTCAACAGCCAAAATAACCAGGGGCAAATCTCCGCCTGAGTCACTTGGGGCATTGGACATGAATTCCAGCTATGAATCTTGCCTGATCAAACGAAGATCTTCTGGTCACATGGCAACACTATTGACAGGGGCACCTCCCTACATCCTAAGAGCACGGACATAGTCGAAAAAAAATACTACGCATAATCAAAGACCCGCTAGGTTGACACACCTAGGCAAAAATAAGGGCTTCCCGGCGAACCAAAAGGGTTCGGGCAAAAATAAGGGATGAAATGAAAAAAATCTGTACACCCGGCAAGTCGAAAACATGAAAAGGCGGCTTGGGAAAAAATGGGTATCCCGGTGGACTGAAAACCCGAAAGGGCGGTCCAGGCAAAAATTAGGGATCAAAAGCGTATGACTATGTTCCATTATCTCGTCACTTGCCTACCAGAAGAAGATTTGTTAATCGGCAGTCATCAAGCACCTCCACAGGTACCTTCTTCTCCAGCAGAAACTGGGGCAATAAGAATTGTCCGAACGATACAAGCTGCTCTGTCCTCCAGGTACAAGGTAAATTCAGCTGAAGAACATGACCAGGATACCTTCACTCCCCGGGAGTAAGACGAGATTCAGCCATACTTTCCCCAAGCAGAGGTGGTCTCCCATCAGCCCTAAAAAGGCACCGTATCTCCAACAAGTCAGCAACACTCTCCCCGAGCAAAGTTATCCTCAGTCAGCCTCAAGAAAGTGGGTATCCCCAGAAGATCTCAACATTCCCCAATGGAGTATACAGACATTCCTAGCAAGTATCCCCGACAATCTTGATCTAAGATTGTTCCCCGGCGGAATACCGGACATCTAGTGAAGCCATTCCCCAGTCCAATCTGAAAAGTTTCCCCAGGAGAGTTCAATCAATCTCCCCAGTAGATTCATGAAGCTTATCCCCAGTAGATTCTGGAAGCTTATCATCTGCAGAGTGTGAACACTCCCCCGGTTTTATTCAAAGGTTAGTCCTCACCAGAGCTTATAACTGGGTTATCCTCAGCCAATTACCACAGAAAGATCGTCCTCGACGAAGTTCTTTCTATCCCCCAGCGGAGTTCATCAAATCTTCCAACAAAACCTATCAATGGTATCCCCAGTGGAGTTATCATCAGCATCTCAGCGAAGTATCTCTTCCCACAGAGTAATTCCCCGCAGAATAATCTACTCGCCAAGTTTATTCCCCAACGGAGTCATCCTCTCCTACCGGTATCCTTGCAACCATCATCCCCCAGCGGAAACAAAAAAAGCTCTACTCTTCCACAGCAGCCCAGAATTTGACTTCCCGGAATTCGTCAAGGATTTATTTTCCTAGACAAAAATACAGTCATAAACATCACATCTTCATACATTATAGCATGCACGTACGCATCATGGACATACAATCTCATTTATTCTGAGAACATCACGCATCTCATACATCATGACATCGCATACAACTAACGTTTTGTCTTTTCAGGACAAAGGTCAGTACAAAGATGATTACTGTCAACTGTCACAATTCCAGACTCGATTCCTGTATCCAGCCAGGGCACGTCTGAAGAGTTTGAAGATCCGATTCCTGTATCTTGCCAGGGTGTATCTGTTGACGACTAATTCCAGACTCGATTCCTATATCCTGCCAGGGCACGTCTGAAGAGTTTGAAGATCCGATTCCTGTATCTTGCCAGGGTGTATCTGTTGACGACTAATTCCAGACTCGATTCCTGTATCCTGCCAGGGCACGTCTGAAGAGTTTGAAGATCCGATTCCTGTATCTTGCCAGGGTGTATCTGTTGACGACTAATTCCAGACTCGATTCCTGTATCCTGCCAGGGCACGTCTGAAGAGTTTGAAGATCCGATTCCTGTATCTTGCCAGGGTGTATCTGTTGACAACTAATTCCAGACTCGATTCCTGTATCCTGCCAGGGCACGTCTGAAGAGTTTGAAGATCCGATTCCTGTATCCTGCCAGGGTGTATCTATTGACGACTATTTTCTAGACTCGATTCCTGTATCTTGCCAGGGCACGTCTGAAGAGTTTGAAGATCCGATTCCTATATCTTTCCAGGGTGTATCTGTTAACGACTAATTTCCGGACTCGATTCCTGTATCCGGCCAGGGCACATCTACATGAAGAGTTTAGAGATTCGATACCTGTATCCAGCCAGGGCATATCTACATAAAGAGTTTGAAGATCAACCCCTGTAACAGGCCAGTTACTGTTTTTCTTTCTCAGGCACGCAAGTTCTCGCTAAGGAATCTCTTACGCGATCGACAACCTCCCGATGGCATCTATAAGCCCATCCACATACCAACAGTTCCAAATGGCATATATAAGCCCATTCCCGACAAGGTTCTGTCACACTTCCAGATGGCATCTATAAGCCCATCCTCCTATCCACCATCTCTCCAAATGGCATCTGTAAGCCCATTCCCGCCATCACACTGCTGATACTCTACTATGCGAGTGCAAATTTCTGGGCACTCTAGTGTTCAATCACCTTCCACCTTCGGATTACGAAAGGCATGCCAGCCAATCTACATCCTCAGGTCTAAGAAGATTGAACAGGGGCAACTGTTGTACCCCAAAATTTGCCCTCCCATATTCTTCAAAGATTTGACAAGATCAAGCTTCAAAATCTCTCAAGGGTTGCACAGTCCAATTGCCTCCTAACATAGTCAAAATTAGGGTTTTGGTTCTTGCAAGGAAGTTGAGGTTTTCAAGGGCTCAATCAAGTCCCATATGCCTATATACATTGTCAAGCATTCATATGTCAAGTATCACAACTCACAGCATCAAATTGCACAGTCAAAAGCCCTAATTGCTCCACAGTCAACTACAGGGGTAAAATGGTCATTTGACAGTCAAAAGTCAAAATTTTTGGTCAACATATAATTTTGAAGCCACAATCATCATTTGATCAATTCTTGATCATGATTCCACAAGCATGGCTCAAAAAGTCTCAAGATGCAAAAGTTTCTATTTTTGGACAGCTGGAAAGTCAACTGCAAATTGACCAAGGCATAACTTCCTCATGGTTCATCAGAAAAATCCCATCCAAAGCTAATTTTGAAGGGGATGAAATTTCCTACAACTCATCTTCACACTCCAAGTCCAAGAAATGCTCTCACAAAAAGTTATCAATTTCAACATTATAGGTCATTTTCAAAAGTCAACAAAAAGGCACTTTAAGTCAAAGACCATAACTTGAGATTGGTAAATCAAAATGACATGGGACCAAAGACATTGGTTAGAGGACTCCAAGACATTTCCAAAATGTCCAAGAACATGTTCATAGCTTCAAAATTGAGCAAGATATGCATTGGAGAAGTTGGGACATTTTTGGGAACTTTCAAAAGTCAACTTTGCCTAAAAAGCCTCAAATTTGCTAATGGGCCTCAAATTCTTTCTTGAATCATTATCCAAAGCCTATGCACGACCCATTGAGCTCAAAATGATCTATTTTCTTATTTTTAATTAATTAATTGAATTTTTATTATTATTAATTCATTTAATTGGTTTTAATTGTAGAAAAATATCAAAGAATGGTTGTCAAATCTTTTTATGCAGCAAATACACTCCATATATGCTAAAGATTTCGTGCATCACTCAAGGGGACAAGATCTTCCATAATTGGAAAAGTTTTCATGGAAAAAGATTGGAAAATACGTAATTGAAAATCAAATATTCAAGTCATCAATTCATGGACTTTTGGGCCAAGGTTTTGACCTAATTTGCATCACATACAAAGGCATAAGCTAACCCTATTCAAAGGGACACGAAAAAGCTGCTGAAGCCATAGAACCAATTTGCAAATTTTGAAGAGAAACTTGAAAACTGAAATCATACTTGCAGTGCCTTTCCACGCCTAAAAAGGATTCCAATACGTTGCCTAAGTCTCCAGGAAGCGTTTGCAATCAAGAATCAATCCTAACACGCGAAGAATCAAAGAACATAGGCCACACGGTTTTCCTTATTTTTCAAACTTGCATAACACGATTCATGTGCTTTTAATCTATTTTCTTGTTTGATTCATGCTAATAGGTACCTTCTGAAGCGATTGGTATAAGTTAATTGTGCTAACGCTGCCTGAATCGAAATTCACCATGGATGAAACCTAGGGTTTCTGAAGCTTCAAATTAGGGCTTTAGGCATCAGGAAAAATTGGACTAAGCCATGACCATGGTTGAATTCGTCAAGGCCAGACGAATTCAACCAACCGATCGCGCCCTTTTTATATTGATTCCTCTTCTATTCGCTATTTTTCACACTTTCACTTAGTGGGGGGTTTAAAACCCCCGCTATCTTGTTTATAATTGCAGGAAGAACGAAGAAGAAGGATGAGCTGTCCAAGCGCTATGGGAACATTCAAACTTTAGCGCGCTTTTTTCATATCCCAGCATGTTTGACACTTTACTTATATTATATTTCTTTATTATATTGTTTACAAACGCGCTTGGTGGCTCAGTTGGTTGGGAACGTGGCTGGCAGGTATAGGGACCTGGGTTCGATTCCCAGGTCCCCCCATATAATTCTTGATTTTTGTTTTAAAGTGTTCTAATGCAGCTTTCATCAAATACCCTACCATGAGCCCCACGCCTAGGCTTGCCAAGTGGCTTTGAGGAGCAATCTGAAGGTCAGGAGATGAATTCCATCATATGGTCCAGTCAATGAGCATCCACACGATCAGAAAAGTCAAAGATGGCCTTGTCTTAATGGGCCAGAATTCCTCAAACAAACCTCCACATGGGCCAGACACCCCCCTTGGTTTGCATGCTTTTTTAAATTTAATTTTCTTTTCTTTCTAATTCTTTTTAATTGTTATAATTATCATTAATTCACTAAAATAATTCTTTCCATAATAAAAACAGAAAATCAAAATACAAAATATATTTTTTTATTTATTAATTTCCTCACTAATTTATTTTTGTAAATAAACTCTAACAATTAAATTTAGTTTAATTTAGGTTAAAATTCAATCTTTTTCTTAAATAAAAATCATATAGAATTAGGTTTTGACATTTTTTTATCTTTTCTTAATTAATTATTTTCATCATTATTTATTATTATTATTATTTTTGTAAATAAACATGTAAATTAATTAACTAGTAAATTAGGTTAACTTTAATCTTTTCATTAATAATTAAAATAAACTTAGAATTAGGGTTTTCTTTTAATTTTATTTTCTTTATTTCATTAAATACAAAAACATAAAAAACACATTTTCTTTTCTTTCTTTAAATAATTAATTAGTATTCAATTTTTAATTTAATTTCTCAAAAGGGTCCAAAACCCTCGGACGTCCTGATTTTAATTCTTTCGCGCTTTATTTTCTTATTGATTATTATGTAACTGTTCAAGGATGTAATAGTAATTAGGTATTTTTTAACTTTCCGCATTTTTATCAAAAACGGGTCTTTGTATTTTGGCGATGTATAGACCCGCGCCTTGTAATAGTGTAGTCTTTATCTTTCCGTCTTTTAATTTTCCGCACTCCTAACTGCTAAACTCGCATGAAAGAATGTATGATAACTAAAAACAACGCGTAGCTCACAATGCCATGATCAAAGATAAAACATAACATGAAAACAACACACAAATACACACACCACTTCTAGGGTACGCCTCACTCGTTGCCTTCGAAACGTGGTCGTCAAGTATAAGACGTTTTAGCGGTCGCTCTTATGTCCATGATCCAGTTGCCTCGAAACAGTTGCCTCGAAACGGTTGCCTCGGATTAAAAAAGGATCTAGGACATTAGGGTAGCTGCTAAGGTGTCCTAACTGTTGCTTCGGTGACCACACTGTCCCTACAACCGAATTGACCCGAACACCTCCAACGGTGGTGCTACCTACCTCTCAATGGTGGGATGGCACTACCTTAAGGACTTTTACACAGCCTAATTCCTTAGGGTAGGTAGATGACTCATGGATACTTGCTCTCTTCAAAAACAAATCAAAAATCTTTTCACACTGACACTTTCAAAAAAACTTTCAAAACAAATTTTTCAAACACTCTTGAGGACAGATACAAGAGTTATTCAGAAATCTTTCAAAGAAACTTTTTTCAAACCCACTCACATTTTGAAAAGCAAACATTTTGAAAACATAAGAGCAAGTATCTAAGAGCCCGTGGATAACCACGGATAGAAAGGGTGCTAACACCTTCCCTTTCTATAAATCTACCTCCCGAACCGAGAAACGTTCTCATAAGGAATTTTACTGTGCTTTTTGTTGTACCCCAAAATTTGCCCTCCCATATTCTTCAAGGTTTGCCAAGATCAAGGTTCAAAATCTCTCCAGGGTTGCACAGTCCAATTGCCTCCTAACACAGTCAAAATTAGGGTTTTGGTTATGGCAAAGAAGTTGAGGTTTCCAAGGGTCCAATCAAGTCCCACATGCCTATAAACATTGTCAAGCATCCTTATGTCAAGTTTCAAGACTCACAGCATGAAATTGCACAGTCAAAAACCCTAAATGCTTCACAGTCAACTGCAGGGGCAAAATGGTCATTTGACAGTCAAAAGTCAAAATTTTTGGTCAACATCTTATTTTGAAGCCACAAACATCATTTGATCAATTCTTGATCATGATTCTCAAAGCATGGCTCAAAAAGTCTCAAGATGCAAAAGTTTCTATTTTTGGACAGTTGAAAAAGTCAACTGCAAATTGACCAGGGCATAACTTCTTCATGGTTCATCAGAAAAATTCCATCCAAATCTCATTTTGAAGAGAATGACATTCCCTACAACTCATCTTCACACTCCAAGTCCAATAAATGCTCTCACAAAAAGTTATCAATTTCAACATTATAGGTCATTTTCAAAAGTCAACAAAAAGGCACTTTAAGTCAAAGACCATAACTTGAGATTGGTAAATCTAAATGACATGGGACCAAACGCATTGGTTAGAGGACTTCAAGGCCTTTCCAAAATGTCAAAGAACATGATCAAAGCTTAAAAATTGAGCAAGATATGCCTTGTAGAAGTTGGGAATTTTTGGGGAATTTTGAAAAGTTAACTTTGCATAAAAGGGTTCAAAAATGCTAATGGGCCTCAATTTCTTCCATGAATCATTACCCAAAGGCCATGCACGACCCATTAAGCTAAAAGGGAGTTATTTTCTTATTTTTAATTAATTAATTGAATTTTTAATCTTATTAATTCATTCAATTAAAATTAATTAAGAGAAAAATACTAAATCATGTTTTTAAATCCTTTTATGCAGCAAATATGTCCATTATGAGCTCAAGATTTCGTGTGCCTTCTCAAGAGACAAAATCTTCCACAATTGGCAAGTTTCCATGGCAAAAAGATTTGAAAAAAGATATGGAAAATCAAATATTCAAAATCATAAATGGATGGATTTTGGGCTGGCTTTTTGACCTAATTCTACTCACACACATATGCAAGACTGAAACCTAATGCAAGATACACAGAAGTTGCGCTCAAAACCATAGAACAACATTGCACTTTTTTCACAAAATATTGAAAACTGAAAACCTAGTTAGGAGACGTTTCAAGGCTGCAAAAGTATTCCAAAACCTTGCCAAGACATCCAGGAAGCATTTGCAATCGAAACCAAGCCTCCACGCACAGAGAATTGGTAGAATGACATCATACTTTTCTTGAAATTTTTCATAATCGTGTTTCAGTTTCCATGCATCATTTGTGATTTTTAACTGTTGATTTATACTAACATGAACCTTCTGAAGCTAATGACATAATTCAATTGAATTATCAAGCCCTGTATCGTGATTCACCATTAATGTATTTTAGGGTTTCAGGAACTTTGAATTAGGGCTTTACATATATGGAAAAATTGGCCATTCAAACTGGTACCGTTGAAATCAGGATATCCAGACGAATCAATTGACCACCTCGCGCCCTTTTTATAATTGATCATGCTCTAATCGTTATTTTCATACATTGCAGTTAGTGGGGGTTTAAAACCCCCGCTATTTACTTGTATTTATAGGAAAAAGAGGAAGACGAAGATGGCGTGTCTGAGCGTGATTGGAGGGTTTGAATGTTAGCGCGTTTTTGTTTTGGTTCAGCATAACACGTTCTTTTCATATATATTATTTCTATCCTATTATAATATCAAAGAGACTCAATAGCCTGGATGGTTGATGCGCTGGCTTGCAGGTATTGGGACCTGGGTTCGATTCCCAGGTCCCCCACTTCTTCCATAATTTTTTCTTCAATATGTTTCTATGCAGTATACCATCAACGTCCTACCATACAACTCCACATCTATGCTTGCCACCTATGCATAAGGATCCATCTGAAGGCTATGAATAGAGGTCCACCATGCACGCTGGTTAACCATTCCATACGCAATTCCAGAAAGTCCAAAGGGCCTTGCATTCTTGGGCCAAATTTCTCAAATAACACCTCCAAATTGGGTCTGAATACCCCCATTGTTTGTATTTCTTTTTTCTAATTTCCTTTTCTTTCCTTCTTTTTATTTTAATTGTTTTTTTTGTTTTATTCAATCCATAAAAATATTTTTCATAATAAAATAAAAATATAGAAAAAAATTAAAAAAACATGTTTATTGTTATTATTATCTAATTCATTATTTATTTTTGTAAACAAATTTTAATAATCAATTTAGTTTAATTTAGGGTTTTCAATTTTAATGTTTTTCTTAAATAAGTAAAATATGTAGAAATTAGGTTTTTAGCATTTTATTCTTTTTCTTAATAAATAATTTCTTCTTATTATAATTATTATTAATTATTAATTATTTTGTAAATACCCATGTAATTAATTAATTAGTGTAAATTAGGTTAAAACTTGAATATTTCCCTTAAACAATTAAAAATAATTTAGAACTAGGGTTTCATTTAACTTCTAACTTTAATTAATTTTCTTTATTTCATAAATACCAAAAACCATAAAAAATAACTTCTTTTCTTTATTAAATAATTAATTAACTTTTAATTTCAATTTAATCTTTAAAGGGTCCAACGCCCTCGAACACTCGATTCTAATTTCTTTTCGCACGTTTATTCTTATGTTTCTTTTTTTAATATTATGTAATTGCCCAAGCCTTGTAATAGTAATTAGGAAATTTATTTACTTTCCGCATTTTTATTCAAAACGGGTCTTTCTTAATTTGGCGATGTATAGACCCGCGCCTTGTAATAGCGTAGGACTTTATTTTCCGCACTTTAATTTCCGCACCCTTTAAATTCTAAACTTTGCATGAAAGAATCAATGGCCTAAATTAAAAGCAACCGTAGATCACCATAATGCATGACAAGATAAAACATAACTGAAAACAATACATAAATTCACACACCACTCTTAGGGTACGCCTCACTGTTGCCTTGCCCTCGAAACGTGGTCGTCGAGTATAGGACGTTTTAGTAAGTCCTTATGTCCATGATCTATGGAATAGGGGTAGCTTCTAAGGTGTCCTACTGTTGCTCTGGTGACCACACTGTCCCTTAACGAATTGACCCGAACACCTCCAACAGTGGTGCTACCTACCTCTCAATGGTGGGATGGCACTACCTTAAGGACATTTACACAGCCTAATTCCTTAGGGTAGGTAGATGACTCATAGATACTTGCTCTAATTCAAAACAAATCAAAAAACTCTTTTCACACCAACACTTTCAAAAAGCTTTCAAAACAATTTTTCAAACACTCTTGAGGACTGATACAAGAGTCGATCTGAAATCTTTAAACGAAACTTTTTTCAAACCCACTCACACTTGAAAAGTAAACACTTTTGAAAACACAAATGAGCAAGTATCTAAGAGCCCATGGATAACCATGGATAGAAAGGGTGCTAACACCTTCCCTTTCTATAAATCTACCTCCCGAACCGAGAAATTATCTCATAAGGAATTTTGTTGTGCTTTTGTCCTTTCCATGTTGGAGAAAATAAAAGACGGTGACGACTCTTGCTTCCGTGACATTTCGCGAACCAGCGTTAAACAGTCAGTTCCAGATCCACCGATCACAGAACTGGCGACTCTGCTGGGGATACTCTAAAGTGAGGTGTACCATAGGACTAAGATCACTTGTGTTTTCAATTGTCTGAATTGCTTGCTTTATTATTGTGGGACTGTCTCGGGAGTTACATAGATCCTAACCCGGATCTGGGGATACCCTGTTAGGTAGCATAAGCTGTGAGGGACCTGTCCGGCATAGACCGACATGGGTGAAGCAGTGGCTACGTTGGTGTGGCGCCTTGGTCTGTACCGATATCCCTTGTGTCGCAACGAGGAGAATATGGGTTTTTTGAGGAGTCATTAAGCACCAACCAACCTTAGAACCTTAAATGACCCAACTTGGACAATAGAACAGTAGCAGTATGCTACGCCCATTGAGGCTAAACTCTCGTGATGGTTCTGGCTGCAAGAAAAGATTGCGATGCTGGAGTTATGACCGATTGAGGGTAGTCAGCGATATTGGGATCCTCTAGAACCCGGTTACTTCTGATAGGACAGGTCTGAACCAACAAACTGAAAGAGGGTAATACCTAGACCTCATGCTGGCCTAAACTCTAAGGGCTGTCTTGTGTGACTTGTGTGCCTTATCATGTTTGCCTATGTGAATATTTGTGGTGTGCTTTATCATAACATCATGCCATCATAAACATTGCATGCATCCTGCATAAGGACTGACCATTTCAAAGACAAGAAGGTTTCACCTTTGCTCTGTTTTGTAGGACATCATGATGCCTATGCGAAGGAATACTATCTGGTCCAACTTTGTTCACCCATCTGAGTTGCTTGAAGAGTTGGTTAGCAGAATTCCAAATACTACTTCCTTCATCCAGAGGCATGGTTCTCTTCTCAGTTTAGTCACGGTAAAGTGGGACCAACAGCTGATGAGTGTCCTGACCCAGTTCTATGACCCTCTGTACCAGTGCTTCACCTTTCAAGACTTCCAGCTGGTCCCTACCCTGGAAGAGTTCTCTGATTTGCTTGGTATCCCTATCTTGGATCAGACTCCCTACACTGGTTGGGAAAAGACTCTTAGGCTTGAGGAGGTTACTGTAGCTCTTCCCTTGACCCACCAAGAAGTAATGGACAATTGGGTGACTAGAAGCGGAGTTAAGGGTTTCTTGGCAAAGTTTCTGATTGGTAAGGCTAACAGTTTCTGGAATGACTTGGACTTTAGGGCATATGAAGACATCTCGGCTCTCTTAATCTATGGTCTAGTCTTGTTTCCTAATCTTGATAACTTCATTAACGTCACTGCCATAAGGATCTTCATGTCTCGGAACCCTGTACCCACTCTCTTGGGTGATGTCCTACAACAACTCTATGCTCGTACTGCCCGAAGACGAGGAACTCTGTGGTGTTGCATCCCTTTGTTAGTGAGGTGGTTTATTTTGCACCTCCCTAAGTTCGTGCTGAAGAACAAAGAAGGAAGAGGTTGGGCTCATAGGTTAATGTCTCTCACTGATAAGGACATCATTTGGACTCTCAGAGGTTTGGATGAGATATCTGTTATTGATCGTTGCGGAGAATATCCCAATGTTCCTTTGATTGGTACCCAAGGAGGAATCTCTTATAATCCATGTCTAGCTCTCCGTCAGTTTGGAAGAGCCAAAAGAGAAGGGCCTCATGAGATGTTGGTGCCTCACCTCAGTTTTGAGTTTCAGGTGGATAGTGACGAGCTGCGTCGTAGGTTCATCAAGGCTTGGGACAGAATTCACAAAGCTGACTCACAAGAGTTGGGACCAAAGACTTCTCTACCTATGGAAGCCTACTACAAATGGGTCCGCATCCGTGCTCAGAAGTTAGGTATGCCATATGAAGCTGTCAGACCCGTCACTCTTGAGTATCCTGATAAAGATGGGGCTCCTCCGACTGTCCTCCCTCCTCAGATACCCACTGATTATGATACACTAAAGAGGTCTTGGGCGCAACTACGAGAAGAACGGGATTCTTATCGGGAAAAGTTCAACAAGCAGGAACTGAAGATCCAGAGGCTGACAAAGCAGTTGGAGAACGAGCGAGCTTTGAATGACTACATCCGTACCGAGAAGAGGAGATCCTGGGATCAATGATGAGCTTTGGATGTTCTTTTACAGTTTTATTTCCCTTTTTAGTATTTCCATTTTTTATGTAACGCCTAAGGGCAATCTGTTGAACAATTTAAATTTCAAAGTTGAATCTAATGAAGTGTGTTCCTTTTTGTTTACAAAGTTGATTCCCAATTGTCTTTGAAAACATAAATCATACGCATTCCATTCATCATGTGCATCACATATACTCTTCTTTTCAGGTTGCTTAATGTTCTTCGCTGTTTATTTCAGCATCATGAACCCTGAATCATCTATCGAGCAGTCTATCAAGGCCCTTCAGGCTCAGAACGCCCAATTTCAGGAGCTGATCATGGGTTTGGCTCAAGGTCAAGAGGAGCTGAAGGCTCTGCTGGTCAAGAAGAAGAAGAAGAGAACTGTTCTATTCAACACAGGCCGGAGATTTGGTAACACACTGCAGAATGAGGAAGCTGGTTCTTCTGTAGGCAAAGGCAGTCCCCAGGGGGGAAAGGCTCCAAGTCCGGTGGTCTCTGACAACGAGACTGATTATAATGAGGAACAATATCCTCTAGCTGAAGACAGATACAAGTAGTTGGAAGACCGTCTGAATGCCATGGAAATTCAACAAGTGCCTGGTTTGGATTTCGGAGACTTGGGTCTATCTTCTGGTGTGATCATCCCGCACAAGTTTAAAGCACCATCTTTCGCAAAGTATGACGGGGCGTCTTGCCCTAAGTTACATCTCAAATCTTATGTGCGGAAGATTTAGCCGTATACAGTGGACAAGAACTTGTGGATCCACTTCTTCCAGGAGAGTCTTTCAGGGACTCATCTCAAATGGTTCTATCAGCTGGATGGAACCAAGGTTCGTAACTGGGAGGAGTTGGCTACTGATTTTTACAAGCAGTATCAATATAATGCCGACCTCGCTCCTACACGTACCCAACTCCAGGGTATGTCGCTAGGATCGGGAGAAGGTTTTAAAGAGTATGCGCAGAAGTGGAGGGACCTGGCTAGCAGGGTGCAGCCTCCGTTAACCGACCGTGAATTGGTAGATATGTTCTTGGGGACCCTATCCGGGCCGTTCTTTAATCACCTTATTGGAAACTCGTCTGCAGGGTTCACAGACCTTATTCTGTCTGGGGAAAGGATAGAGGCTGGTATGAAGTCAGGGAAGATTCAGAAGGGTGCGTCCTCGAGTTCTGAGAAGAAACCTTTTAAAAAGGAGGCCAGTGCTGTGTATGGGCCTAGAAGGCAAGATAAACCAGAACGCCGCCAAACTGTCAACGCGGTGGTAATTGCTAAGCCTGCTGCCGCTCCTCGGCAACCTAACCAACCAAGGGGTGAGAGACCCAAAAGAGAATTTACCCGGCTAAGTATGACCTTGTCACAAATCCTGCCGCAACTGCTATCGACCAACTTGGTGACCGTCAGAGAGGCTCCAAAGGTTGTGAATACTGCATCTCCTAAGTATAATCCAAATGCCCGCTGTGCTTATCACTCCGATAGCCCGGGGCATTCTACTGATGACTGCTGGGCCCTGAGGAATAAGGTGCAGGACCTTATTGATGCAAAGGAGATACAATTTGAGGCGCCTGAGAGGCCAAATATGGTGACTGCTCCTATGCCCCAGCATGGAGTAAATGCCATTGATGAAGACTTGTATGCCGTTTCTGTGAATGATGTAGCTACCCCTCTATTGACTGTCAAGAGGAACTTGCTGCTGGCCAGTTTATTTCCGGGTTGTAGCAAGGGTTGCCTTTTGTGTGTTGTTTCCCCTACTGGTTGTCCGTTGCTGAAGTTAGGCATCCAAAGCCTGATGGATAGCAAGGAGATTTTGTTCAAAAAGACTGCTATTCCTTTTGTTCCCGTTGAAGAAGTATCTGTCGTTACAATTTTCAACAATCCAATCAAGGCTCCCCCGAGGAAGCCAGTTAAAATCATGTTTGTTGCACCCATTATTATCACTGTTCCGGGGCCCCTCCCCTATGAATCTGACAAGGCTGTCCCATGGCACTATGGGGCAGATGTATATGTACTTGGGGTGAAGGAAGAGTTCAACACCGGTTCCAGCATCAGCAATATCACCGGTCCAGCTAAAGTAACTCGCAGTGGCAGGCTCTTCTCGCCTGACATTGCGCCACCAGTTATCCGAAGACCTCTTATAATAACGCCTGCAAGTGCGCCTGTTCCCCCTTCTGATCAAGTTGCTTCCCCTGCTGCCGAGTCATCTAATACTCGGGGCAAAGGGATTGATGATGAGCCTGACCGGATGGAGGCACCGAAGACTGTGAATGTTGAAGCCTCCCAGCAAGAGATGGAGGAAATTCTTAAGATAATCAAGAAGAGTGACTTTAACGTCGTTGAATAGCTGGGGCATACCCCCTCCAAGATCTCGATGCTATCATTACTGCTGTGCTCAGAGGCCCATGCCAAGGCCCTGATTTCATTTCTGAAGACGGCCCATGTGCCACAAGAGACCTCTGCAGATCAATTCACTGACTGTGTGGCCAATTTGACAGCTGACAATGGTTTGGGTTTCTCGGATGCTAATCTTACCGCTAAGGGAAAGAACCACAATGATGCCCTGCATGTCTCTATAGAATGCAGGGGCACTACTCTCGCTCACGTGTTGGTGGACACCGGTTCTTCCCTGAATGTGTTGCCCAAGAAGGCCTTAGACCGGTTGGATTGTGAGGGCCTGGAATTGAAACCTAGTAACATCATTGTCCGAGCCTTTGACGGGTCGAAGAGGATGGTGCATGGTGAAGTGGACATTCCTATTCGTGTGGGTTCTCAAGTATTTGACTCAACGTTCTATGTGATGGATATTCGTCCATCTTATTCCTGTTTGCTGGTTCGACCTTGGATTCACAAAGCTGGGGCAGTGACCTCTACCCTACACCAGAAGCTTAAGTACCCTGTCAGAGGGAAGATTGTCACTGTGCAGGGGGAGGAAGAATACATGGTTAGTCATTTGAATTCCTTCCGGTATATCGAGATGGACGGGGAGTTTATTGAAACCCCCTTTCAACATTTTGAAGAGGTACCTCCCACATTGGCAGCAGCAGAAGCGGTAACTGAAGAGAATTCTCCTTTGAAGATGGCCTCCTTAAAGGACGCCCGGGCTGTAATTGAGAAAGGTGAATGTGCTAACTGGGGCAGGCTCCCTGATTTCACTCCTAAAACTGACAAGTTTGGACTGGGTTTTACTGCAGAGGCTCAGAGGGCTGTGTGCAAAGCTAGGACCGGAAGACCTCCTGTGCTCATCACCAATCCAGGAGTGAATGCTATTGGGGATGAAGACGAAGTGGAAGAATCGGAGTTCGATAGCTGGATCTACCCGACGACTGACGGTGGATTGAACAATTGGACCGCAAAAGATCATACACCTGTTACTTTTGTTACGCAGTAATGAATTCCTTTGTTTTTGTTATTTGTAATAAACAATAAACTGAAACTTTATGGCCCGGTGTCTTACCCGGGGCACCGTTGGCTTCATTTGTGAGGGCTTATAACTGTCATTTCCATATATCATGAATAAAGACCTTGGACGTTTTTCGCATTTCAAATCTTGTGCTCCCTTTCTTTCTTTCTTTCTTTATATATTGCAAAAACAGCTATATTTACACACACTCACTCATACAGGTTTCAATCCACTCTGGATCTCACTGGTAACGACTCTGCTACCGCCAGTTATGACTTCGAAAATCCGATCAACTTAGCCGAAGACGAAGGTGAAGATGATTGCGAAGTGCCTGGCGAGCTTGCAAGACTGTTACTCCAGGAAGAGAGGGCCATTCAGCCACATGAAGAGCCAGTGGAAACGATAAATCTGGGTACTGAGGCAGACAGAAAGGAAGTCAAGATTGGTGTTAATCTGGAGCTCAGCGTAAAACAGCGGTTGATTCAGATGTTGCATGATTATGTGGAGATCTTTGCCTGGTCCTACGAAGATATGCCTGGATTGGATACCGACATTGTGGTCCATCATTTGCCTACCAAGGAAGACTGCCCGCCGGTTAAGCAAAAGGTCCGTCGTATGCGTCCAGAGATGTCCGAGAAGATCAAAGCTGAGGTTATAAAGCAATTCGATGCTGGGTTTCTTGCAGTGACTTCTTACCCTCAGTGGGTTGCCAACGTGGTTCCAGTGCCAAAGAAAGATGGTAAGGTCAGAATGTGTGTCGATTACAGGGATCTGAACAGGGCCAGCCCCAAGGATGACTTCCCTCTACCTCACATTGATGTTCTGGTTGACAATACTGCTCAGCACAAGGTGTTCTCCTTCATGGATGGTTTTTCAGGTTATAATCAGATCAAGATGGCTCCTGAAGATATGGAAAAGACTACCTTTGTTACTCAGTGGGGCACCTTCTGCTACATGGTCATGCCTTTTGGATTGAAAAATGCTAGGGCAACCTACCAACGTGCCATGGTTACTTTATTTCATGACATGATCCATCATGAGATTGAAGTGTATGTCGACGATATGATTGCAAGATCCCAAACTGAGGAAGAACACCTTGACCATCTGCAGAAGCTGTTTGACCGTCTGAAATTGTACAAGCTGAGGTTGAACCCGAACAAGTGCACCTTCGGGGTAAGATCTGGAAAGTTGCTAGGCTTCGTCGTAAGTGACAAGGGTATTCAAGTGGACCCTGCCAAGGTTAAAGCCATTCAAGAGATGCCAGTTCCTAAGACAGAGAAAGAGGTCAGAGGTTTTCTAGGACGCCTGAATTACATTGCTCGATTCATCTCACACCTAACAGCTACCTGTGAACCAATCTTCAAGCTGCTGAAGAAAGATCAGGTAGTACGTTGGAATGATGAATGTCAGGCCGCTTTTGACAGAATCAAAGAGTATCTCCAAGAACCACCCATCCTTATGCCACCGGTTGAAGGGAGACCTCTGATACTATACCTGACAGTACTTGACAACTCAATGGGGTGTGTACTGGGGCAGCATGACGAGTCTGGCCGAAAAGAGCATGCCATTTATTACCTTAGCAAAAAGTTTACCGACTGTGAGACCCGATACTCACTGCTCGAGAAAACTTGCTGCGCTTTGGTATGGGCTGCTCGCCGGCTGAGACAATATATGCTGACTCACACTACTTTGTTGATTTCAAAGATGGATCCGATAAAATACATATTCGAAAAGCCTGCTCTGTCCAGAAGAATAGCAAGATGGCAGATGATCTTGACAGAATACGATATCCAGTACACGACTCAGAAAGCCATCAAAGGAAGTGTATTAGCAGACCATTTGGCACACCAGGCAGTAGACGACTATCAGTCAATGAACTTCGAGTTTCCAGACGAGAGCATCATGATTGTGACTGATTGTTAAGTACCTGGACCGGATGAAGGACCTGGGGAAGGATCCCGATGGTCTATGCACTTTGACGGAGCCTCCAACGCTTTGGGTAACGGTATTGGCGCTGTGATCATATCGCCTCAAGGCACTCATACTCCACTCACTGCCCGGCTATGTTTCAACTGCACCAACAACATGGCGGAGTATGAGGCATGCATCATGGGTCTTCAAGCTGCGATCGACTTAAGGATCAAGTTTCTGAGTGTCTTCGGAGATTCCGCTCTCGTGATCAATCAGATCAAAGGCGAGTGGGATACGAAACATCCGAATCTTATTCCTTACAAAGAATGTGTGTTGACATTGATCCCCCACTTCACAGAGATAACTTTTGAACACTTCCCATGAGAGGAGAATCAGCTGGCGGACGCGTTGGCTACGATGTCTTCCATGTTCAAAGTCAAATGGGACAATGAGGCTCCCCAGGTCATTATCTGGAAACTGGACGAACCGGCATACTGTTGTGATCTTGAGGCTGAGGTAGTAACTGAAAAACCCTGGTACTATGAGATAAAGAGGTACTTGTAAGCTCAGGAATACCCTGAAGGTGCATCTGTCAACGACAAGAAGTTTCTTAGAAGGTTCGCAGCAAAGTTCTTCCTTAGCAACGGCATTCTGTACAAGCGAAACCATGATTCGACCTTACTGCGCTGTGTGGATAAGACTGAAGCAGAAAGGATCATGGCGGAGCTGCATGAAGGCACCTTCGGAACACATTCCAGTGGACACACCATGGCAAAGAAGATCCTTCGGGCAGGGTATTTTTGGTCCACAATGGAAGCTGATTGTTATCAACATTCTCGGACATGTCATAAGTGCCAGATATATGCAGATAAGGTGCACATTCCTTCAGTTCCTCTGAATGTCTTGACTTCACCTTGGCCTTTCGCAATGTGGGGCATAGATATGATCGGCGAGATTAAAACTACGGCATCCAACGGGCATCGCTTCATCCTGGTGGCGATTGATTACTTTACAAAGTGGGTTGAAGCAGCTTCTTACGCCACTGTAACAAAGAATGTTGTGGCACGGTTCATTCGGCACAACCTGATCTGTCGATACGGCGTCCCGGAAAGAATCATTACAGACAACGGTACCAATCTTAATAACAAGATGATCACTGAGCTCTGCGAGCAATTCAAGGTACATCACCACAACTCTTCTCCTTACCGGCCGAAGATGAATGGGGCTGTAGAGGCAGCTAATAAGAACATCAAAAAGATTGTGCAGAAGATGACAGTGACCTATAAAGATTGGCACGAGATGTTACCGTTTGCTCTACATGGGTACCGTACCTCAGCAAGGACGTCAACCGGGGCAACTCCCTTTTCCTTGGTCTACAACATGGAGGCAGTCTTACCAATTGAAGTGCAAATACCCTCTCTTCGGATAATGAAGGATGCAGGTCTGAGCGAAGATGACTGGATCCAGACTCGACTTGATCAATTAAATCTAATTGACGAAAAGAGACTCACCGCTATTTGTCATGGTCAAACGTATCAAAAACGGATGATCAGGGCATTTAACAAAAAGGTCAGACCACAAGAATATCAAGTTGGGGATATGGTAATCAAACGCATCATCCTTCCTCAGAGTGATCCCATGGGCAAATGGACCCCCACATACGAAGGGCCATTTGTGGTTAAACATGTGTTCTCAGGAGGAGCCATGATTCTAACCACCATGGACGGTGACGACCTTCCTCACCCCGCCAATGCAGACATAGTAAAAAGATACTACGCATGATAAAAGACCCGCTAGGTTGACATACCTAGGCAAAAATTAGGGCTTCCCGGTGAACCAAAAGGGTTCGGGCAAAATGAGGGATGAAATGAAAAAAAATCTGTACACCCGGCAAGTCGAAAACCTGAAAAGGCGGCTTGGGCAAAAATGGGTATCCCGGTGGACTGAAAACCCGAAAGGGCGGTCCAGGCAAAAGTTAGGGATTAAAGCGTAATACTATGTCTCATTGGATCACTATGCATCCAGAATCCAGTATCAACTATCAAGTTCAGACGGCATCGATCAATCAGCTTCATCGTCAACTGAGCAGCAAAGTGATGAGACGCTCGAAGATATAAAGGCGATATCAGAGTTAGAACCCAGTGGGATTATTCTTTTCACATAGCTGTTTTGTTTTCCCTTTGTACAAAATTGTATAAACTCTTTTATTCGGCGGCGTTCTCCTACTAGGACGTCAGCCTCTTGTACATAAACGCCTATTTACAGGCAAATTCAAAAATCAATATAAATTCACTTTTCAGCTAAAATTGCCAATTGTTTTTCCTTTTCTGTTTTGTTTTGCGAAGAACGTCCAAGGTTCAATTTGTGATATATGCATTTGACAATAATTGCTAACTCATAAATATTTGCATACGAAACAAAGGATTAATTACAGGTAACATTAGAAACAGGGGCAACAATAAGTTGTCTAAGCGATCTAATTGCTCTGTCCACCAAGGTACCAAGGTAAGTTCAGCTGAAGAACATAACCAAGATATCTTAAATCCCCAGAGAGTGAGCCAGCAAGTCAATGCACTCTCCCCAAGCAGAGTTATACTGTCAACCTCAAGGAAGTTGGGTATTCCCAGCGGATCTCAACATTCCTCAGTGCAATATACAAACATTATTAACAAGCATCCCCGGTAGTCTTGATCTAAGATTGTTCCCCGGCGGTATACCAGACATTCAGCGGAGCCACTTCCCCAATATATCTCAAAACATTTCCCCAGGAGAGTTCAATCAATCTCCCCAGTAGTAAGCTTATCCCCAGTAGATTCTGGAATCTTATCCCCTGCAGAGCACGAACGCGTCTCCCGGTTTTATTCAAAGGTTATTTCCCTACCAGGATATAACTGGGTTATCCTCAGCCAAAAGCCACGGAAGGATCGTCCTCGGAGAAGTCTTCTTATCCCCGGCGGAGTCTATTAAAACTTCCAACATAACAACGGTATCCCCAGCGAAGTTATCATCAACATCTCAACAAAGTACCTCTCTTCCCACAAAGTATTGTTCCCCAGCAAGATCGCTAGAGTAATTTTCCCCCGCAGAGTAATCTCCAAGGTTATTCCCCAACGGAGTCATCTTCTCCTACCGGTATCCTTACAACCATCATCCCCAGCGGAAACAACGAAGCTCTATTCCACATCAAGTCCAGGATTTAACTTCCCAGCACCCGTCAAGGATCTATTTTCCTAGACAAAAACATACATTCATAAGCAACACATTTTCATACATTACAGCATGCATATACGCATCATGAACATACAATCTCATCTCGCATATCATACATCATGACATTACGCACAACTAACATTTTGTCTTTTCAGGACAAAGGTTAATACGAAGATAATTACTATCAACGGTCGCAACTAAAGATCCGATTCCAGTATCTTGCCAGGGTGTATCTGTTGACGACTAACATTACCAGACCCGATTCCTGTATCTTTCCAGGGTGTATCTGTTGACGACTAACATTACCAGACCCGATTCCTATATCTTGCCAGGGTGCGTCTGAAGAGTTTGAGGATCTGATTCCTGTATCTTTCCAAGGTGTATCTGTTGACGACTAACATTACCAGACCCGATTCCTGTATCTTGCCAGGGTGCGTCTGAAGAGTTTGAGGATCCGATTCCTGTATCTTGCCAGGGTGTATCTGTTGACGACTAACATTACCAGACCCGATTCCTGTATCTTTCCAGGGTGCGTCTGAAGAGTTTGAGGATCCGATTCCTGTATCTTGCCAGGATGTATCTGTTGACGACTAACATTACCAGACCCGATTCCTGTATCTTGCCAGGGTGCATCTGAAGAGTTTGAGGATCCGATTCCTGTATCTTGCCAGGGTGTATCTGTTGACGACTAACATTACCAGACCCGATTCCTGTATCTTTCCAGGGTGCGTCTGAAGAGTTTGAGGATCCGATTCCTGTATCTTTCCAGGGTGTATCTGTTGACGACTAACATTACCAGACCCGATTCCTGTATCTTGCCAGGGTGCGTCTGAAGAGTTTGAGGATCCGATTCCTGTATCTTGCCAGGGTGTATCTGTTGACGATTAACATTACCAGACCCGATTCCTGTATCTTGCCAGGGTGCGTCTGAAGAGTTTGAGGATCCGATTCCTGTATCTTGCCAGGGTGTATCTGTTGACGACTAACATTACCAGACCCAATTCCTGTATCTTGCCATGGTGCGTCTGAAGAGTTTGAGGATCCGATTCCTGTATCTTGCCAGGGTGTATCTGTTGACGACTAACATTACCAGACCCGATTCCTGTATCTTGCCAGGGTGCGTCTGAAGAGTTTGAGGATCCGATTCCTGTATCTTGCCAGGGTGTATCTGTTGACGACTAACATTACCAGACCCGATTCCTGTATCTTGCCAGGGTGCGTCTGAAGGGTTTGAAGATCCGATTCCTGTATCTTGCCAGGGTGTATCTGTTGACGACTATATTCTCTGGACTCGATTCCTGTATCTCGCCAGGGCACGTCTGAAGAGTTTAAAGACTCGATTCCTATATCTCGCCAGGGCACATCTACATAAAGGGTTTGAAGATCAACTCCTGTAACAGGCCAGGTAATTATTTTTCTTTCTCAGGTATGCAAGTTCTCACTAAGGAATCTCTTATGCGATCGACGACCTCCCGATGGCATCTATAAGCCCATCTCTCCACATACCAACAGTCTCCAAATGGCATCTATAAGCCCATTCCCGACAAAGTTTAGTCACACTTCCAGATGGCATCTATAAGCCCATCTTCCTATCCATCAATCTCCAAATGGCATCTGTAAGCCCATTCCCAGCATCACGTTGCTGACACTATACTATGTGAGTGCAAATTTCTGGGCACTCTAGTGTTCAATCATCTTCTACCCTCGGATTACGAAAGGCACGCCAGCCAATCTACATCCTCAGGTCTAAGAAGATTGAACAGGGGCAACTATTGTACCCCAAAATTTGCCCTCCCATATTCTTCAAGGTTTGCCAAGATCAAGGTTCAAAATCTCTCCAGGGTTGCACAGTCCAATTGCCTCCTAACACAGTCAAAATTAGGGTTTTGGTTCTGGCAAAGAAGTTGAGGTTTCCAAGGGTCCAATCAAGTCCCACATGCCTATAAACATTGTCAAGCATCCTTATGTCAAGTTTCAAGACTCACAACATCAAATTGCACAGTCAAAAACCCTAAATGCTTCATAGTCAACTGCAGGGGCAAAATGGTCATTTGACAGTCAAAAGTTAAAATTTTTGGTCAACATCTTATTTTGAAGCCACAAACATCATTTGATCAATTCTTGATCATGATTCTCAAAGCATGGCTCAAAAAGTCTCAAGATGCAAAAGTTTCTATTTTTGGACAGTTGAAAAAGTCAACTGCAAATTGACCAGGGCATAACTTCTTCATGGTTCATCATAAAAATTCCATCCAAAGCTCATTTTGAAGAGAATGACATTCCCTACAACTCATCTTCACATTCCAAGTACAAGAAATGCTCTCACAAAAAGTTATCAATTTCAACATTATAGGTCATTTTCAAAAGTCAACAAAAAGGCACTTTAAGTCAAAGACCATAACTTGAGATTGGTAAATCAAAATAACATGGGACCAAAAGAATTGGTTAGAATACTTCAAGACCTTTCCAAAATGTCCAAGAACATGATCAAAGCTTAAAAATTGAGCAAGATATGCCTTGTAGAAGTTGGGAAATTTTGGGAATTTTGAAAAGTCAACTTTGCATAAAAGGGTTCAAAAATGCTAATGGGCCTCAATTTCTTCCATGAATCATTACCCAAAGGCCATGCACGACCCATTAAGCTAAAAGGGAGTTATTTTCTTATTTTTAATTAATTAATTGAATTTTTAATCTTATTAATTCATTCAATTAAAATTAATTAAGAGAAAAATACTAAATCATGTTTTTAAATCCTTTTATGCAGCAAATATGTCCATTATGAGCTCAAGATTTCGTGTGCCTTCTCAAGAGACAAAATCTTCCACAATTGGCAAGTTTCCATGGCAAAAAGATTTGAAAAAATATATGGATAATCAAATATTCAAAATCATAAATGGATGGATTTTGGGCTGGCTTTTTTGACCTAATTCTACTCACATACATATGCAAGACTGAAACCTAATGCAAGATACACAGAAGCTGCGCTCAAAACCATAGAACAACATTGCACTTTTTTCACAAAATATTGAAAACTGAAAACCTAGTTAGGAGACGTTTCAAGGCTGCAAAAGTATTCCAAAACCTTGCCAAGACATCCAGGAAGCATTTGCAATCGAAACCAAGCCTCCACGCACAGAGAATTGGTAGAACGACATCATACTTTTCTTGAAATTTTTCATAATCGTGTTTCAGTTTCCATGCATCATTTGTGATTTTTAACTGTTGATTTATACTAACATGAACCTTCTGAAGCTAATGACATAATTCAATTGAATTATCAAGCCCTGTATCGTGATTCACCATTAATGTATTTTAGGGTTTCAGGAACTTTGAATTAGGGCTTTACATATATGGAAAAATTGGCCATTCAAACTGGTACCATTGAAATCAGGATATCCAGACGAATCAATTGACCACCTCGCGCCCTTTTTATAATTGATCATGCTCTAATCGTTATTTTTATACATTGCAGTTAGTGGGGGTTTAAAACCCCCGCTATTTACTTGTATTTACAGGAAAAAGAGGAAGACGAAGATGGCGTGTCTGAGCGTGATTGGAGGGTTTGAATGTTAGCGCGTTTTTGTTTTGGTTCAGCATAACACGTTCTTTTCATATATATTATTTCTATCCTATTATAATATCAAAAAGACTCAATAGCCTGGATGGTTGATGCGCTGGATTGCAGGTATTGGGACCTGGGTTCGATTCCCAGGTCCCCCACTTCTTCCATAATTTTTTCTTCAATATGTTTCTATGCAGCATGCCATCAATGTCCTACCATACAACTCCACATCTATGCTTGCCACCTATGCATAAGGATCCATCTGAAGGCTATGAATGGAGGTCCACCATGCACGCTGGTCAACCATTCCATACGCAATTCCAGAAAGTCCAAAGGGCCTTGCATTCTTGGGCCAAATTTCTCAAATAACACCTCCAAATTGGGTCTGAATACCCCCATTGTTTGTATTTCTTTTTTCTAATTTCCTTTTCTTTCCTTCTTTTTATTTTAATTGTTTTTTTTGTTTTATTCAATCCATAAAAATAATTTTCATAATAAAATAAAAATACAGAAAAAAATCAAAAAAACATGTTTATTGTTATTATTATCTAATTCATTATTTATTTTTGTAAACAAATTTTAATAATCAATTTAGTTTAATTTAGGGTTTTCAATTTTAATGTTTTTCTTAAATAACTAAAATATGTAGAAATTAGGTTTTTAGCATTTTATTCTTTTTCTTAAGAAATAATTTCTTCTTATTATAATTATTACTAATTATTAATTATTTTGTAAATACCCATGTAATTAATTAATTAGTGTAAATTAGGTTAAAACTTGAATATTTCCCTTAAACAATTAAAAATAATTTAGAACTAGGGTTTCATTTAACTTCTAACTTTAATTAATTTTCTTTATTTCATAAATACCTTAAACCATAAAAAATAGCTTCTTTTCTTTATTAAATAATTAATTAACTTTTAATTTCAATTTAATCTTTAAAGGGTCCAACGCCCTCGAACACTCGATTCTAATTTCTTTTTGCACATTTATTCTTATGTTTCTTTTTTTAATATTATGTAATTGCCCAAGCCTTGTAATAGTAATTAGGAAATTTATTTACTTTCCGCATTTTTATTCAAAACGGGTCTTTGTTAATTTGGCGATGTATAGACCCGCGCCTTGTAATAGCGTAGGACTTTATTTTCCGCACTTTAATTTCCGCACCCTTTAAATTCTAAACTTTGCATGAAAGAATGAATGGCCTAAATTAAAAGCAAGCGTAGATCACCATAATGCATGACAAGATAAAACATAACTGAAAACAATACATAAATTTACACACCACTCTTAGGGTACGCCTCACTGTTGCCTTGCCCTCGAAACGTGGTCGTCGAGTATAGGACGTTTTAGTAAGTCCTTATGTCCATGATCTATGGCATAGGGGTAGCTTCTAAGGTGTCCTACTGTTGCTCTGGTGACCACACTGTCCCTTAACGAATTGACCCGAACACCTCCAATGGTGGTGCTACCTACCTCTCAATGGTGGGATGGCACTACCTTAAGGACATTTACACAGTCTAATTCCTTAGGGTAGGTAGATGACTCATAGATACTTGCTCTAATTCAAAACAAATCAAAAAACTCTTTTCACACCAACACTTTCAAAAAGCTTTCAAAATAATTTTTCAAACACTCTTGAGGACTGATACAAGAGTCGATCTGAAATCTTTAAACGAAACTTTTTTCAAACCCACTCACACTTGAAAAGCAAACACTTTTGAAAACACAAATGAGCAAGTATCTAAGAGCCCATGGATAACCATGGATAGAAAGGGTGCTAACACCTTCCCTTTCTATAAATCTACCTCCCGAACCGAGAAATTATCTCATAAGGAATTTTGCTGTGCTTTTGTTCTTTCCATGTTGGAGAAAATAAAAGACGGTGGCGACTCTTGCTTCCGCGACATTTCGCAAACCAGCGTTAAACAGTCAGTTCCAGATCCACCGATCACACTTTTGTCCTGTCCATGTTGGAGAAAATAAAAGACGGTGGCGACTCTTGCTTCCGCGACATTTCGCGAACCAGCTTTAAACAATCAGTTCTATTTCCACCGATCACACATACTACGGATGATTGTTGGGCTCTGAGGAATAAGGTTCAGGACCTTATTGATGCTAAAGAGGTAGAGTTCGAGGCGCCCGAAAGGCCCAATGTTGTGACTGCTCCCATGCCCAAGCATGGAGTGAATGCTGTGGAAGAAGACCTGTATGTAGCCTCCATGGATGATATTGTTACCCCGTTGTTGACTGTCAAAAGGAACCTGTTGCTAGCCGGTTTATTTCCGGGATGTAGTAAAGGTTGCCATCTATGTTCTATTTCCCCTGCTGGTTGTCCTTTGTTGAAGTCAGGTATCCAAAACCTGATGGATAACAAAGAGATCTTGTTCGAGAAGATTGTTGTTCCTACTGTCCCTACTGAAGAAGTGTCCATTGTTACTATTTTCAACAACTCTCCTAAGGCTCCCTCAAAGAAGCCTGTCAAAATCATTTCTACTCAGAAGGTTGCGCCTATAATCATCACTGTTCCGGGACCCCTCCTCTATACATCTGACAAAGCTGTCCCATGGCACTATGGGGCAGATGTTTATGTGCTTTGAGTTAAAAAAGAGTTTGATGCTAGTACCGGCATCAGCAACATCACCGAGCCTACCAAAGTCACTCGTAGTGGTAGGCTGTTCTCACCAGATATTGCGCTACCAGCTATCCAGAGACCTATTGTCATCACACCTGCAAGTGTGCCCACTTCCCTGCCTGACCAAGTTCCTATTTCTACCCCTGCTGCCGAGTCATCTGACGCCCGGGGCAAAGGGATTGCTACTGATACGCCTGCCCAGACGGAGGCACCGAAGACAACCAATGTTGAAGCTTCCAAGCAAGAGATGGAAGAGATCCTTAAGATTATCAAGAAGAGTGATTTCAACGTAGTTGAGCAGCTGGGGCACACCCCATCTAAAATTTCTATGCTATCACTGTTGTTGTGTTCAGAGGCCCATGCCAAGGCCTTGATTACCTTCCTGAAGACGGCCCACGTGCCACAAGAGACGTCAGCTGATCAGTTTACCGATTGTGTGGCCAACTTAACTGCTGATAATGGTTTGGGTTTCTCCAACGCTGATCTGACTGCTAAGGGGAAGAATCATAACGATGCCCTGCATGTCTCCATTGAATGCAGGGGCACTACTCTCGCCCATGTGCTGGTTGACACTGGTTCCTCTTTGAACGTATTGCCCAAGAAAGCTCTAGACAGGCTGGATTGTGAGGGTTTAGAGCTCAAGCCAAGTAACATTGTTGTCCGGGCCTTTGATGGGTCCAAAAGGATGGTGCATGGTGAAGTTGACATTCCGATCAGGGTTGGCTCTCAGGTCTTTGATTCAACATTCTATGTGATGGACATCCGACCATCCTATTCCTGTTTGCTGGGTCGCCCATGGATCCACAAGGCTGGAGCTGTGACCTCCACATTGCATCAGAAGCTGAAATACCCGGTCAGGGGGAAGATTGTGACAGTTCAGGGGGAGGAAGAATACATGGTCAACCACCTTAACTCGTTCAGGTACATAGAAATGGATGGGGAGTTCATTGAGACCCCTTTTCAACATTTTGAAGAGGTTCCTCAGACACTGGCGTCAGCTGAGACTGTGATCGAAGATTCTCCTTTGAAGATGGCTTCCTTAAAGGATGCCTGGGCTGTGATTGAGAAGGAAGTTCAGAGGGCTGTTCGTAAGGCAAGGATTGGAAGACCTCCTGTGTTCATCACCAACCCGAGAGTAAATGCTATTGAAGACGACATGGAGGAATCTGAATTCGACAGCTGGATCTACCCAACGACCAACGGTGGACCAAGCAACTGGACTGCGAAAGACTTCATACCTATTACTTTTGTCACTCAGTAATGAACTCCTTTGTTTTGAATTTGTAACAGACAATAATTTGAAACTTTATGGCCCGGTGTCTTACCCGGGGCACCGTGGCTTCATTTGTGAGGGGTTTTGTGTGTCATTTTCATATATCATTAATAAAAGCATTGGACGTTTTTTGCATTTCAAATCTTGCGCTCCTTGTCTTTCTTTATTATATATTGCAAAAAAGCTATATTTACACACACTCACATATACAGGTTCCAATCCACTCTGGATCTCACTGGTAACGACTCTGCTACTGTCAGTTATGACTTCGAAAATCCGATCAACTTAGCCGAAGACGAAGGTGAAGATGATTGCGAAGTGCCTGGTGAACTTGCAAGACTGTTACTCCAGGAAGAGAGGACCATTTAGCCACATGAAGAGCCAGTGGAAATGGTAAATCTGGGTACTGAGACAGACAGAAAGGAAGTCAAGATTGGTGCAAATCTGGAGTCTAGTGTGAAACAACGGTTGATTCAGATGCTGCATGGCTATGTGGAAATCTTTGCCTGGTCTTACGAAGATATGCCTGGGTTAGATACCGACATTGTGGTTCATCACTTGCCTACCAAGGAAGAATGCCCTCCGGTAAAATAGAAGGTTCGCCGTATGCGTCCAGAGATGTCCGAGAAAATCAAAGCTGAGGTTATGAAACAATTTGACGCCGGTTTTCTAGCAGTGACTTCTTACCCTCAGTGGGTCGCCAATGTGGTTCCAGTGCCGAAGAAAGATGGTAAGGTCCGAATGTGTGTTGATTACAGGGATTTGAACAGGGCAAGCCCCAAGGATGATTTCCCTCTGCCTCACATCGACGTTCTGGTTGTCAACACCGCTCAGCATAAGGTATTCTCCTTCATGGATGGTTTCTCTGGTTATAATCAAATCAAGATGGCTCCTGAAGACATGGAGAAGACCACTTTTGTTACTCAGTGGGGCACCTTTTGCTACAAGGTCATGCCTTTTGGGTTGAAGAATGCTGGAGCAACCTACCAACGTGCCATGGTTGATTTGTTTCATGACATGATCCATCATGAGATTGAAGTATATGTCGATGATATGATTGCAAGGTCCCAAACTGAGGAGGAACACCTTGACCATCTACAGAAGCTGTTTGACCGGTTGAAGTTGTACAAGCTGAGGTTGAACCCGAACAAGTGCACCTTTGGGGTGAGATCTGGAAAACTACTAGGTTTCGTCGTGAGCGACAAAGGTATTCAAGTGGACCCTGCCAAAGTGAAAGCCATACAAGAGATGCCAGTTCCCAAGACAGAGAAAGAGGTCAGAGGCTTTCTAGGACGGCTATGAAGGAAAATTGCGATCAAAACGCAGCGGAATATAAAATTTTCCTTTAGAGATCCTTACGAATGAGCATGGTCAGTGATAGAAAGTTTTACCTCTTGTGGCGATTCAGACTTTTGATGTCGTGATCACGAGCATTGATGAAGAACAATGCCTCTACTCAGTCCACACGAACAGATCGCTTCCGGTCACAGTGCTAGCTGATCACGAACGGAAACCTTGAGTGAGAGAGAGAGAGAGTCAAAAACGAAAATGCATCAAGTGAAAAAACTTCATCACAAGGGATCTATTTATAGAATCACTCGTGTGGGCTACAAGCTAAAAGCCCAATTAAGGCTATAAGCTAAAAGCCCAATTAAGCTTATGGACATCATACCTTATGATGTACCATATATCACTTATCCACGTGGTACCTTACCACTTTCCGTATTACACTTAAGTGCACCGTACCTTACGGTGTTCCTTATTTATTCTATCTCTCATCAACCTGTCCTTATGTGTGTGACCCTGTAGGTTTTCGCGACGTTGGCAATTATATTAAATTACACATTTAATATAATAAACAGTGAGCGGTATCTAGCAACACATCACTGTTACCCAAGTCACGAAAATGTCATGTGATCTGACCAAACCTTTTCCGTGATAATATTTGTGTTGTACAATTACCTTTTTGCCCTCATGTCTATATTGAACACAAGGCATACACTGTGTCACCCTTGTCCAGTTCAATATTGGGCCCTTAGACATTTATCCTGTTATGCAGGATGAGCAAATTCCATCTAGGTCACTCATGTCCCTTAGCATGCTTTGTGAAGTACCCATCAACCATCTTTATAGTCATCCATTTACGGATGACGTTTGATCAGCAATAAAGTACTTGACTCTACATCTAGGGTCCATAGTGGTTTCAGGTCGAAGGGTGGTATACACCATTATCATCATGAGAATAACTTATGACACTTTGCATAACATTATATGTAGTATTCTCATAACGGGTCAATCCAGTATAAATATTACTCCTAATATTCATACCTATGTCAAGACTTGATAACTCCTTATCTATGATCCATGAGATGTGATCATCAATCTATCTTCATAATAATCTTAATGCTTTAATGTTATCCCACTTCACATTAAAGCTTGACTACAGATACTTTAAGAATAGTTTCTTATGTTTAATGGGATATCATGATTAAGTCACACTTAACATTTCATTAAACCAATAAACCATTCTAGGGACTTTATTATTTTGGAAAACATAATAAAGAAATGCCTTTTATTATTAATAAATAATTAGATACAAGTACCAAAAGTATTGGCCTCTAGGGCTTACACCAACAATCTCCCACTAGCACTAGAGCCAATCAGGCATACCCCCAATACCCATAGATCTAGTATGTCCATCATGCTTCAGCTGTGCAAGAGGCTTTGTTAATGGGTCAGCAACATTGTCAAGTGTAGGTACTCTGCATATTTTCACATCTCCCCGATCGATTATCTCTCGAATGAGATGATAATGCCTAAGTATGTGTTTGGATCGTTGGTGAGATCTAGGCTCCTTAGCTTGTGCGATAGCACCATTGTTATCACAATAGAGATCAATGGGATCCACAATGCTATGGACTATGCCAAGTTCACTAATGAACTTCTTGATCCAAACAGCTTCCTTTGCTGCAGTTGAGACAGCAATATACTCAGCCTCGGTTGTAGAATCAGCAATTGTATCTTGCTTTGAACTTTTCCAGCTCACAGCGCCACCATTTAAACAAAACACATAACCAGATTGCGATCTAAAGTCATCCTTATCTGTCTGGAAGCTAGCATCAGTGTATCCAATTACAACAAGCTCTTCCTGACCTCCATATATCAAGAATGAATCCTTAGTCCTTCTCAAGTACTTAAGGATATTCTTGACAACTACCCAATGAGCATCACCGGGATTAGACTGGTACCTACTCGTTGCACTTAAAGAATACGAGACATCTGGTCGAGTACATAGCATGGCATACATGATAGATCCTATTGCAGATGCATATGGAATCTTATCCATGCGATCCCTTTCTTCCTTACTTGAAGGGGATTATGTTTTTGACAGACACATGCCATGTTGCATAGGTATGAATCCTTTCTTGGAATCATGCATATTAAAGCGTCTCAACACTTTTTCTATGTATGTACTCTGACTTAGGCCAAGCAGTTTTTGTGACCTATCTCTATAGATCCTGATTCCTAATATATAGGCTGCTTCACCTAGGTCCTTCATTGAAAAGCATTTCCCTAACCAAGTCTTCACTTGTTGCAAGGTAGGGACATCATTTCCAATGAGTAATATGTCATCTACATATAATACCAGGAATACGATCATGCTCCCACTAACCTTCTTGTAGACACAAGGCTCATCTTCATTCTTGATGAATCCATATTGTTTTACTGTTTCATCAAAACGAAGATTCCAGCTTCTGGAAGCTTGCTTTAATCCATAAATTGATCGCTGTAACTTACATATCTTTTGGGCTTCCTCTGGTATGTCAAATCCTTCAGGTTGTGTCATGTACACATCCTCAAGAAGATTCCCATTAAGGAAAGCAGTTTTGACATCCATCTGCCATATTTCATAATCATGATATGCATCGATAGCAAGTAAAATCCGAACAGATTTAAGCATTGCAACTGGTGAAAAGGTTTCATCATAGTCCACCCTATGAATTTGTTTATAGCCTTTTGCAACCAGTCTTGCCTTATAGGTATGTACCTTACCATCCATGTCAGTCTTCTTTTTGAAGACCCACTTGCATCCTATAGGGTTAACTCCTATAGGAGGCTCTACCAAGGTCCAAACCTGGTTTGTGTACATGGAATCCATTTCAGATTTCATGGCTTCTAGCCACTTCTCGGACTCAGGACCAGTTATGGCCTCTTGGTAGGTCACAGGCTCATCTTGATCCATGAGTAATACATCACCCTGATCACTTATGAGATATCCATATCTCTCAGGTTGTTGACGTATCCTGCTTGACCTACGCTGGTCTTGTTCTACTTGAGCAGGTTGCTCTTCCACAACTACTTGTGTTTCCTGCTCTAATTCCTCCATAGGTGTATCAATGCTTTGTGGTTCTTGAATTTCTTCAAGCTCTATTTTCCTCCCACTGATTCTTTTGGAAATAAAATCCTTTTCCAGAAAAACTCCAGTTCGAGCGACAAACACTTTGCCCTCAGAAGGATTGTAGAAGTAATACCCTCTTGTTTCTTTAGGATACCCAACAAATAAGCATTTGTCAGATTTGGGCTCAAGCTTAGTTGAAATTTGTCGTTTCACATAAACTTCACAACCCCAAATCTTCATGTAAGACATATGTGGTTTCTTACCACTCCATATCTCATATGGTGTCTTCTCAACCTTTTTGGATGGAACTCGGTTAAGTGTGTAAGCTGCAGTCAATAGTGCATGTCCCCAAAAGGAGTTCGGAAGATCAGCGTGACTCATCATGGATCGAACCATGTCTAACAAGGTCCAATTTCTTCTCTCGGATACACCATTCCATTGTGGTGTTCCGGGAGGAGTAAGTTGGGATAAAATCCCACATTCCTTTAGATGGTCATCAAACTCTAGGCTTAAATATTCACCGCCTCGATCTGATCGAAGAACTTTAATATTCTTACCTAGTTGGTTTTGTACTTCATTCTTGAATTCCTTGAATTTTTCAAAGGTTTCAGATTTGTGTTTCATTAAATACACATAACCATATCTACTGAAATCATCAGTAAATGTGATGAAGTATTGAAAACCTCCTCTGGCTGGTATGTTCAGTGGTCCACATACATCAGTATGTATGAGGGCCAAAAGATCATTAGCCCTTTCACCTTTTCCTGTGAATGGGGACTTTGTCATCTTTCCAATTAAACAAGATCTGCATGTCTCATATGATTCATAATCAAAAGAGTCCAAGAGTCCATCTTTATGGAGTTTGGAAATGCGTTTCTCATTTATGTGGCCTAAGCGACAGTGCCAAAGGTAGCTTGGATTTAACTCATTAGGTTTAATCCGTTTAGTATTAATGTTATAAATTGGCATTTCAAGATCAAGGACATATAGTCCATTGTTCATTTGTGCAGAAGCATAGAATATATCATTCAAATAAATAGAGCAACAATTGTTCTTTATTATAAATGAAAAACCAAACTTGTCCAAACAAGAAACGGAAATAATATTCCTACTAATTGCAGGTACATAATAACAGTTCTCTAACTGAATTATTAAACCACTAGGTAAAGTCAAAACATAAGTTCCTACGGCTAAAGCAGCAACCTTTGCTCCATTTCCAACTCGTAGGTCAACTTCACCTTTTGCCAAATCTCTACTCCTTTTTAGCCCCTGCACATTAGTACAAATGTGAGAACCACATCCAGTATCTAATACCCATGATGCAGAAGTAGATAAATTAATTTCAATAACAAAAATACCTGAATTTGAAGTCGCTACTCCATTTTTAATATCTTCCAGGTACTTTGGGCAGTTTCTCTTCCAATGTCCGGTCTTACCGCAATGGAAGCAAGTACCCTCCTTTGCTACGCCTCCACTAGGCTTCAAAGCAGGAACAATAGGTTTAGGCTTGGCAAATTCCTTGCCTTTCCCTTTACCAACCTGCTTGGTAGGCCTCTTGTTCAGCTTCTTTCCATTACTGACCATCAGAATGGACTTCCCTTTTGTCTTCATATTCTGCTCAGCAGTTTTCAACATGCTTAGCAATTCTGGAAGACTCTTATCCATGTCATTCATGTTGAAATTCATGACAAACTGATTAAAGCTATCTGGCAACGATTGCAAGATAAAATCAGTTGCAAGTTCCTTTCCAAGCGGAAACCCTAACCTCTCAAGGTTCTCCACATACCCAATCATTTTGAGTACATGGGGACCTACAGGGTTTCCCTCAGATAACTTGCTGTTAAAAAGGGCCTTTGAAACCTGAAACCTCTCATTTCTTGCCTGCTCTTGATAGAGCATTTTCAGATGTCCGATCATATCGAACGCTGACATGTTCTCGTGTTGCTTTTGCAACTCCGAGTTCATAGTAGCTAGCATGAGACAAGCGGCTTCATTAGCATCATCAAGATGCTTCTTATAAGCTTCTCTTTCTGCCTTAGGTGCCGAACTAGGCGGTTCCTCTTCAGGAACAGGTGTCTCCAAGACATACAGCTTCTTATCGTGCTTGAGGACAATCCTCAGATTTCGGTGCCAATCCAGGAAATTTGTCCCAGACAATTTTTCCTTATCTAGGATTGATTGCAAAATATGGTTGTTTGTTGTCATGGTAATCTACAAAAAAAAATGAAAATATAAGTATCATTAAAACAACATATTTAATTAGGCCTTTAATCAAATATGCTCCCACTATTTTACTCAAACCAAATGACCCTCATCATTTGATTCGGAAAATCCCGTTGGAAGACTTTCTAGTGGGTCGAGATCCATATTTCACTTTGTTCTAAGTCAGCGTTAGGCTGATTACACAAAACTAGGTTATTTAGGTAGGAACTCCTTCCAATTGTATCTCATACAACTCTCGAATATTTTCAGTTGGGTGAATAACTCCTTATTCTAATTCATCATATGAATCATTCCCAACTCTTGCTTCTAAACATGTATAATCTTATTATAATGTGTTTAGTTAAGTTTGACCCATTGTTTTAGCAATTGGATATTACAATTATCCCATCGCACCTTACTAATATAGAACATGCACCTCGCGTAGGCGAAACCTACATTATTCGATACTAGTCTTGATGAGTGCTAAAAACTTGGAAAGCATGAACTTAATATTTAACTTGAGGGATTTTGTTATTAGTTTGATCTCACCGGCTTAACATGCAATTCGTCTCTCTCATGCATCAACATACAAACACATGCATCAATATACATAAAAGGATACAGTTATGGCCCCTAGCGCAATTGTTCTCCCAAGCCAATGAGAGAACCTAAGCTAACCTAATAACGATCTAAACTTCTCCAAGCAAGATCTCCAAGGTTATCCTCCTTTGATATTGTATTCTTCTCTTTCTTCATAACATTACATTACATAAAAGAAACTCGTTTTACATACGAGGGAGTGAGATGAGAAAAGAAGTTACATCAAGAATTTTAGAGAGAGGCACGACACACAGGCCGTATTTTTCAATCCCAAAACAAAATAAAGGAAAAAAAAAACTAAGGCCATAACTGATCACCACAAGACAATAATAATAAACACACTTTTATTATTAGTTTAAATTTTGTTAATTAAAAAAAAAGGCAAATTAAATTTCGATGATTGATCACACTACACAGAGTTAGCCGGGGGTTCCGCTGCCCGGTCAAGAAGAGTGATTTCAACGTAGTTGAGCAGCTGGGGCACACCCCATCTAAAATTTCTATGCTATCACTGTTGTTGTGTTCAGAGGCCCATGCCAAGGCCTTGATTACCTTCCTGAAGACGACCCACGTGCCACAAGAGACGTCAGCTGATCAGTTTACCGATTGTGTAGCCAACTTAACTGCTGATAATGGTTTGGGTTTCTCCAACGCTGATCTGACTGCTAAGGGGAAGAATCATAACGATGCCCTGCATGTCTCCATTGAATGCAGGGGCACTACTCTCGCCCATGTGCTGGTTGACACTGGTTCGTCTTTGAACGTATTGACCAAGAAAGCTCTAGACAGGCTGGATTGTGAGGGTTTAGAGCTCAAGCCAAGTAACATTGTTGTCCGGGCCTTTGACGGGTCCAAAAGGATGGTGCATGGTGAAGTTGACATTCCGATCAGGGTTGGCTCTCAGGTCTTTGATTCAACATTCTATGTGATGGACATCCGACCATCCTATTCTTGTTTGCTGGGTCGCCCATGGATCCACAAGGCTGGAGCTGTGACCTCCACATTGCATCAGAAGCTGAAATACCCGGTCAGGGGGAAGATTGTGACAGTTCAGGGGGAGGAAGAATACATGGTCAACCACCTTAACTTGTTCAGGTACATAGAAATGGATGGGGAGTTCATTGAGACCCCTTTTCAACATTTTGAAGAGGTTCCTTAGACACTGGCGTCAGCTGAGACTGTGATCGAAGATTCTCCTTTGAAGATGGCTTCCTTAAAGGATGCCTGGGCTGTGATTGAGAAGGAAGTTCAGAGGGCTGTTCGTAAGGCAAGGATTGGAAGACCTCCTGTGTTCATCACCAATCCGGGAGTAAATGCTATTGAAGACGACATGGAGGAATCTGAATTCGACAGCTGGATCTACCCAACGACCAACGGTGGACCAAGCAACTGGACTGCGAAAGACTTCATACCTATTACTTTTGTCACTCATTAATGAACTCCTTTGTTTTGAATTTGTAACAGACAATAATTTGAAACTTTATGGCCCGGTGTCTTACCCGGGGTACCGTGGCTTCATTTGTGAGGGGTTTTGTGTGTCATTTTCATATATCATTAATAAAAGCATTGGACGTTTTTTGCATTTCAAATCTTGCGCTCCTTGTCTTTCTTTATTATATATTGCAAAAAAGCTATATTTACACACACTCACATATACAGGTTCCAATCCACTCTGGATCTCACTGGTAACGACTCTGCTATTGTCAGTTATGACTTCGAAAATCCGATCAACTTAGCCGAAGACGAAGGTGAAGATGATTGCGAAGTGCCTGGTGAACTTGCAAGACTGTTACTCCAGGAAGAGAGGACCATTTAGCCACATGAAGAGCCAGTGAAAACGGTAAATCTGGGTACTGAGACAGACAGAAAGGAAGTCAAGATTGGTGCAAATCTGGAGTCTAGTGTGAAACAACGGTTGATTCAGATGCTGCATGGCTATGTGGAAATCTTTGCCTGGTCTTACGAAGATATGCCTGGGTTGGATACCGACATTGTGTTTCATCACTTGCCTACCAAGGAAGAATGCCCTCCGGTAAAATAGAAGGTTCGCCGTATGCGTCCAGAGATGTCCGAGAAAATCAAAGCTGAGGTTATGAAACAATTTGACGCCGGTTTTCTAGCAGTGACTTCTTACCCTCAGTGGGTCGCCAATGTGGTTCCAGTGCCGAAGAAAGATGGTAAGGTCCGAATGTGTGTTGATTACAGGGATTTGAACAGGGCAAGCCCCAAGGATGATTTCCCTCTGCCTCACATCGACGTTCTGGTTGTCAACACCGCTCAGCATAAGGTATTCTCCTTCATGGATGGTTTCTCTGGTTATAATCAAATCAAGATGGCTCCTGAAGACATGGAGAAGACCACTTTTGTTACTCAGTGGGGCACCTTTTGCTACAAGGTCATGCCTTTTGGGTTGAAGAATGCTGGAGCAACCTACCAACGTGCCATGGTTGCTTTGTTTCATGACATGATCCATCATGAGATTGAAGTATATGTCGATGATATGATTGCAAGGTCCCAAACTGAGGAGGAACACCTTGACCATCTACAGAAGCTGTTTGACCAGTTGAAGTTGTACAAGCTGAGGTTGAACCCGAACAAGTGCACCTTTGGGGTGAGATCTGGAAAACTACTAGGTTTCGTCGTGAGCGACAAAGGTATTCAAGTGGACCCTGCCAAAGTGAAAGCCATACAAGAGATGCCAGTTCCCAAGACAGAGAAAGAGGTCAGAGGCTTTCTAGGACGGCTATGAAGGAAAATTGCGATCAAAACGCAGCGGAATATAAAATTTTCCTTTAGAGATCCTTACGAATGAGCATGGTCAGTGATAGAAAGTTTTACCTCTTGTGGCGATTCAGACTTTTGATGTCGTGATCACGAGCGTTGATGAAGAACAACGCCTCTACTCAGTCCACACGAACAGATCGCTTCCGGTCACAGTGCTAGCTGATCACGAACGGAAACCTTGAGTGAGAGAGAGAGAGAGTCAAAAACGAAAATGCATCAAGTGAAAAAACTTCATCACAAGGGATCTATTTATAGAATCACTCGTGTGGGCTACAAGCTAAAAGCCCAATTAAGGCTATAAGCTAAAAGCCCAATTAAGCTTATGGACATCATACCTTATGATGTACCATATATCACTTATCCACGTGGTACCTTACCACTTTCCGTATTACACTTAAGTGCACCGTACCTTACGGTGTTCCTTATTTATTCTATCTCTCATCAACCTGTCCTTATGTGTGTGACCCTGTAGGTTTTCGCGACGTTGGCAATTATATTAAATTACACATTTAATATAATAAACAGTGAGCGGTATCTAGCAACACATCACTGTTACCCAAGTCACGAAAATGTCATGTGATCTGACCAAACCTTTTCCGTGATAATATTTGTGTTGTACAATTACCCTTTTGCCCTCATGTCTATATTGAACACAAGGCATACACTGTGTCACCCTTGTCCAGTTCAATATTGGGCCCTTAGACATTTATCCTGTTATGCAGGATGAGCAAATTCCATCTAGGTCACTCATGTCCCTTAGCATGCTTTGTGAAGTACCCATCAACCATCTTTATAGTCATCCAGTTACGGATGACGTTTGATCAGCAATAAAGTACTTGACTCTATATCTAGGGTCCATAGTGGTTTCAGGTCGAAGGGTGGTATACACCATTATCATCATGAGAATAACTTATGACACTTTGCATAACATTATATGTAGTATTCTCATAACGGGTCAATCCAGTATAAATATTACTCCTAATATTCATACCTATGTCAAGACTTGATAACTCCTTATCTATGATCCATGAGATGTGATCATCAATCTATCTTCATAATAATCTTAATGCTTTAATGTTATCCCACTTCACATTAAAGCTTGACTACGGATACTTTAAGAATAGTTTCTTATGTTTAATGGGATCTCATGATTAAGTCACACTTAACATTTCATTAAACCAATAAACCATTCTAGGGACTTTATTATTTTGGAAAACATAATAAAGAAATGCCTTTTATTATTAATAAATAATTCGATACAAGTACCAAAAGTATTGGCCTCTAGGGCTTACACCAACAGGCTAAACTACATTGCCCGATTCATCTCACATCTAACTGCTACCTGTGAACCAATCATCAAGCTACTGAAGAAAGATCAAGTAGTACGTTGGAACGATGAATGTCAGGCTGCTTTCAAAAGAATCAAAGAGTATCTCCAAGAGCCACCCATTCTTATGCCACCGGTTGAAGGGATACCTCTAATCTTATACTTGACGGTACTTGACAGTTCAATGGGGTGTGTGCTGGGGCAGCATGACGAGTCTGGCCGAAAAGAGCACGCCATTTATTACCTTAGCAAAAAGTTTACCGACTGTGAGACCCGATACTCACTGCTCGAGAAAACTTGCTGTGCTTTGGTATGGGCTGCTCGCCGGCTGAGACAGTATATGTTGACTCACACTACTCTGTTGATTTCAAAAATTGATCCAATCAAGTATATCTTCGAAAATCCTGCTTTGTCCGGAAGAATAGCAAGATGGCAGATGATCTTGACAGAATATGACATCCAGTACACGACTCAGAAAGCAATCAAGGGAAGTGTATTGGCAGACCATTTGGCACATCAAGCAGTGGACGATTACCAGTCGATGAACTTTGAATTTCCAGACGAGAATATCATGGTAGTGACTGATTGTGAAGTACCTGGACCGGATGAAGGACCTGAGGAAGGATCCTGATGGTCTATGCACTTTGACGGAGCCTCAAACTCTTTGGGTAACGGTATTGGTGCTGTGATCATATCTCCAAAAGGCTCTAATACTCCGCTTACTGCCCGACTATGTTTCAACTGCACCAACAACATGGCGGAGTATGAAGCATGCATCCTGGGTCTTCGAGCTGCAATTGACCTAAGGATCAAGTTTCTGAGTGTCTTTAGAGATTCCGCTCTCGTGATCAGTCAGATCAAAGGCGAGTGGGATATGAAACACCCAAACCTTATTCCTTAGAGGGAGTATGTATTGACGTTGCTTCCCTATTTCGAGGAGATAACCTTTAAACACTTCCCAAGAGAGGAGAATCAATTGGCGGACGCGCTGGCTACGATGTCTTCTATGTTCAAAGTCAAATGGGACAACGAGGCTCCCCGAATCATTATTTGGAAATTGGATGAACCTGCACATTGCTGTGATCTTGAGACTGAGGAGGTAACAGAAAAACCCTGGTATCATGAAGTGAAGAGGTACCTCGAAGCTCAAGAATACCCTGAGAGCGCATCTGTTAATGACAAGAAGTTTCTGAGAAGGTTTGTTGCAAAGTTCTTCCTCATCAATGACATTCTTTACAAACGAAACCATGATACAACCTTACTGCGTTGTGTGGATAAGACTAAAGCAAAAAGGATCATGGCAGAGTTGTATGACGGTACCTTCGGGACTCATTCCAGTGGACATACCATGGCAAAGAAAATCCTTCGGGAAGGATATTACTGATCCACAATGGAAGCCGACTGTTATCAACATTCTCGGACGTGTCACAAATGCCAGATCTATGCTGATAAGGTGCACATTCCTCCAGTTCCTTTGAATGTCTTGACAGCACCTTGGCCTTTTGCAATGTGGGGTATTGATATGATCGGCAAGATCAAACCTACAACATCCAACGGGCATCGCTTCATCCTGGTAGCGATTGATTACTTCACGAAGTGGGTCGAAGGGCTTCCTTTGCTACCGTAACCAAGAACGTCGTGGCACGGTTCATTCGGCATAACCTGATTTATCGATATGGTGTACCAGAGAGGATCATTACGGATAATGGTACCAATCTTAACAACAAGATGATCACTGAGCTCTGCGAGCAATTCAAGATATAGCACCACAACTCTTCTCCTTATCGGCCGAAGATGAATGGGGCTGTAGAAGCAGCAAATAAGAACATTAAGAAGATTGTGCAGAAGATGACAGTGACCTACAAAGATTGGCACGAAATGTTACCGTTTGCTCTTCATGGGTACCGTACCTCAGCACCAACGTCAACAGGGGCAACTCCCTTTTCCTTGGTCTATGGCATGGAGGCAGTCTTGCCTATCAAAGTTCAGATACCCTCTCTCCGAATAATGAAGGATGCAGGTTTGAGCGAAGATGACTGGATCCAGACTCGGCTTGATCAATTAAACCTAATTGAAGAAAAAAGACTCACTGCTATTTGTCATGGTCAGACGTACTAAAAACAGATGATCAAGGCATTTAACAAGAAAGTCAGACGACAAGAATATCAAGTCGGGGATCTGGTAATCAAGCGCATCATTCTACCTCAAGGTGATCCCATGGGCAAATGGACTCCCACATACGAAGGGCCATTTGTGGTTAAGAACATATTCTCGGGAGGTGCAATGATTCTATCCACCATGGATGGTGACGACCTTCCTCACCCCGCCAATGCAGACATAGTAAAAAGATACTACGCATGACTAAAGACCCTCTAGGTTGACACACCTAGGCAAAAATAAGGGCTTTCCGGCGAACCAAAAGGTTTCGGGCAAAAATAAGGGATGAAAATAAAAAATCTGTACACCCGGCAAGTCGAAAACCTGAAAAGGCGGCTTGGGCAAAAATGGGTATCCCGGTGGACTGAAAACCCGAAAGGACGGTCCAGGCAAAAGTTAGGGATAAGCGTAATACTATGTCTCATTGGATCACCTTGCATCCAGAATTCGGCATCAATTATCGGGCTCAGACGGCACCAATCAATCAGCTTCATCTTCAACTAAGCAGCAAAGTGATGAGACGCTTGAAGACATAAAGGCGATAGCAAAGTTGGAACCCAGTGGGATTTTTCACATAGCTGTTTTGTTTTCCTTTTCACAAATTGTATAAACTCTATGTTGTTCGGCGGAGTTCTCTTACTAGGACGTCAGCCTCTTGTACAAACGCATATTTACAGGCAAATTTCAAAATCAATACAAACTCACTTTTCAGACAAATTGCAAATTGTTTTCCTTTATCTGTTTTGTTTTGCAAAGAACGTCCAATGCTCACTTTTGATATATGCATGCGACATTAATTGCTTCTCATAAATATTTGCATGTGAAACAAAGGACTAATTACAGGTGACATCAGAAACAGGGGCAATAATAATTGTCTAAGTGGTTTAGTTTCTCTGTCCACCAAGGTACCAAGGTAAGTTCAGTTGAAGAATGTAACCAGGATACCTTCACTCCCCGAGAGTAAGACAAGATTCATCAATACTCTCCCTAAGCAGAGTTGGTATCCCATAAGCCCCAAAAAGGCACAGTATCCCTAGCAAATCAGCAGCACTCTCCCCAAGCAGAGTTAGGCTACTGTCAGCCCCAAAGAAGTTGGATATCCCCAGAAGATCTCAATATTCTCAAGCAGAGTATACAGATATTCCTCAACAAGCATCCCCGACAGTCTTAATATAAGATTGTTCCCCGACAGAATACCAGACACCCCAGTGGATACATGTCCTCAAAAGTTTCCCCAGGAGAGTTGAACCATCTCCCCAGTAGATTCTGGAAGCTTGTCTCCTGCAGAGTGCAAAAATGCGTCACCAGCCATATTCAGAGGTTATTCCCCACCAGAGTCTAACTGGGTTATCCTCAGCAAATTACAACGGAAAGATCGTCCTCAGCAACGTTCTTCCTATCCCCCAGCGGAGTTCATCAAATTTCCCAACAGAGCTTGTCAACAGGAATCCCCAGCGGAGTTATCATCAAAATCTCAGCGAAGTATCTCTTCCCACAGAGTAATTCCCCGTGGAGTAATCTCTTCACCAGGTTTATTCCCCAACGGAGTCATCTTCTCCTACCGGTTTATTCTTGCAATCATCTTCGTTCAAAATCCCCAGCGGAAACGAAGAACTCTACTCTTCAACATTAGCCCAGGATCAAGTTCCCGACATTCGTCAAGGATTTATTTTCCCAGACGAAAATACATCCATAAACATTTCACATTTCATATCTCCTATTTACATACATGATAAAGTGCATACGACACGATCTCATTTATTTTTTGAGAACATCACGAAATCATGCATTCCATACATCATGACATTGCATACGACTAATGTTTGCCTTTTCAGGAAAAGGTCAATCAAAAGATGATTACCATCAACCTGTTGAAGATCCAGATTCGATACCTGTATCTAGCCAGGGCATATCTGTGAGCGATTGATTGTAGATATATACCTGTATCTAGCCAGGAAAGTATCTGCATGAAGAGATTGAAGATCAATGCCTGTATCTAGCCAGGAAGTCATCTTTCTTTCTCAGGTCAGAGGTCTACACCTGTATCCAGCCAGGAAAGCTATCTCTACCAACCTTTTGAAGTTCCAGATTCGATACCTGTATCTAGCCAGGGCATATCTGTGAGCGATTGATTGTAGATCTATACCTGTATCTAGCCATGAAAGTATCTGCATGAAGATATTGAAGATCAATACCTGTATCTAGCCAGGAAGTCATCTTTCTTTCTCAGGTCAGAGGTCTATACCTGTATCCAGCCAGGAAAGCTATCTCTACCAAACTTTTGAAGTTCCAGATTTGATACCTGTATCTAGCCAGGGCATATCTGTGAGCGATTGATTGTAGATCTATACCTGTATCTAGCCAGGAAAGTATCTGCATGAAGAGATTGAAGATCAATACCTGTATCTAGCAAGGAAGTCATCTTTCTTTCTCAGGTCAGAGGTCTACACCTGTATCCAGCCAGGAAAGCTATCTCTACCAACCTTTTGAAGTTCCAGATTCGATACCTGTATCTAGCCAGGGCATATCTGTGAGCGATTGATTGTAGATCTATACCTTTATCTAGGAAGGAAAGTATCTGCATGAAGAGATTGAAGATCAATACCTATATCTAGCCAGGAAGTCATCTTTCTTTCTCAGGTCAGAGGTCTACACCTGTATCCATCCAGGAAAGCTATCTCTACCAACCTTTTGAAGTTCCAGATTCGATACCTGTATCTAGCCAGGGCATATCTGTGAGCGATTGATTGTAGATCTATACCTGTATCAAGCCAGGAAAGTATCTTCATGAAGAGATTGAAGATCAATACCTGTATCTATCCAAGAAGTTATCTTTCATTCTCAGGTCAGAGATCTACACCTGTATCCAGCCAGGAAAGCTATCTCTACCAACCTTTTGAAGTTCCAGATTCGATACCTGTATTTAGCCAGGGCATATCTGTGAGCGATTGATTATAGATCTATACCTGTATCTAGCCAGGAAAGTTATCTACATGAAGAGTCTGAAGATCAACACCTGTAACAGGCCAGGAAATTATCTTTCTTTCTCAGGTACGCAAGTTCTCGCTAAGGAATCTCTTACGCGATCGACACATCTTTCCAAAGGGCATCTATAAGCCCATTCCTATCTTTCTACCAACAGTCTTCGGATGGCATCTATAAGCCCATTCTCCTATCCATCATATCTCCAAATGGCATCTGTAAGCCCATTCCCGACATCACATTGCTGATATTCTACTATGCGAGTGCAAATTTCTGGGCACTCTAGTGTTCAATCATCTTCCACCTTCGGATCACGAAAGGCACGCAAGCCAATCTACATCCTCAGGTCTAAGAAGATTGAACAGGGGCAACTGTTGTACCCCAAAATTTTCCCTCCCATATTCTTCAAGATTTGTCAAGAATCATCTTCAAATGGTTCAAGATTGATCAAGGGTTGCACAGTCCAAATGCCTCCTAAGCCAGTCAAAATTAGGGTTTTGGTTCCTTCAAGGAATTTGAGAGTTTCAATGGCTCAATCAAGTCACATGGGCCTATATACATTGTTAAGCATCTACATGCCAAGTTTCAAGATTCACAATGCTAGTTTGCACAGTCAAAAGCCCTATTTGATCCACAGTCAACTGCAAGGGCAAAATGGTCATTTTACAGTCAAATTTTGGTCAACATCTTATTTTGAGTCCACAATCATCATTTGATCAAGCTTTGATCATGATTCCACAAGAATGGCTCAAAAATCATCAAGATGCAAAAAGTTGCTATTTTTGGACAGCAGAAAAGTCAAATGTATCTTGACCAAGGCATAACTTTTTCATGGTTCATCAGAAAAATCCCATCCAATGCTCATTTTGAAGGGGATGACATTTACTACAACTCATATTCACATTCCAAGTCCAATAAAGGCTCACACAAAAAGTTATCAATTTCTACATTATAGGTCAATTTCAAAAGTCAACAAAAATGCACTTTAAGTCAAAGACCATAACTTGAGATTGGTAAATCCAAATGACATGGGACCAAAGGCATTGGTTAGAGGACTTCAAGACCTTTCCAAAATGTCAAAGAACATGTTCATATGATCAAAATTGAGCAAGATATGCATTGGAGAAGTTGGGAAATTTTTGTGAATTTGCAAAAGTCAACTTTGCTCAAAACACCTTGTTTTTGCTAATGGGCCTCAAATTTCTTCTTGAAACTTTATCCAAGGCCTATGCACGACCCATTGAGATTATTTGAATTTATTTTCTTATTTTTTATTAATTAATTGGATTTTTAATTAATTTTAATTCATTTAATTAATTTAAAATGTAGAAAATTCAAAGATATGGTTTTTCAATCTTTTTGTGAAGCAAACAAGCTCAAGATATGCTGGCAATTCGTGTGCAAATCAAAGGGACAAGAATCTCCAAGTTTGGCAAGTTTTTCCAATCAAAAAGATTCAAAAATATATGATTGCAAATCAAATATTCAAACCATTATTTCATGGATCTTTGCCCAAGGATTTAACCTAATTCTCTTCCTCTATAAGTATACAAGTGAACCCTAATGCATTGGACGTGATATCTCTGCAGAAAAAAGCCATAGCCATTCAAGAAAAATCAAAGAAAAGTGAAAACTGTTTTCCATAATTTAGCACGATTCAAATCATTTTGTGGTTTCTAATACCTTGCAGGAACTCTCAGGGACGTTTTGCAATCAAAACCACACGCTAAAGCTTAAGAAATCACTCTAAATAGATTCACGGTTTACATACTTTTTTCAGAATCGTAACTCATATTTCATGCATAATTAACATGTTCTAATCATTGTTTTGCATTGCTTGAATCTATGCAAAGCTAATGGTATTGGTTAATTGCATTATGATGCCCAGAATCACAGGTTACCATTGAAGAAATTTAGGGTTCATGAGTTCTCAAATTGGGGCTTTATTACCCGAGAAAAATTAGAACCTCTAATGCATATGGTTGAAATCGTGGAATCCAGACGAACATAAAGCCGTACTCGCGACATATTTATATTCATCCTAGGGCTAATCGCTATTTTTCCTTGTTACAGTTTGTGGGGGTTAAAAACCCCCGCTATCTATTTGTTCTTTTTACAGGAAAACGAGGAAGACGACTGCGTGTTGAATTGTGGTTGGAACATTTGAAAACGCGCGCGTGTTTTGCTTTTGTGCAGCATATGAATTGGTTATTTAATATAATGTTTGTTTGTTAATTCAATGATGACTGAAGCGTGATGGCCTAGTGGAAGATGCGCTGGCTGGTAACCATTGGGACCTGGGTTCGATTCCCAGGTCCCCCCAAATAATTGTTTCTATTTTTTCTAACATGATCACATGCAGGCTGCCCAACGTGTTCCATCATGTACTCCATACAACAACGCGCCAAGTGGCCATATGCACAAATCAGAAGGTCATAGGTGGATGACCACCATACTCCAAGTCAAGGCGTATCATGGACAATCAGGAAAAGTCAATGGACTGAATAGCTTAATGGGCCTGAAAATTGCTTTCTAACCTCCATATTGGGCCATCACCCCCCCTGGTTTATTATTTTCTTATTTTCTTTCCCTTTTATATTTTCTTTTAATAATTATTATAACTATTATTATTATTATTTAATTTACTCATAATTAATTTTTTCACAATAAAAATCAGAAAACTGAAATATTTTTATTTATTATTATTAATTATTAATTTCACCTTTTATTTATTATTTTTGCAAATAAATGTAATTAATTAATTTAGTTGTTTTAATTAGGTTAATTGTAATTATTTTCACAATAAATAAAATCAATCTAGAATTAGGTTTTACTAACTTTTGACTTTATTTTATTTTTATTTTCATTAAAACATAAAAAACTAAAAAATACTTTTTTTTTGTAATTATTTAATTAATTAGTAAATTAGGTTTAATATTAATTAATTACAAAAAAGGACCAAAATTCCATTCTTTTCTCAAAAAGGGTCAAAACCCTAAGACTTTTCCCGATTCAATTTTTCTCGCGCATGTTTATTCTTGATTCCTATTTTGATCATATTTATGTAACTGTTCCGAGAATGTAATAGTTAATTAGGACTTTTATTGCTTTCTTTTATTTTCCCGCAATTTACTTTTCAAGGGTTATGTTTTTGGCGATGTAAATACCCGACGCCTTGTAATAGCGTAGATTTACTTTCTGCAATTTATTTTCCGCACAACTATTAACTGTTAATTATGCATGACAAGACTTGCTTGAAAATTAAAACCAACTCGTAGCTCACCATAATACCTGTGCAAAGATAATTTAACATGAAACCTGACACACGTGCACATGCCACTCCTAGGGTACGCCTCACTTGGTTGCCTCGACGTGGTCATTGAGTATAGGGTGTTTTAGAGGTCGCCCTCCTGTCTAAAGATCCAGTTGCCTCGAAACGGTTGCCTCATATAAAAAGGATCTAGGACATTAGGGTTACCGCTAAGGCGTCCTACTATTGCTTTGGTGACCACATATGTCCCTATAATCGAATTGACCCGAATAACTCCAACGACGGTGCTACCTACTTCTCAATAGTGGGATAGTACTGTCTAAAGGACATTTACACAGCTTAATTCCTTAGAGTAGGTAGATTTCTCCTGGGTACTTGCTCTTTCAAAATAAAACAAAACAAACTTTTCACACTCACACTTTCAAACAAAAAGTTTTCAAACAAATACTTCATACACTCTTTAAGACTGATACAAGAGTTACCTAGAAGTTTTCAAACAAACTTTTTTCAAAACCCACAAACACAAGAAAAGCAAACATTTTTGAAAACATAGTGAGCAAGTACCTAAGAGCCCGTGGATAACCACAGATAGAAAGGGTGCTAACACCTTCCCTTTCTATAAATCTACCTCCCGAACCGAGAAACATCTCGAAAAGGAATTTTGATATGCTTTTGTCCTTTCCTTGTTGGATAACATAAAAGACGGTGGCGACTCTTGCTTACCGCGACATTTCGCGAACCAGCATTTCAAAAACAGTCAGTTCTATTTCCACCGATCACAGAACTGGCGACTCTGCTGGGGACAATACTTAATAAGTGAGGTGTACCTTAGGATTAGATCATTCTATGTTTTCAATTGTATGTCTTGATTGCTTTTATATTGTGGGCTTGTTGCGGAGTTTCATAGATCCTAACTCGGATCTGGGGAATACCCTTTAGGTAGCAATAAGCTGTGAGGGACCTGTCCAGCGTAGACCGACATGGGTGAAGCAGTAGCTACGTTGGTGTGACACCTTGGTCTGTACTGATATCCCTTGTGTTGGAACGAGGAGAATATGGGTCTTCTGAGGAGTCATTAAGCACCAACCGACCTTAGAACCCTAAATTGACCCAACTTGGCCATAGAACAGTAGCAGTATGCTACACTCATTGAGGCTAAACTCTTGCGATGGTTTTGGCCGCAAGAAAAGATTGCGAAGCTGGAGTTATGAACGATTGGGGGTAGTCGGTGATATTGAGATCCTCTAGGACCCAGTTACTATTTTCTAGGACAGGTCTTAACCAACGAATCTGAAAGAGGGTAGTACCTGAACTTCATGCTGGCCTAAAATCTAAGGGCTGTCTTGTGTGACTTGTGTGCCTTATCATGTTTGCCTTTTGTGAATACTTGTGGTGTGCTTTACCATAACATCATACCATCATAACATTGCATGCATCCTACATAAGGACTGACCCATTTCAAAGACAAGAGGGTTTCATCTTTGCTTTGTTTTGTAGGACATCATGATGCCTGTGCGAAGGAATACTATCCGGCTCAACTTTGTTCACCCACCTGATTTGCTTAAAGAGTTGGTTGATAGGATTCCAAACACTACTTCTTTCATCCAGAGGCATGGTTCTCTTCTCGGTTTAGTCACTTCAAAGTGGGACCAACAGCTGATGAGTGTCCTGACCCAGTTTTATGATCCCTTATGCCATTGCTTCACCTTTCAAGACTTCCAGCTGGTCCCTACCCTGGAAGAATTCTCTGATTTGCTTGGTATCCCTGTTTTGGAGCAGACTCCATTCACTGGTTAGGAAAAGACTCTTAGGCTTGAGGAGATTGCTGTAGCCCTTCCTTTGACCAACAAAGAGGTAATGGATAACTGGGAGACTAGAAGCGGAGTTAAGGGCTTTTTGGCTAAGTTTCTGATTGGCAAAGCTAATAGTTTCTGGAATGACTTAGACTTCAGGGCGTACGAAGACATTCTGGATCTCTTAATCTATGGTCTGGTATTGTTTCCAAATCCTGATACCTTTGTTAATGTCAACGCCATAAGGATCTTCATCTCTCGGAACCTTGTACCCACTCTCTTGGATGATATCCTGCAACAGCTCTATGCTCGTACTGCCCGAAGACGGGGAACTTTGTGGTGTTGTGCTCCTTTATTAGTGAGGTGGTTTATTTCGCACCTCCCTAAGTTCGTGCTGAAGAACAAAGAAGGAAGGGGCTGGGCTCATAGGTTAGTGTCTCTCACTGATAATGACATCATTTTGACTCTCAGAGGTTTGGATGAGGTAGCTGTTATTGATCGTTGCGGAGAGTATCCTAATGTTCCATTGATCGGTACCCAGGGAGGAATCTCTTATAATCCATGTTTAGCTCTCCATCAGTTTGGAAGAGCCAGAAGAGCAGGGCCTCATGAGATGTTGATACCTCACATCAGTTTTGAGTTTCAGGTAGATAGTGACAAGCTGCGCCGTAGATTCATCCGGGCTTGGGACAGAATTCACAAAGCTGACCCACATGAGTTAGGACCGAAGACTTCTCTGCCTATGGAATCCTATTACAGATGGGTCCGCATCCGTGCTCAGAAGTTAGGTATGCCATACGAAACTATCAGGCCTATCATTATTGAATTTCCTGATAGAGACGGGGTTCCTCCAACTGTACTCCCTCCTCAGATACCCACTGATGTTGATACACTAAAGAGGTCTTGGGTGCAACTACAGGAAGAACGGGATTCTTATCGGGAAAGGTTCAATGAACAAGAACAGAAAATCCAGAAGCTGACCAAGCTATTGGAGAATGAGCGGATCCTGAATGACTATATCCGTACTGAGAAGAAGAGGCCATGGGAGCACTGATGGACTTTGGATGTTTCTTTTACAACTTTTATTTCCTTTTCAGTATTTTCATTCTTGTAACGCCTAAGGGAAATCTGTTGAACAATTTAAATTCCAAAGTTGAATCTAATAACGTTTGTTTCCTTTTTGTCTACAAAGTTGAATCCCGATTGTCTTTGAAAACATAAATCATACGCATTTCATGTCATCATATGCATAACAGGTACCCTTTTTACAGGGCACTTATCTTCTTCGCTGTTTGATTCACGCAATCATCATGTCTTCTGAACCTACTACTGAACAAGCTATCAAGGCCCTCCATGTAAGTCTCAGAGTGCCTAAGAGGGGGGGGGGGTGAATTAGGTCTTATAAAAATTATTCGGTTTTATGAGAATGCTTGGTAGTAATTTTTGGTTAAGTATTTGAAGGTTTTGATTATATCTTTATCTTTTCTCGATTATGGTGATGAAAGCGATAAATGCAGAAAAGTAAAGAACACGGTGATATATCCTGGTTCCCCTCACAATCCGAGAGTACTCCAGTCCCCTTTCCAACACGAAAAAGATTTCACTATAGTTAGAATGATTGTACAACCTATGCTTACTATCTAACCTATAGGGTAATCAAAGGTTCTTAACACCTTTAAGACCAAACAAACACTAATGTGAATGAAGAACAATCCTCTTCAAATCACAACACTTACTTCCAACAATCCTGGATAGTAAGGGAAAAACCTTTAAGTAATACAATGATTTAGTTTGAAGTATATGGAGAGCTTTATCAATCTTCAATTGATCTTCTTCTTCAAGATAAAAACAATTCTCAACAATGTATATAAATGTTCACAATGTTTGTATGAAACTTGAAATGATAATGAAAGTGTATATGGCAAGTTTCACAAAATTATGAACACATGAAAGTTTAAATTCAAATGTGAGTAAATGAGAAAATTGTTAATGAAGAAGGATATTTGTTAATTTGAAAATTGAAGTATTGAACATTGAACATATATGAAAATGTTATTGTGTTCTTGTTTTGAAAATAAGAAAATCTGCATTTTATAAAGTTGTAAGAACCTCTTCATTCATGCCAATTCATATGAAAAGTTACAATGCATTCATCAAAAGATACCACTTGAAAAATGTTCAAAAAACAAAGTAAAAGCTGCATTGGTTCGCTAGGAACCGGTTCCGACACTGACAGAACCCGGTTCTTAGTGAACGTTATAAGTTTGAAATTCAAAAATATCACGCAGGAACCGGTTCCCCTATTGGTACAACCCGGTTCCTGGTACAAAAACCAGGGACATGTTTTTTGAGAAAAGCTGGAACCCGGTTCCCTGTTAGGGAGGAACCGGTTCCTAAAGGTTTATTTTCAAAAATACATTTTGAAAGATATTTCAAACAAAGTTTTTCTTGATGTTAAAGATATGGAATATGTATATGTTGATGAATGCATATTGTGAACATTTATATTCAAGATTTAAATAATTATTTATACCATTTTGATATTTGATGATTTCTTCAATAATTCTTCAATAATCTTCAAGACTTTTTATTTGATGTTGATAAGCTTTTTGCACATCCTTTGAAACTTGATGTCCATGTTGTCTTCATCAAAACACATGCTTTAAATATGACTTGAGAAGCTTGCAATTACATTCTCCCCCTTTTTGATGATGACAACCAAGTCTTGAAAACGATTTCTTGAAATGTTCATGTTGTTTTGTGTAGCGAACATGTTGAGCAAATGCAAGGCTCCCCCTAAATTGTATGCTCCCCCTAAGTCCATGATTCCTTGAATTTTGGAGAGAGTTTGATATTTATTTGGGCCTGCAATTTCTTGAAACAAAACAACATACATGCATACTCTTCTCCCCCTTTGTTAACATCAAAAAGGATGGGAAAAAAAAGTGAAATAGATACATTTAAAAATTAAGACAAGTATCTTAAGAGAAACATTAGATATCACCTTCATCCAAAATACCAAGTTCTCTTCGGATTTTGAAGAAAGGTTCTCGAGCAAGCGGTTTAGTGAAGATATCCGCGAGTTGGTTATGAGTATCCACAAAAGTGACTTCGACATCTCCTTTAAGAACATGATCACGGAGAAAATGATGTCGAATATCTATATGTTTGGTTCTTGAATGCATGACCGGATTCTTTGTAATATTGATAGCACTTGTATTGTTGCATCGAAGAGGAATGCATCCGAGATCAAGTCCGTAATCACGGAGTTGTTGCTTGAGCCAAAGAATTTGTGCACAACAACTACCTGCTGCTATGTATTCTGCTTCGGCCGTGCTAAGAGCAACACATGCTTGCTTTTTACAAGCCCATGATACTAATGCATTTCCAATAATGTGACAAGTACCGGTTGTGCTTTTACGATCAGTTTTACAACCTGCATAATCCGCGTCAGAATAACCAATTAAAGTGAAAGTACTACCTTTTGGATACCATAGGCCGACATTGATTGTTCCTTTAAGATACTTCATGATCCTTTTGACTGCCATGAGGTGTGATTCCTTTGGATTTGCTTGAAAGCGAGCGCAAAGACAAACACTAAACATGATGTCAGGACGACTTGCCGTCAAGTACAATAGAGAACCAATCATACCTCTGTACTTTGTAATATCAATCGGAGTACCAGATTCATCTTGATCAACATATGTACCGGAGCCCATTGGAGTATTCATTGCTTTACAATTGTCCATATCAAACCTTTTCAATAATTCTTTGCAATACTTAGATTGATTGATGAAGATTCCATCTTCTAGTTGCTTGATTTGTAGTCCAAGAAAGTAGTTCATCTTTCCCATCATAGACATCTCGAATTCTCCTTGCATCATCAATGAGAATTCCTCACACATTTCTTTGTTAGTTGATCCAAAAATGATATCATCAACATAGACTTGAACCAATAAAGTGTTACCTTGGATTCTCTTAATGAACAAGGTTTTATCAACCTTACCCTTTTCAAAACCTTTTTCACACAAAAAATTGCTAATTCTATCATACCATGCTCTTGGTGCTTGCTTTAAGCCATAAAGAGCCTTTCTCAACTTAAAGACATGTGAAGGATGTTTGAAGTCTTCAAATCCCGGGGGTTGTTTGACATAGACTTCTTCATTGATGTATTCATTCAAGAATGCGCTTTTGACGTCCATTTGAAAAAGCTGAAAATTTAATGAACAAGCATAAGCAAGTAAAAGACGTATAGCTTCTAACCTTGCAACCGGAGCAAATGTTTCTTCAAAGTCGATTCCTTCCTCTTGATTGTAACCTTGGGCAACCAACCTTGCTTTGTTTCGAACAATTAGACCATTCTCATCAAGTTTGTTCTTAAACACCCATCGGGTACCTATGATGTGTTTACCACTTAGTCTAGGAACAAGTTCCCAAACTTGATTTCTCTTGAATTGATTTAATTCTTCTTGCATAACAATAATCCATTGATCATCTCATAAGGCTTCATCAACTTTGGTAGGTTCAATTTTAGAAACAAACGCCATGTTTAAGCAAGCATCTTTTAGATTCAATCTTGTTGATACTCCTTGGCTAATGTCACCAATAATTTTGTCAATAGGACGGTCTCTATGAGTTCTCCATTCTTTTGGTAGATCATTGGTGTTTGAATCTTGTTGTACAATGTTTTCTTGATTTTCCGGTGATTTCTTAATTTGATCAATTGAAAGATCTTCCGGGGGTAAATCTATAGGATCATCATCATCACAAACAACTACTTCCTCCTTAGAGGGGTTAGTTTCATCAAAAGATACATGCATAGATTCTTCAATAGTTAAAGTTCTTTTATTATAAATTCTATATGCTTTACTAGAAAGCGAATAACCACGAAATATACCTTCGTCGAATTTCTCGTCAAACTTACCGAGATTATCCTTGTCATTGTTAAGAACAAAGCACTTGCATCCAAAAATGTGGAAGTGAGCAATATTTGGCTTTCTTCCTTTGAAGAGTTCATATGGAGTCTTCTTTATTATAGGTCTAATGATAACTCGATTTCCAACATAACATGCCGTACTAACCGCATCCACCCAAAAATATTTAGGAAGATTTGCATCACTAAGCATTGTTCTTGCAAGTTCCACTAGAAACCTATTCTTTCTTTCAACTACTCCATTTTGTTGTGGAGTTCTTGGTGCTGAAAAATTATGAGAGATACCATGTTCTTCACAAAATTCTTCAAATTGAGCATTTTGGAATTCTCCACCATGATCACTTCTTATGGATACAATCTTTAGTGATTTTTCATTTTGGATTTGCTTAGCATACTTCTTAAAGGCTTTGAAAGCATCACTTTTCTGCACAAGAAACAAAGTCCAAGAATATCTAGAAAAATCATCAATAATGACTAAAGCGTATACATTACCTCTGAAGCTTTTTGTTCTTGATGGACCAAAAAGATCCATGTGTAACAATTGTAGTGGTCTTGAAGTAGACACCACATTCTTATATTTGAAAGTTGTTTTGGTCTGTTTGCCCTTTTGGCATGCATTACATAATTTGTCCTTGATGAACTTCATCTTTGGTAGACCAATAACTAAGTCATGCTTAACCAATTTGTTCAAGTGCTCCATGTGAATGTGAGCGATCCTCTTGTGCCATAACCAAGCGTCATTGTTGTTTACCATAATACATTGTACCTTCAGAGACAAATCATCTAAAGTAATCATAAAAATATTGTTAGTTCTTATACCTTTGAGTTTTACCTCATTGGTTGCCTCATCCATAATGAGACATTCATCTTTGTTGAATTTGATCTTGAACCCTCTATCGCAAAGTTGACTTATGCTAAGAAGATTGTGCTTTAATCCTTCAACATAGAGAACATCCTCAATTTGAATGGATGGAAGTGTGCCAACTATTCCAACGCCAAGAATCTTTCCTTTGGTGTTGCCTCCATAGGTGACATACTCTTTGGCTTTATGTACTAGATATGAAAATTGGTGTACATCTCCTGTCATATGCTTTGAACATCCACTATCAAGATACCAAACATTTGATGTGGATTTCAAGCATACCTACACAAACAAATTATTCTTTGTTAGGTACCCAAGTTGCCTTGGGTCCTTCATAGTTAGTTCCCTTTTTCACCCACACATAATGTCCACTTGCTATACTAAAGTTTCTAACATAGCAAGCATTAGGTGTATGTCCTTTAATACCACAATAAAAACAAGTAGGTTCAAAGTTACTTCTATATCTAGAAGGATAAGATTTCTTCTTAGGAAATGTTTTCTTTTTCGATACATTAGGCTTTTTCTTTTGATGATTATGAACAACTTGCTTCTTTTCTACTTTCTTGGGATTGGAACTATTACTAGCCTTTACAAAAACAGTGGGATTGTTACTTGGTTTCTTAGAAATCACATAACCAAGACCCCTTTTATCATTTGGATAACGTTGTTGGCTTAGTAATCCTTCCAATCCTATTTGTCCTTTTTCATATTGTTCAATGACTCTTTTTAATTGAACAATTTGAAAGACATTTGATTCACACTTGGAGCATGCAAAGTTTTCTTTTTCTTTAATAAAATTCTGTTTTTGAAGATCAAAATCTTTAGTCATGGTGTCAATTTTTTCTAAATAACTTAGAAGTTCTTTTTCTTGATTTGACACCTTTTTGTATAAACTTTTGCATTCTTTCAAGAGTTCATCAATAGCATCTTGAACATCATCATCAAAAAGATTAAATTCATTACTAACCTCTTCTTCATTGTCGGAGTGATGTGAAGCCATTAATGCTAGATTTGCACATTCCCCGCTTTCCGAATCGGATGAAGAGCTTATCTCATTATCTTCCCATGCAACATAAGCCTTTTTGTTCTTGAACTCCTTTTTGCCTTTGAATCCATTTTTCTTGGAGAGTTTTGGACAATCCGGCTTTATGTGACCTTGCTTTCCACATTCATAACATGTGACATCTTGTGTTGATGTGGAGGCTTCTTTATCTTTATGATTATAAAATTTCTTCCTCTTGACAAAGTTAGCATTATGAAGATTATTTTTATGACCAAAATATTTTCCTAACCTTTTTACAAGAAGCAAGAAGTTTTCATCTTCCTCCGATGCATCTTTATCTTGACTTTCATTTGAATCAACTTTCAAGGCAATGCCTTTGGATTTCTTCTCTAAATTTTCATGTTTTTCAAGTCTACCGAGTTCCGTTTCATATTCCTGAAGTTTGCCAAATAATGTAGCGGAAGTCATTGCGGAGAGACTCTTCTTTTCCGAGATTGCCGTTACCTTTGGTTGCCATTCCCTAGTCAATGATCTAAGGATTTTCAAGTTGAGTTCATCATTTGTCAAAGTTTTACCAAGAGCATTTAAGTGATTTGTCAAATGCACAAATCTCTTTTGTAAGTCAAGAATGGATTCTCCGGGCTGCATTCGAAATAGTTCATATTCTTGACTCAAGGTATTTAGCCTTGATCTTTTTACTTCAGTCGTTCCTTCATGAGTTTGAACAAGGGTATCCCATATTTCTTTTGCTGTCTTGCAGTTCGAGACACGGAAAAATTCGTCCATACTGAGTGCACCTTGAAGAAGGTTTATTGCCTTTTTGTCATAGAGAACTTTCTTTTTATCATCGTCGTCCCATGCAGTTTTGATTTTTACAGAACCAATGCCATTGATAATAGATATCAGGATAAATGGACCATTTTCAATAGCATCCCATACTTCCTCTCCTTGTGCTTCTAAATGCGCCTTCATGCGTATTTTCCAGAAGTCAAAATATTCACCACAGAATAGCGGAGGCTTTTTGTTACTACCACCATCTCTGAAGACTGGTTGATAATTTGCGGAAGCCATTCTGGCTCTTTAGGAACAAGTTACCTATAACTTGCTCTGATGCCAATTGTAAGTCTCAGAGTGCCTAAGAGGGGGGGGGGGGGTGAATTAGGTCTTATAAAAATTATTCGGTTTTATGAGAATGCTTGGTAGTAATTTTTGGTTAAGTATTTGAAGGTTTTGATTATATCTTTATCTTTTCTCGATTATGGTGATGAAAGTGATAAATGCAGAAAAGTAAAGAACACGGTGATATATCCTGGTTCCCCTCACAATCCGAGAGTACTCCAGTCCCCTTTCCAACACGAAAGAGATTTCACTATAGTTAGAATGATTGTACAGCCTATGCTTACTATCTAACCTATAGGGTGATCAAAGGTTCTTAACACCTTTAAGACCAAACAAACACTAATGTGAATGAAGAACAATCCTCTTCAAATCATAACACTTACTTCCAACAATCCTGGATAGTAAGGGAAAAACCTTTAAGTAATACAATGATTTAGTTTGAAGTATATGGAGAGCTTTATCAATCTTCAATTGATCTTCTTCTTCAAGATAAAAACAATTCTCAACAATGTATATAAATGTTCACAATGTATGTATGAAACTTGAAATGATAACGAAAGTGTATATGGCAAGTTTCACAAAATTATGAACACATGAAAGTTTAAATTCAAATGTGAGTAAATGAGAAAATTGTTAATGAAGAAGGATATTTGTTAATTTGAAAATTGAAGTATTGAACATATATGAAAATGTTATTGTGTTCTTGTTTTGAAAATAAGAAAATCTGCATTTTATAAAGTTGTAAGAACCTCTTCATTCATGCCAATTCATATGAAAAGTTGCAATGCATTCATGAAAAGATACCACTTGAAAAATGTTCAAAAAACAAAGTAAAAGCTGCATTGGTTCGCTAGGAACCGGTTCCGACACTGACAGAACCCGGTTCTTAGTGAATGTTATAAGTTTGAAATTCAAAAATATCACGCAGGAACCGGTTCCCCTATTGGTACAACCCGGTTCCTGGTACAAAAACCAGGGACATGTTTTTTGAGAAAAGCTGGAACCCGGTTCCCTGTTAGGGAGGAACCGGTTCCTAAAGGTTTATTTTCAAAAATACATTTTGAAAGATATTTCAAACAAAGTTTTTCTTGATGTTAAAGATATGGAATATGTATATGTTGATGAATGCATATTGTGAACATTTATATTCAAGATTTAAATAATTATTTATACCATTTTGATATTTGATGATTTCTTCAATAATTCTTCAATAATCTTCAAGACTTTTTATTTGATGTTGATAAGCTTTTTGCACATCCTTTGAAACTTGATGTCCATGTTGTCTTCATCAAAACACATGCTTTAAATATGACTTGAGAAGCTTGCAATTACACTCCAGGCCCAAAACGCCCAGTTCCAAGAGTTGGTCATGAGCTTAGCCCAGGGTCAACAGGAGTTGAAGACTCTGATTCTGAAGAAGAAGAAGAAGAGGACTGTGTTGTTCAACACTGGATGGAGGTTTGGAAATGGACTACAAAATGAGGCTGGTCTGGCTACTTCCTCTGTAGGGAAAGACAGTCCCCAAGAGGGAAGGGTTCCTAGTCCCGTGGTCTCCGACAACGAGACAGATTACAATGATGAGCGGTACCCTCCTGCTGAGGACAGATACAAATAGTTGGAAGACCACTTAAGTGCTATGGAGATTCAACATGTGCCCGGGTTGGACTTTGGAGACCTAGGCTTATCCTCTGGGGTGGTGATCCCACATAAGTTCAAGGCACCTGCTTTTGCAAAGTACGACGGAGCTTCCTGTCCTAAGCTGCATCTCAGATCATATGTAAGGAAGATCCAACCTTACACTGCTGACAAGAATTTATGGATCCATTTCTTCCAGGATAGTCTTTCAGGGACTCAACTCGAATGGTTCTATCAGCTAGATGGAGCCAGCATTCGTAACTGGGAGGACTTGGCTACTGCGTTTTATAAGCAGTATCAGTATAATTCCGACCTCGCTCCTACGCGTACCCAACTCCATGGTATGTCACTAGGGACGGGTGAAGGATTTAAGGAGTACGCTCAAAAGTGGAGAGACCTGGATGGAAGGGTGCAGCCACCTCTAACTGACCATAAGCTCGTTGATATGTTCTTAGGGACCCTGTCTGGTCCATTCTTCAACCATCTGATTGGGAATTCTTCTGCCGGGTTTACAGATCTGATCTTGACTGGTGAGAGGATAGAAGCTGGTATCAAGTCTGGGAAGATACAGAAGGGTGCCCCCTCGAGCACTGAAAAGAAGCCCTTCAAGAAGGAATCTAGTGCTGTTTATGGTTCAAGGAGACAGAATAAACCGGAACGCCGCCAAGCTGTCAACGCGGTGGTAATTTCAAAGCCTGCTGCTGCTCCTCAGCAATACAACCAGCCAAGGGGTGAGAGACCTCAAAGGCAGTACACTCGGCTCAGTATGACCTTGTCCTAGATACTGCCGCAACTACTGTCAACCAATCTGGTAACTATAAAAGAAGCTCCAAAGGTTGTGAATACAACATCTCCAAAGTACAATCCCAACACCCGCTGCGCTTATCACTCTGACAGCCCGGGGCATACTATGGATGATTGTTGGGCTCTGAGGAATAAGGTTCAGGACCTTATTGATGCTAAAGAGGTAGAGTTCGAGGCGCCCGAAAGGCCCAATGTTGTGACTTCTCCCATGCCCAAGCATGGAGTGAATGTTGTGGAAGAATACCTGTATGTAGCCTCCGTGGATGATATTGTTACCCCGTTGTTGACTGTCAAAAGGAACCTGTTGCTAGCCGGTTTATTTCCGGGATGTAGTAAAGGTTACCATCTATGTCCTGTTTCCCCTGCTGGTTGTCCTTTGTTGAAGTCAGGTATCCAAAACCTGATGGATAACAAAGAGATCTTGTTCGAGAAGATTGCTGTTCCTGCTGTCCCTACTGAAGAAGTGTCCATTGTTACTATTTTCAACAACTCTCCTAAGGCTCCCTCAAAGAAGCCTGTCAAAATCATGTCTACTCAGAAGGTTGCGCCTATAATCATCACTGTTCCGGGACCCCTCCCCTATATATCTGACAAAGCTGTCCCATGGCACTATGGGGAAGATGTTTATGTGCTTGGAGTTAAACAAGAGTTTGATGCTAGTACCGGCATCAGCAACATCACCGGGCCTGCCAAAGTCACTCGTAGTGGTAGGCTGTTCTCACCAGATATTGCGCCACCAGCTATCCAGAGACCTATTGTCATCACACCTGCAAGTGTGCCCACTTCCATGCCTGACCAAGTTCCTATTTCTACCCCTGCTATCGAGTCATCTGACGCTCGGGGCAAAGGGATTGCTACTGATACGCCTGCCCAGACGGAGGCACCGAAGACAACCAATGTTGAAGCTTCCAAGCAAGAGATGGAAGAGATCTTTAAGATTATCAAGAAGAGTGATTTCAACGTAGTTGAGCAGCTGGGGCACACCCCATCTAAAATTTCTATGCTATCACTGTTGTTGTGTTCAGAGGCCCATGCCAAGGCCTTGATTACCTTCCTGAAGACGGCCCACGTGCCACAAGAGACTTCAGCTGATCAGTTTACCGATTGTGTGGCCAACTTAACTGCTGATAATGGTTTGGGTTTCTCCGACGCTGATCTGACTGCTAAGGGGAAGAATCATAACGATGCCCTGCATGTCTCCATTGAATGCATGGGCACTACTCTCGCCCATGTGCTGGTTGACACTGGTTCCTCTTTGAACGTATTGCCCAAGAAAGCTCTAGACAGGCTGGATTGTGAGGGTTTAGAGCTCAAGCCAAGTAACATTATTGTCCGGGCCTTTGACGGGTCCAAAAGGATGGTGCATGGTGAAGTTGACATTCTGATCAGGGTTGGCTCTCAGGTCTTTGATTTAACATTCTATGTGATGGACATCCGACCATCCTATTCCTGTTTGCTGGGTTGCCCATGGATCCACAAGGCTGGAGCTGTGACCTCCACATTGCATCAGAAGCTGAAATACCCGGTCAGGGGGAAGATTGTGACAGTTCAGGGGGAGGAAGAATACATGGTCAGCCACCTTAACTCGTTCAGGTACATAGAAATGGATGGGGAGTTCATTGAGACCCCTTTTCAACATTTTGAAGAGGTTCCTCAGACACTGGCGTCAGCTGAGACTGTGATCGAAGATTCTCCTTTTAAGATGGCTTCCTTAAAGGATGCCTGGGCTGTGATTGAGAAGGAAGCTCAGAGGGCTGTTCGTAAGGCAAGGATTGGAAGACCTCCTGTGTTCATCACCAACCCGGGAGTAAATGCTATTAAAGACGACGTGGAGGAATCTGAATTCGACAGCTAGATCTACCCAACGACTAACGATGGACCAAGCAACTGGACTGCGAAAGACTTCATACCTATTACTTTTGTCACTCAGTAATGAACTCCTTTGTTTTGAATTTGTAACAGACAATAATTTGAAACTTTATGGCCCGGTGTCTTACCCGGGGCACCGTGGCTTCATTCGTGAGGGATTTTGTGTGTCATTTTCATATATCATTAATAAAAGCATTGGACGTTTTTTGCATTTCAAATCTTGCGCTCCTTGTCTTTCTTTATTATATATTGCAAAACAACTATATTTACACACACTCACATATACAGGTTCCAATCCACTCTGGATCTCACTGGTAACGACTCTGCTACTGCCAGTTATGACTTCGAAAATCCGATCAACTTAGCCGAAGACGAAGGTGAAGATGATTGCGAAGTGCCTGGTGAACTTGCAAGACTGTTACTCCAGGAAGAGAGGACCATTCAGCCACATGAAGAGCCAGTGGAAACGGTAAATCTGGGTACTGAGACAGACAGAAAGGAAGTCAAGATTGGTGCAAATCTGGAGTCTAGTGTGAAACAACGGTTGATTCAGATGCTGCATGGCTATGTGGAAATCTTTGCCTGGTCTTACGAAGATATGCCTGGGTTGGATACCGACATTGTGGTTCATAACTTGCCTACCAAGGAAGAATGCCCTCCGGTAAAACAGAAGGTTCGCCGTATGCGTCCAGAGATGTCCGAGAAAATCAAAGCTGAGGTTATGAAACAATTTGACGCCGGTTTTCTAGCAGTGACTTCTTACCCTCAGTGGGTCGCCAATGTGGTTCCAATGCCGAAGAAAGATGGTAAGGTCCAAATGTATGTTGATTACAGGGATTTGAACAGGGCAAGCCCCAAGGATGATTTCCCTCTGCCTCACATCGACGTTATGGTTGACAACACCGCTCAGCATAAGGTATTCTCCTTCATGGACGGTTTCTCCGGTTATAATCAAATCAAGATGGCTCCTGAAGACATGGAGAAGACCACTTTTGTTACTCAGTGGGGCACCTTTTGCTACAAGGTCATGCCTTTTGGGTTGAAGAATGCTGGGGCAACCTACCAACGTGCCATGGTTGCTTTGTTTCATGACATGATCCATCATGAGATTGAAGTATATGTCGACGATATGATTTCAAGGTCCCAAACTGAGGAGGAACACCTTGACCATCTACAGAAGCTGTTTGACCGGTTGAAGTTGTACAAGCTGAGGTTGAACCCGAACAAGTGCACCTTTGGGGTGAGATCTGGAAAACTACTAGGTTTCGTCGTGAGCGACAAAGGTATTCAAGTGGACCCTGCCAAAGTGAAAGCCATACAAGAGATGCCAGTTCCCAAGACAGAGAAAGAGGTCAGAGGCTTTCTAGGACGGCTAAACTACATTACCCGATTCATCTCACATCTAACTGCTACCTGTGAACCAATCTTCAAGCTACTGAAGAAAGATCAAGTAGTACGTTGGAACGATGAATGTCAGGATGCTTTTGAAAGAATCAAAGAGTATCTCCAAGAGCCACCCATTCTTATGCCACCGGTTGAAGGGATACCTCTAATCTTATACTTGACGGTACTTGACAGTTCAATGGGGTGTGTGCTGGGGCAGCATGATGAGTCTGGCCGAAAAGAGAACGCCATTTATTACCTTAGCAAAAAGTTTACCGACTGTGAGACCCGATACTCACTGCTCGAGAAAACTTGCTGCACTTTGGTATGGGCTGCTCGTCGGCTGAGACAGTATATGTTGACTCACACTACTCTGTTGATTTCAAAAATGGATCCAATCAAGTATATCTTCGAAAAGCCTGCTCTGTCCGGAAGAATAGCAAGATGGCAGATGATCTTGACAGAATATGACATCCAGTACACGACTCAGAAAGCAATCAAGGGAAGTGTATTGGCAGACCATTTGGCACATCAAGCAGTGGACGATTACCAGTCGATGAACTTTGAATTTCCAGACGAGAATATCATGGTAGTGACTGATTGTGAAGTACCTGGACCGGATGAAGGACCTGAGGAAGGATCCCAATGGTCTATGCACTTTGACTGAGCCTCAAATGCTTTGGCTAACGGTATTGGCGATGTGATCATATCTCCAAAAGGCTCTCATACTCCGCTTACTGCCCGACTATGTTTCAACTGCACCAACAACATGGCGGAGTATGAAGCATGCATCCTGGGTCTTCGAGCTGCAATTGACCTAAGGATCAAGTTTCTGAGTGTCTTCGGAGATTCCGCTCTCGTGATCAGTCAGATCAAAGGCGAGTGGGATACGAAACACCCAAATCTTATTCCTTACAGGGAGTATGTATTGACGTTGCTTCCCCATTTCGAGGAGATAACCTTTGAACACTTCCCAAGAGAGGAGAATCAGTTGGCGGACGCGCTGGCTACGATGTCTTCTATGTTCAAAGTCAAATGGGACAACGAGGCTCCCCGGATCATTATTTGGAAATTGGATGAACCTGCACATTGCTGTGATCTTAAGACTGAGGAGGTAACAGAAAAACCCTGGTATCATGAAGTGAAGAGGTACCTCGAAGCTCAAGAATACCCCGAGGGCGCATCTGTTAATGACAAGAAGTTTCTGAGAAGGTTCGCGGCAAAGTTCTTCCTCAGCAATGACATTCTTTACAAAGGAAACCATGATTCAACCTTACTGCGTTGTATGGATAAGACTGAAGCAGAAAGGATCATGGAAGAGTTTCATGACGGTACCTTCGGGACTCATTCCAGTGGACATACCATGGCAAAGAAAATCCTTCGGGCAGGATATTACTGGTCCACAATGGAAGCCGACTGTTATCAACATTCTCGGACGTGTCACAAATGCCAGATCTATGCTGATAAGGTGCACATTCCTCCAGTTTCTTTGAACGTCTTGACAGAACCTTGGCCTTTTGCAATGTGGGGTATTGATATGATCGGCGAGATCAGACCTACAACATCCAACGGGCATCGCTTCATCTTGGTAGCGATTGATTACTTCACGAAGTGGGTCGAAGCGACTTCCTTTGCTACCGTAACCAAGAACGTCGTGGCACGGTTCATTCGGCATAACCTGATCTGTCGATACGGTGCACCAGAGAGGATCATTACGGACAATGGTACCAATCTTAACAACAAGATGATCACTGAGCTCTGCGAGCAATTCAAGATACAGCACCACAACTCTTCTCCTTACCGGCCGAAGATGAATGGGGCTGTAGAAGCAGCAAATAAGAACATTAAGAAGATTGTGCAGAATATGATAGTGACCTACAAAGATTGGCACGAAATGTTACCGTTTGCTCTTCATGGGTACCGTACCTCAGCACGGACGTCAACAGGGGCAACTCCCTTTTCCTTGGTCTATGGCATGGAGGCAGTCTTGCCTATCGAAGTTCAGATACCCTCTCTCCGAATAATGAAGGATGCAGGTTTGAGCGAAGATGACTGGATCCAGACTCGGCTTGATCAATTAAACCTAATTGACGAAAAGAGACTCACTGCTATTTGTCATGGTCAGACGTACCAAAAACGGATGATCAAGGCATTTAACAAGAAAGTCAGACGACAAGAATATCAAGTCGGGGATCTGGTAATCAAGCGCATCATTCTACCTCAAGGTGATCCCAGGGGCAAATGGACTCCCACATACGAAGGGCCATTTGTGGTTAAGAACATATTCTCAGGAGGTGCAATGATTCTAACCACCATGGATGGTGACGACCTTCCTCACCCCGCCAATGCAGACATAGTAAAAAGATACTACGCATGACTAAAGACCTGCTAGGTTGACACACCTAGGCAAAAATAAGGGCTTCCCGGCGAACCAAAAGGGTTCGGGCAAAAATAAGGGATGAAAATAAAAAATCTGTACACCCGGCAAGTCGAAAACCTGAAAAGGCGGCTTGGGCCAAAATGGGTATCCCGGTGGACTGAAAACCCGAAAGGGCGGTCCAGGAAAAAGTTAGAGATAAGCGTAATACTATGTCTCATTGGATCACCTTGCATCCAGAATTCGGCATCAAATATCGGGCTCAGACGGCACCAATCAATCAGCTTCATCTTCAACTAAGAAGCAAAGTGATGAGACGCTTGAAGACATAAAGGCGATTGCAGAGTTGGAACCCAGTGGGATTTTTCACATAGCTGTTTTGTTTTCCTTTTCACAAATTGTATAAACTCTATGTTGTTCGGCGGCGTTCTCTTACTAGGACGTCAGCCTCTTGTACAAACGCATATTTACAGGCAAATTTCAAAATCAATACAAACTCACTTTTCAGACAAATTGCAAATTGTTTTCCTTTATCTGTTTTGTTTTGCAAAGAACGTCCAATGTTCACTTTTGATATATGCATGCGACATTAATTGCTTCTCATAAATATTTGCATGCGAAACAAAGGACTAATTACAGGTGACATCAGAAACAGGGGCAATAATAATTGTCTAAGTGGTTTAGTTGCTCTGTCCACCAAGGTACCAAGGTAAGTTCAGCTGAAGAATGTAACCAGGATACCTTCACTCCCCGAGAGTAAGACAAGATTCAGCAATACTCTCCCTAAGCAGAGTTGGTCTCCCATAAGCCCCAAAAAGGCACAGTATCCCTAGCAAATCAGTAGCACTCTCCCCAAGCAGAGTTAGGCTACTGTCAGCCCCAAAGAAGTTGGATATCCCCAGAAGATCTCAATATTCTCCAGCAGAGTATACAGATATTCCTCAGCAAGCTTCCCCGGCAGTCTTAATATAAGATTGTTCCCCAGCGGAATACCAGACACCCCAGTGGAGCCATGTCCTCAAAAGTTTCCCCAGGAGAGTTGAACCATCTCCCCAGTAGATTCTGGAAGCTTGTCTCCTACAGAGTGCAAAAATGCGCCCCCAACCATATTCAGAGGTTATTCCCCACCAGAGTCTAACTGGGTTATCCTCAGCAAATTACAATGGAAAGATCGTCCTCAGCGAAGTTCATCAAATTTCCCAACAGAGCTTGTCAACAGGAATCCCCAGTGGAGTTATCATCAAAATCTCAGCGAAGTATCTCTTCCCACAGAGTAATTCCCCGCGGAGTAATCTCTTCACCAGGTTTATTCCCCAACAGAGTCATCTTCTCCTACCGGTTTATTCTTGCAATCATCTTCGTTCAAAATCCCCAACGGAAACGAAGAACTCTACTCTTCAACATTAGCCCAGGATCAAGTTCCCGGCATTCGTCAAGGATTTATTTTCCCAGACGAAAATACATCCATAAACATTTCACATTTCATATCTCCTATTTACATACATGATAAAGTGCATACGACACGATCTCATTTATTTTTTGAGAACATCACGACATCATGCATTCCATACATCATGACATTGCATACGACTAATGTTTGCCTTTTCAGGAAAAGGTCAATCAAAAGATGATTACCATCAACCTATTGAAGTTCCAGATTCGATACCTGTATCTAGCCAGGGCATATCTGTGAGCGATTGATTGTAGATCTATACCTGTTTCTAGCCAGGAAAGTATCTGCATGAAGAGATTGAAGATCAATGCCTGTATCTAGCCAGGAAGTCATCTTTCTTTCTCAGGTCAGAGGTCTACACTTGTATCCAGCCAGGAAAGCTATCTCTACCAACCTTTTGAAGTTCCAGATTCGATACCTGTATCTAGCCAGGGCATATCTGTGAGCGATTGATTGTAGATCTATACCTGTATCTAGCCATGAAAGTATCTGTATGAAGAGATTGAAGATCAATACTTGTATCTAGCCAGGAAGTCATCTTTCTTTCTCAGGTCAGAGGTCTACACCTGTATCCATCCAGGAAAGCTATCTCTACCAACCTTTTGAAGTTCCAGATTCGATACCTGTATCTAGCCAGGGCATATCTGTGAGCGATTGATTGTAGATCTATACCTGTATCTAGCCAGGAAAGTATCTACATGAAGAGATTGAAGATCAATACTTGTATCTAGCCAGGAAGTCATCTTTCTTTCTCAGGTCAGAGGTCTACACCTGTATCCAGCCAGGAAATTTATCTCTACCAACCTTTTGAAGTTCCAGATTCGATACCTGTATCTAGCCAGGGCATATCTGTGAGCGATTGATTGTAGATATATACCTGTATCTAACCAGGAAAGTATCTGCATGAAGAGATTGAAGATCAATACCTGTATCTAGCCAGGAAGTCATATTTCTTTCTCAGGTCAGAGGTCTACACCTGTATCCATCCAGGAAAGCTATCTCTACCAACCTTTTGAAGTTCCAGATTCGATACCTGTATCTAGCCAGGGCATATCTGTGAGCGATTGATTGTAGATCTATACCTGTATCTAGCCAGGAAAGTATCTGCATGAAGAGATTGAAGAACAATACCTGTATCTAGCCAGGAAGTTATCTTTCATTCTCAGGTCAGAGATCTACACCTATATCCAGCCAGGAAAGCTATCTCTACCAACCTTTTGAAGTTCCAGATTCGATACCTGTATTTAGCCAGGGCATATCTGTGCGCGATTGATTATAGATCTATACCTGTATCTATCCAGGAAAATTATCTACATGAAGAGTCTGAATATCAACACCTGTAACAGGCCAGGAAATTATCTTTCTTTCTCAGGTACGCAAGTTATCGCTAAGGAATCTCTTACATGATCGACACATCTTTCCAAATGGCATCTATAAGCCCATTCCTATCTTTCTACCAACAGTCTTCGGATGGCATCTATAAGCCCATTCTCCTATCCATCATATCTCCAAATGGCATCTGTAAGCCCATTCCCGACATCACATTGCTGATATTCTACTATGTGAGTGCAAATTTCTGGGCACTCTAGTGTTCAATCATCTTCCACCTTCGGATCACGAAAGGCACGCAAGCCAATCTACATCCTCAGGTCTAAGAAGATTGAACAGGGGAAACTGTTGTACCCCAAAATTTTCCTTCCCATATTCTTCAAGATTTATCAAGAATCATCTTCAAATGGTTCAAGATTGATCAAGGGTTGCACAGTCCAAATGCCTCCTAAGCCAGTCAAAATTAGGGTTTTGGTTCCTTCAAGGAATTTGAGAGTTTCAATGGCTCAATCAAGTCACATGGGCCTATATACATTGTCAAGCATCTACATGCCAAGTTTCAAGATTCACAATGCCAGTTTGCACAGTCAAAAGCCCTATTTGATCCACAGTCAACTGCAAGGACAAAATGGTTATTTTACAGTCAAAAGTCAAAATTTTTGGTCAACATATTATTTTGAGTCCACAATCATCATTTTATCAAGCTTTGATCATGATTCCACAAGAATGGCTCAAAAATCATCAAGATGCAAAAAGTTGCTATTTTTGGACAACAGAAAAGTCAACTGTATCTTGACCAAGGCATAACTTTTTCATGGTTCATCAGAAAAATCCCATCCATTGCTCATTTTGAAGGGGATGACATTTACTACAACTCATATTCACATTCCAAGTCCAAGAAATGCTCTCACAAAAAGTTATCAATTTCTACATTATAGGTCAATTTCAAAAGTCAACAAAAATGCACTTTAAGTCAAAGACCATAACTTGAGATTGGTAAATCCAAATGACATGGGACTAAATGCATTGGTTATAGGACTTCAAGACCTTTCCAAAATGTCCAAGAACATGTTGATATGATCAAAATTGAGCAAGATATGCATTGGAGAAGTTGGGAAATTTTTGTGAATTTGCAAAAGTCAACTTTGCTCAAAACACCTTGTTTTTGCTAATGGGCCTCAAATTTCTTCTTGAAACTTTATCCAAGGCCTATGCACGACCCATTGAGATTATTTGAATTTATTTTCTTATTTTTTATTAATTAATTGGATTTTTAATTGATTTTAATTCATTTAATTAATTTAAAATGTAGGAAATTCAAAGATATGGTTTTTCAATCTTTTTGTGAAGCAAACAAGCTCAAGATATGCTGGCAATTCGTGTGCAAATCAAAGGGACAAGAATCTCCAAGTTTGGCAAGTTTTTCCAATCAAAAAGATTCAAAAATATATGATTGCAAATCAAATATTCAAACCATTATTTCATGGATCTTTGCCCAAGGATTTAACCTAATTCTCTTCCTCTATAAGTATACAAGTGAACCCTAATGCATTGGACGTGAAATCTCTGCAGAAAAAAGCCATAACCATTCAAGAAAAATCAAAGAAAAGTGAAAACTGTTTTCCATAATTTAGCACGATTCAAATCATTTTGTGGTTTCTAATACCTTGCAGGAACTCTCAGGGACGTTTTGCAATCAAAACCACACACTAAAGCTTAAGAAATCACTCTAAACAGATTCACGGTTTGCATACTTTTTTCAGAATCGTAACTCATATTTCATGCATAATTAACATGTTCTAATCATTGTTTTGCATTGCTTGAATCTATACAAAGCTAATGGTATTGGTTAATTGCATTATGATGCCCAGAATCACAGGTTACCATTGAAGAAATTTAGGGTTCACGAGTTCTCAATTTGGGGCTTTATTACCCAGGAAAAATTAGAACCTCTAATGCATATGGTTGAAATCGTGGAATCCAGACGAACATAAAGCCGTACTCATGAAATATTTATATTCATCCTAGGGCTAATCGCTATTTTTCCTTGTTACAATTTCTGGGGGTTAAAAACCCCCGCTATCTATTTGTTCTTTTTACAGGCAAACGAGGAAGACGACTGCGTGTTGATTCATGGTTTGAACATTTGAAAACGCGCGCGTGTTTTTCTTTTATGCAGCATATGAATTGGTTATTTAATATAATGTTTGTTTGTTAATTCAATGATGACTGAAGCGTGATGGCCTAGTGGAAGATGCGCTGGCTGGTAACCATTGGGACCTGGGTTCGATTCCCAGGTCCCCCCAAATAATTGTTTCTATTTTTTCTAACATGATCACATGCAGGCTGCCCAACGTGTTCCATCATGTACTCCACACAACAACGCGCCAAGTGGCCATATGCACAAATCAGAAGGTCATAGGTGGATGAACACCATACTCCAAGTCAAGGCGTATCATGGATAATCAGGAAAAGTCAATGGACTGAATAACTTAATGGGCCTGAAAATTGCTTTCTAACCTCCATATTGGGCCATCACCCCCCTGGTTTATTATTTTCTTATTTTCTTTCCCTTTTATATTTTCTTTTAATAATTATTATAACTATTATTATTATTTAATTTACTCATAATTAATTTTTTCACAATAAAAATCAGAAAACTGAAATATTTTTATTTATTATTATTAATTATTAATTTCACCTTTTATTTATTATTTTTGCAAATAAATGTAATTAATTAATTTAGTTGTTTTAATTAGGTTAATTGTAATTATTTTCACAATAAATAAAATCAATCAAGAATTAGGTTTTACTAACTTTTGACTTTATTTTATTTTTATTTTCATTAAAACATAAAAAACTAAGAAATACTTTTTTTGTAATTATTTAATTAATTAGTAAATTAGGTTTAATATTAATTAATTACAAAAAGGACCAAAATTCCATTCTTTTCTCAAAAAGGGTCAAAACCCTAAGACTTTTCCCGATTCAATTTTTCTCGCGCATGTTTATTCTTGATTCCTATTTTGATCATATTTATGTAACTGTTCCGATAATGTAATAGTTAATTAGGACTTTTATTGCTTTATTTTATTTTCCCGCAATTTACTTTTCAAGGGTTATGTTTTTGGCGATGTAAATACCCGACGCCTTGTAATAGCGTAGATTTACTTTCCGCAATTTATTTTCCGCACAACTATTAACTGTTAATTATGCATGACAAGACTTGCTTGAAAATTAAAACCAACTCGTAGCTCACCATAATACCTGTGCAAAGATAATTTAACATGAAACCTGACACACGTGCACATGCCACTCCTAGGGTACGCCTCACTTGGTTGCCTCAACGTGGCCATTAAGTATAGGGTGTTTTAGAGGTCGCCCTCCTGTCTAAAGATCCAGTTGCCTCGAAACGGTTGCCTCGGATAAAAAGGATCTAGGACATTAGGGTTACCGCTAAGGCGTCCTACTATTGCTTTGGTGACCACATATGTCCCTATAATCGAATTGACCCGAATAACTCCAACGACGGTGCTACCTATTTCTCAATAGTGGGATAGTACTGTCTAAAGGACATTTACACAGCTTAATTCCTTAGAGTAGGTAGATTTCTCCTGGGTACTTGCTCTTTCAAAATAAAACAAAACAAAATTTTCACACTCACACTTTCAAACAAAAAGTTTTCAAACAAATACTTCATACACTCTTGAGGACTGATACAAGAGTTACCTAGAAGTTTTCAAACAAACTTTTTTCAAAACCCACAAACACAAGAAAAGCAAACATTTTTGAAAACATAGTGAGCAAGTACCTAAGAGCCCGTGGATAACCACGGATAGAAAGGGTGCTAACACCTTCCCTTTCTATAAATCTATCTCCCGAACCGAGAAACATCTCGAAAAGGAATTTTGATGTGCTTTTGTCCTTTCCTTGTTGGAGAACATAAAAGACGGTGGCGACTCTTGCTTACCGCGACATTTCGCGAACCAGCATTTCAAAAACAGTCAGTTCTATTTCCACCGATCACACCTACTATGCAGGCTTTCATATCGAAGAAACCCTACGACCCAGGTTCCTTCTCACATCCCTACTATCCAGGCTTCCATATCGAAGTAACCCAACTATCCAGGTTCCTTCTCACAACCCTATTATCCAGGATTTCATTTCGAAGAAACCCTACGACCCAGGTTCCTTCTCACGACCCTACTATCCAGATTTTCATATCGAAGAAACCCTACGATCCAAGTTCCTTCTCATAGCCCTATCATCCAGGCTTTCATATCGAAGTAACCCTACGATCCAGGTTCCTTCTCACAACCCTACTATCCATGCTTTCATTTCGAAGTAACCCTACTATCCAGGTTCCTTCTCACAGCCCTACGATCCATGCTTTCATATCGAAGAATCCCTACGACCCAGGTTCCTTCTCACAACCCTACTATCCAGGTTCCTTCTCACATCCCTGCTATCCAGGCTTTCATTTCGAAGAAATCCTACTATCCAAGTTCCTTCTCATAACCTTACCACCAAGTTTTCTTTTCTCTTACCTTCAGACGACAATTTACAACACGTTAAAACCTGGACCTGACCAGTTTCGGTCAATTTCACCTTTCCCCAGTAAGTTGCGATGCAGTCTGTACACTAACCGGATATGCGGTTCACCTCCGGAGTTAATTCCCTAGTAGAGTAACGAACAACTGAAGCTCCTAAAATTCTATTTCTCCCAAGACAAATACAAACATTCCTCAGTAGATTCCTCATCAACAACAGGAACAGGAATTCTCATCAAAGGAATATCTCAGGAAATCAACATCCTCTAAATGACATCTTTAAGCCCATCTCCGACGGTACTCCGTCACATCTTGGATGGCATCTTTAAGCCCATCTCCGAAAATTATCTAGCAACTTCCAAATGGAATCTACAAGCCCATTTCCGATATCACAAATCAAGTATCATTTCATGTGAGCGCAAATTTCTGGGCACTCTAGTGTTCAATCATCTTCCACCTTCAGATCATGAAAGACAAACGAGCCAATCTACATACCCAGGTTCAAGAAGATTGAACAGGGGAAGCTGTTGTACCCCAAAATTTTCCCTCTCATTTTACTCAATACATACTCCTAGAGATCCTCAATTTGCTCAAGTTTGCCAAGAGTTGACCAGACAAACTCTCTCCTAAGGCAGTGTGTCTCAAATTAGGGTTTCCACTTTCATCAAGATGTGTGGATCACAAAGGCCCCAAATGAATTCCAAGGTCCTAATATGTTCCCAAGATTCTCCATGTCAAGTCTCATGCCTTGCACAAGAAGTTTGCTCAGTCAACTGCTCAGATGCTTGGGAATCGACTGTATTAGGTCAAAAGTCAACTGTAGCCCACATTCAATCAAACTTCAATATTTTTGGTCAACATCAACATTTTGAAGTGATATCCATAACTTGATCAAGGGTTGATCATGATTCCTCAAGGAATGCCCCAAATTCTTCAAAACCCAAAAGTTGCTAAATTAGGGTTTCTCAGGAAAAGTCAACCAAACTTTGACCAAGCATAACTTCCTCATACTTTATCATAAATTTTCCATCCAAGGCTAATTTTGAATAGGATGCAATTCCATACAATTCAACTTCATCACTCAAGTTCAAAATATGCACTCATTAAAAGATATGAATTTCTATCTTATAAGTCCTTTTAAAATGTCAACAAAAACACCTTTTGGGTCAAAGCTTCTTACATGAACATGGGAGACCCAATTGAAATGAGACCAAAGGGTTGCTTAGGGGACATCCTAAGCTTTCTAAAAAGTCCAAGAACACCCATATAGGGTTAAAATTGGAAGAGATATGCCTTGTCAAAGTTGACCTTTTTTGCAAAATTTCCAAAAGTCAAATATGCTCAAAAGTGCATTTTTTTTACCAAATGGGCCTAGCATTTCATGATTGCACCTCACTTATAACATGGTCCACGACCCAATTACTTATCCACATTTTATTTGCTTCATTTTCCAATTTATTTTGATTTTTATTAATTAACAATTGAGTTAAATCAAATAATTGGTAAATAATATCAAAGATCTGTTTTGATATGATTTTTGACAGGATTGCAATCAAAATATGCTGAAATACCAAGGCCAAATCTAATCAAGCGTGATTGGTACAAGAAAGGGATAATTTGGCTCAATATAGCAAGTTTGCATATGGCATGGAAATCAAATCAGATCTTCCATAATTGTAAAGATACATATGATTTTTAGAACCCTAATTCGTTCTAGCATATATAATGAACAAGAACCAAGTGTAAAACAAGGTTTTGCAGGTGTGAAAGTCAGAGAACAAAAAGCTCAAAATTGGACAAAAGTGGTGAATCGTTTTCAATCATACAGGCCATCTCAAGCCATCCTAGCATTGCCAATCGATTGTTGGACGTCTCAGGAAGCTATTCCACTCAATTACGAGTCCTTTCACGCTTAAAAATAGTTTGTATGAACATTACAGTTTGCCATATTTTTCAAATTCGATTATCATGATTTATACATTATGAGCATGTTTTAATGGCATATACGTGTTTGTTATCATGTTTGCAATATGTTGGTTTCGTTTAATTAACGTTTTGATGCCCATACTGATGAATGCCATAGCTAGGGTTTGAAGCCCTATTTTGGGGCTTTTTGACACAGGAAAAATCAGGCCACGAATAAGGTACCATGATGCTCGTGAGGCCAAGACGAGTTGATTGGTACAGTCACAACTAATTTATCATGCATGTGCTGGATTTTTGAGTTTTACAGGTTTGTAGCTACAGACTTTTGTCTGTAGGTAAAGGTGCAAGAACCTAAGGCGACAGAGAAGGAAGAAGATGGTGGCGTGGCATCCCATCATTGGACAATTTAAACTTCGCGCATTTTTGTTGATCCAATTGTCTTGATTTATATATTATGTATCCTTCTTATTGTACTAACAACTAATCATAGTAGCGCAGTTGGCAAGGACAATTGGTGGTAAGCGTGAGGACCTGGGTTCGATCCCAAGTCCCAGCAATGTTTATTTTCTTATTTTCCATTTACAGATCATATGCAATTCTCATCTAGAGGCCTATCGTGCACGTCCAGTAGCCAACCAATGGATCCATCATTTAGCCAGATCCAATGCTTACCAGCAAAGGACCATGATGCACCCTCAAGTCAACGCCACATGGAATCAAGCGTTGACTGGGCTTGGATGGCTAATGGGACTGGAGAATTTCAATAACACACCCCCTAGCCTTACTATTCAGCACAAGCCTAATTCTTTCTTTTTTTCAATTTTTAAAATTTCTTTATTTACTTCATTAATCATTTTCTTTTTTAATTAACACAAAATTATTATCTTTTAAAATTAAAAACCACAGAAAAACACAAAAAAAATCATTTTTCTCATGAAATATTTATTTTCTTTAATTAATTAATTTAGTTTAAATTAGGTTAATTTCAATTTCTTTTTATAATTAAAACTAATTAGAAATTAGGGTTGTAAATAATTAATTTTTCTCCAAAAAATAACCAAATAATTTTTTAATTAGATTTTAGGTCTCTTAATTAATTCTTCGTATTTAATTCATCGCGTGTTTTAATTACTGTTCCGATTATTATTTATGTAACTGTTTCGAGGTTGTAATAGATTTTAATTAGGGTTTTAATTGCCGCATTTCATTTTCAGTTAAATAATTCTGTATCTGCGAAAGCCATGTAATAGCTAGGTTTATTTTCTCGCACTTCTAATTTCTGCAATATTTAACTGTTAGGATTGTATGGAAAGATTGTTTGAAAATTAAAACGGTAGATCACCTAATGTGCAAAGACTAATTAACTGAAAAATTCACATGCACATAATTCACTCCTAGGGTTTGCCTCACTTCGGTTGCCTTCGGTAAAACAGCCATCGAGCACAGGAGATTTTAGTGGTTGCCCTCCTGTCTAAAAGATCAAATGTCCCATTCGAATGTTGCCTCGGAAAGATCTTAAGACTCTAGGATTACTACTAAAGTTTCAAACCCATTGCTTAGGTGACTGTACTTGTCCCTTTCGAACGTCCCTCAAAAACTCCAACGACGGGGTTGCCTACTCCTTAATAGTAGGATAGCGCTGTCTAAAAGAAAAGAGAACGAACAATCTTTTTTCGAGTAGGTTGAATCTTAAGTAATTGCTCAACAAAAATTTTTCACACAAACACCTTTCAAAACATTTTTCAAAAACAAATTTCGTCACACCCTTGAGGACTGATACAAGGGTTATCACGAAGTAAAACCTTTTCAAGCAAACACATACACAAGTAATTTTAAAAAAAGATGAGCAAGTACCTAAGAGCCCATGGAAAACCATGGATAGAAAGGGTGCTAACACCTTCCCTTTTTATAATCTACCCCCCGTACTCAGAAATCTCTAAAAAAGGTTTTTTCTGTTCTTTTTCCTTTTCCATGATTGGATAAAATAAAAGTCGGTGGCGACTCTTGCTTACCGTGATATTTTGCAAATAAAAAAACTCAAAATGCAAACCATTAAAAACAGTCGGTTCTGCCACCGTATCACACACGCCATACCGACAGATCAAGTTATGCCTGATAAACTGCACAATAACGTTCTTGGTCACGGTAGCAAAAAAGGTCGCCTCAACCCACTTCGTGAAGTAATCAATGGCCACTAGAATGAAGCGATGCCTGCTGGAGGCGGTAGGTCTGATTTCTCCGATCATGTCAATGCCCCAAATTGCAAAGGGCCAAGGAGCCGTCAAGACATTCAGAGGAACCGGAGTAACATGCACCTTATCAGCATAGATTTGATACTTATGACAAGTTCAAGAGTGCTGATAACAATTCGCTTCCATAGTGGACCAATAGTATCCCGCCCGTAGGATTTTCTTAGCCATGGTATGTCCACTTGAATGGGTTCCAAAGGTACCTTCATGTAAATCTGCCATAATTCTCTCTGCTTCGCCCTTGTCTACACACCGCAGTAAGGTAGATTCATGGTTGCGCTTGTAAAGGATTCCATTACTGAGGAAGAACTTTGCAGCGAACCTTCTCAGAAACTTCTTGTCATTGACAGATGCCCCCTCAGGGTATTCTTGAGCCTCGAGATACCTTTTCAACTCATGAAACCAAGGTTTGTCGGCTACCTCCTCAGTATCAATCTCACAGCAGTGCGCTGGTTCATCCAACCTTTCAATGGTGATTTGGGGAGCTTCATTGTCCCACTTGACCTTGAACATTAACGACATAGTAGCTAGCGCGTCCGCTAACTGATTCTCTTCTCATGGGAAATGTTCAAAGGTTACCTCCTCAAAGTGTGGGAGCAATGTCAGTACATACTCATTGTAAGGAATAAGGTTCGGGTGCTTTGTATCCCACTCGCCTTTGATCTAACTTATCACCAAAGCGGAATCCCTGAATACACACAAGAACTTGATCCTTAGGTCAATAGCAACTCTAAGACCCATGATACATGCTTCATACTCCGCCATGTTGTTGGTACAGTTGAAGCATAGTCGGGCAGTGAACAGAGTATGACAGTCCTCGGGAGATTTGATTATGGCGCCAATACCATTACCCAGTGCGTTTGAGGCTCCATCAAAATACATAAACCATCGGGATCCTTCCTCGGGTCCTTCATCCGGTCCAGGTTCTTCACAGTCGGTTACCAACATGATATTCTCATCCGGGAACTCGAAATTCATGGACTGGTACTCATCCACGGCCTGATGAGCCAAATGATCAGTCAATACACTCCCCTTGATTACTTTCTGGTTTGTATATTGTATATCGTATTCAGTTAAGATCATATGCCACCTTGCTATTCTTCTAGAGAGTGCATGTTTCTCGAAAATGTACTTGATCGGATCCATCTTTGATATTAACAAGGTAGTGTGGGTCAGCATATACTGTCTTAGTCGGCGAGCAGCCCATGCCAAAGTGCAACAAGTTTTATCGAGCAATGAGTATCTTGTCTCACAGTCGGTAAACTTTTTGCTAAGGTAGTATATTGCGTGCTCTTTTCGACTAGACTCGTCATGCTGCCCTAGCACACACCCCATTGAATTGTCTAGCACTGTTAGGTACAAAATCAAAGGTCTTCCTTCAAACGGGGGCATCAGAATTGGTGGTTCTTGAAGGTATTCCTTGATTCTTTTGAAAGCGGTCTGGAATTCATCATTCCACTTCACCACTTGATCTATCTTCAGAAGCTTGAAGATTGGCTCACAAGTAGCAGTCAGATGTGAAATGAACCTGGCGATTTAATTCAGGCGTCCCAAGAAACCTCTAACTTCCTTCTCTGTACAGGGGACCGACATCTCTTGTATGGCTTTTACCTTCGCAGGGTCTACCTGAATACCCTTGTCACTGACAATGAACCCTAGAAGCTTACCAGACCTTACCCCAAAGGTGCAGTTGTTCGGATTCAACCCCAACTTGTATATCTTCAACCTGTCAAATAATTTTTGTAGATGATTAAGGTGCTCTTCTTCGGTTTGAGACCTGGCGATCATGTCATCCACATAAACCTCTATCTCATGGTGAATCATATCGTGGAACAAAGCGACCATGGCACGCTGATAAGTTGCCCCAACATTCTTCAACCCAAAGGCATCACCTTGTAACAGAAAGTGCCCCACTGTGTGACGAAAGTCGTCTTCTCCATGTCTTCAGGAGCCATCTTGATCTGGTTGTAGCCAGAGAAACCATCCATGAAGGAGAAGATCTTATGCTGCGTGGTGTTATCAACTAGAACGTCAATGTGCGGCAGTGGGAAGTCATCCTTGGGACTTGCCCTGTTCAGATCTCTGTAGTTCACACACATCCGTACCTTACCGTCATTCTTAGGTACTGGGACGACGTTAGCAACCCATTGTGGGTAGGAAGTGACAGCTAGGAACCCAGCGTTGAACTGCTTCATAACTTCCTCTTTGATCTTCTCTGACATTTCGAGACGCATATGGCGGACCTTCTGCTTTACTGGAGGGAAATCTTCTTTAGTCGGCAGGCGATATACCACAACATCAGTGTCCAAACCAGGCATGTCTTCATAGGACCAAGCTAATATCTCAACATAGTCGTGAAACATTTTTATCAACCTCTGTTTGACGCTAAGCTTCACATTTGCACCTATTTTAACCTCTTTTTTGTCTTCCTCAGTTCCCAAGTTCAGTGTCTCAACTGGCTCTTCGTGAGGCTGTATGGCCCTCTCTTCCTGTTGTAGTAGTCTAGCAAGCTCCCTAGGAACCTCACAATCTTCCTCACCTTCGTCCTCGACTTGGTTGATCTTATTTTCAAATTCATAATGAGCAGTAGTAGAACTGTTATCAATGGGATCCAGAAAGGATATGGATATGCAGTTTGATACATGAGTGTGTGTAAGAGCATAATTGTATTTTAAAAAGCAGGAAAGAAAAAACAGAGAGCACAAAATTTGTATGCAAGAACGTCCAATGCTTTATTAATGACATGTAAAGATGACATATAATAGCCCTCACAAATTGAACCGTTGTGTCCCGGGCAAGACACAAGGCCATAATGTTTAAATTGTTTATTACAAGCTCAGAAAACAAATAAGACAATTACTGCGGAATGAAAGAAACTGGTATAAAATCTATGGCCGTCCAATTACTAGGTCTACCGTTGGTAGTCGGGTAGATCCAGTTGTCAATGTCACAGTCTTCCTTGTTGTCTTCAATGGTGTTAACCCCATGATTGCTGATGCATAGGGGAGGTCCTCCAGCCCGAGCGCGTCGAACAACCCTTTGAGCCTCTGTAGTAAAGTCCAACTCAAATTTGTCAGTTTTGTGAGTGAAATCAGGGAGCTGACCCCAATTGGTACACCCACCTTCTTCAACTACGGCCATGTCGTCCCTGAGAGAAGCCATCTTCAGAGGTGGTTTGTTGTTGGTAGTAGTTTCAGTCGATGCCAAGATCTGAGGGACCTCTTCAAAGTTCTGACAAGGAGTTTCTATGAATTCCCTGTCCATCTCTATGTACCGGAAGGAATTGAGGTGCTTCACCATATACTCCTCTTCACCCCGCATAATGACAATCTTCCCTTTTACCGGATACTTCATCATTTGGTGTAGTGTGGAAGTAATTACCCCAACCTCGTGGATCCAAGGACGACCCAACAAATAAGAATATGACGGCTTGATATCCATCACATAGAAGGTGGACCCAAAGGTCTGAGAACACACTTTGATAGGGATGTCCACCTCCCCGTGCACCATTCTTTTCGACCCATCAAAAGCCCTTACCACAATATTACTAGGCTTTAAAATCAAACCCTTGCAATCCAACTGGCCCAACGCCTTCTTGGGAAGAACATTCAGCGAAGACCCAGTATCCACCAACACACGAGCCATAGTGGTGCCCCTACATTCAATCGAGAAATGCAGAGCATCATTATGCTTCTTTCCCTTCGGTGTCAAGTCTGCATCTGAAAAACCCAGCCCATTGTCAGCAGTCAGGCTAGCCACACTGTGATACGGTGGGAAGAACTGACTGTTTTTTGGAATGCTGGTTTGCGTTTTGCGTTTGTTTTCGCAAAACGTCGCGGTAAGCAAGAGTCGCCACCGACTTTTATTTTATCCAACAAGGAAAGGAAAAAACCACAGAAAAATTCCTTTTTTGAGATTTTCTGAGTACGGGGGGTAGATTATATAAAGGGAAGGTATTAGAACCCTTTCTATCCGTAGTTATCTACGGGCTCTTAGGTACTTGCTCATTGTTTTCAAAATTGTTTTCTTTGTGCTTGTGGGTTTGAAAAAAATTTTGTTTGAAACTTCGATTTAACTCTTGCTTCTGTCCTCAAGAGTGTAATGAAGTGTTTTGAAAACTTGTTTGTAAAAGTGTAAGTGTGAAAGAGTTTTGTTTTGAATAAGCAAGTATCTAAGAGCTAATCTACCTACTCGAAAAAGGAATCATTATATGCTAATTTCCTTTAGACAATGTTATCCCACTATTAGTGAGTGGGTAGCACCGTCGTTGGAGTTTGAGGGTCAATTCGAATAGGGACATACGGTCACTAAAGTAATGTTAGGATGCCTTAGCGGTAACCCTAATGTATTAGATCATTTGTTTGAGGCAATAATATCCGAGGCAACCATTTCGAGGCGACTATGATCTTTTAGACAAGAGGACAACCTCTAAAATAACCTATACTCAATGATCGTTTACGAAGGCAACCAAGTGGGGTGTACCCTAAGAGTGCGCATGTGCGAGTGTGTTGATTTCAGTTATTATCTTTGCACATGTTTAGGATGATCTAATTTGATTTTAGATTAAACATTCATTCTTGCCATGCAAACCCTATTATCAAACATCTAGCAGTTGAATATTTGCAGAAATTAAAGGTGCGGAAATTAAACTAACTATTACAAGGCGTCGGGTATTTACATCGCCAAAAACAACCCTTTGAAAATAAAAGCGGTAAAAGTAAATGTCCTAATTAAATTATTACATCCCATGAGCAGTTACATTAAATATCGTAAAAAAATAAATAAAAGCGGTAAAGGTAAATAAATGTCCTAATTAAATTACTACAAACTGTGAGCTGATACAATAATTGGGCAAAATAATAATAAAGCGCACGATTAAAAATTAGATCGACGAGAAATTAGGGTTTTGACCCTTCTATCCTATTAAAAAAAGAAAATGTTTTTTGTTGTTTTTATTTGAGAAAAGAAATTAATCCTAAGTTAAATAACCAAATTAAAAAAGTAAATCATTTTTTGGAGTTTTTTTTGTTATTTTAAGAAAGAAGATAAAATTAATTAAATTAGTAGTTAAAAACCTAATTAAATCTAATTAATTTTAATTACTTACAAAAATGAATTAAAGTTTTCTAATTAAAAGCCTAATCAATTAATAAATTTATTAAGAAAAATAAAAGTTTAAAATTTGATTGAAATAAAAATATTTTTGTGATTTTATTTAATAAAAAAAAGAATTTTGTGATTGGTTAGAAAATTAATTAAATAAAATAAAACAATTAAATTAAATAAAACAAAATAAATAAAAGAGAGAGGAGTTGGGCCCGATCAGGAGGTGCCAAGAGCAATTTTGTAGGCCCAATAGAAGCTGGCCCTTTGGACTTTTTTGGATTTGGTACACACGCATTGACCAACGCTTTGGTGGACCTTCAACGCTTGGCCAGCAGATCTGGCCCTTTGGCCATCTGGCGCTTGGATAGTGAGGGAGCATGGTATAGTCCAAACCTGAGCGTGCATGCACTCACTTGAAAAATTATAATATTGAGAAAGAGGGGGACCTGGGATTCGAACCCAGGTCCTGAAGGAGAATGCTTTGCCAGGGTTACCACTGAGCCACGCTGCTTTAGTTGTTAGTATAATAAGTATCAATAATAATATAACAAAACAATTCCAATGCTAGAAAAAAAAAGCGTGCTTGGTTTGAATGGCCCAATGGACGGAGGACATCTCATCGTCCCTGTCCTTAAACCCCTGTAAAAATTACCTGCGGATTTTCATCCGCAGCAAAAATCACAGCCTTGTTCTAAAATCCTCTCCAGGCCACAAAAATGATTTTCAAGGCTAGGGTTGAGTTCGTCATGATCTCCTGAGCACAACCATGTTCTTCTTATGAGCCAATTGTACCTGAAACAAAAAGCCCTAAACACGAACAAGGAACCCTAACTATGGTGATTTTCTATACAGAGCATATAAATGAAATTGGCTATTACCATCAGTTTGCAATTGTTCTTGTGATCACAAATATGCCATTAGTTTGTTCAATAGATGCCAGAATGATTCAAATCAAAATCAAGAACAGGGGTGAATAGCGTGAGACTTAGAGCGCGTTTGAGGACCTGATAATGCTTGGTTTTGGTTGGGATAGCTTGTGTGAATGGACAAGAATCGATTGGGATATGTCTCGCATCCTGAAACTGCCTCTAACCTGGATTTTGATTTCCAACTTTTTTGTGATTTTTGCAAAGTCAATTCTGCTTCTACAAATGCTTGCCAACCCTTATTTTTGTGTCCTCAGCTTTCTTATGTAATGTGTACTGCATTAGGGTAAGAAACTTGCTCCAAATCTCCCCATATCAATGCTCATGAATTTGATTTGATCTCCATTTACAAACTTGCCAAATTTGCTTAATTCCAATATTTTTGCACATGATCCACTTGATACGGATTTGATGACGATAATAGCTGTATTTGGAGCCTGAAATCAACACAAGATCTTGGTTATCAATGCCTTTTGATTTTTATTTGATTTATTTTGATTTAAATCAAATTAATTCAAATAAAATCAAAATAATTAATAAAAAAATGATATGGACACATGGCTGGAACTAGGGCACGTGGGAAATAATACAAACTTGAAATTCTGGCAACATATACTTAATGTCACAGTGAATGTTATGACACCGTATCTGACAAATTGTACACAAACCAAATAGTAATTTAAAAGACAGTAAAGAACACAATCAATTGTTAACCCAATTCAGTGTATAACAACACCTACATCTGGGGGCTACCAAGCCAGGGAGGAAATTCACTATAAGAGGTATTAATTTAGGAATAAACCAACCAGTTTATCTCATTCACTTAAGACCTACCCAATGCAACTTCAATCTAAGTCCTACTTAAACCTGAGTTCCTACTCACTCCCCCTCAATCACAGCAGTGATACTAATCTACTGATTAATAAGATTATGAAGACATTCTTCAATACACACGCTTGATTTTGCTTCAAAGCTTTAATCAAGAGACACAACACTCGTGCTTCAAAGCTTTGAGTGATAAACAACCCTTACAACCAAATCCTACTCCAAGTCACTTATCAAGTGATAATTGCTTGGCTCACAGTAATTACTAAAACTATCACAACTACAAAATTCCTTATTGATCTTCTCTGAAAAGCGCTGCTCACCATTAGGATTCGTGAGAAATATATATGCAGTCTATTCTTCATTTTGGGCTTCCATAAAAATAGCTAGGGTTAACCAAAGTTAACCTAAATACCTGGTATTGGGCTTTCATCATAACAGATTAGGGTTAAGCAAGGTTAACCTAATATCCACGTGAGCATATGATCTAGTCAATATACTTCAACTCAGAATAGCACACCAGATTCCTGAAAATTCTCAGGAATAATAAATCTGCACAACAACTTGATCAGTACAGGATGTCTTAACATTGGTTATGACATCATGTATTCTGCTCACTGATTTTGGTAGAATTCAGTACATATGATCATAGCTTAATCATCATGATATTCACTCATACTGAGTTGTTCCTGTAGAACATTCCTTCTGTAGAATTTGTCTTTATCCCAGAATGTTATGACATCAGTCATGACATTCGCAAATCTAGTTTTACCAAAAATTAATGCCAACAAGCAAACACTTACAAACTCCCCCTTTGGCAAATTTTTGGCTAAAACCCCTAAACAATCAGATGCAAATGAAACTATCAGAGATCAAAATGCAGCAGAATTTTTAATAACAGCTAATCTAACTACCAATATCCAATTCTACCAAAATTACCATAATTACTTCTCCCCCTTTTTAGCCATAAAGAGGCCAAAGGATCTAGTACTTCAAGTCATACAGTCATCAAAAGGAAATCCAAAATACACAGAAACAAAGAGAAGGTATCAAATAGCAGTAATAAGTTCCAACATCAATCTTTACAACTCAGCAAACACAAACCTTCAGGTACTGTCATCCCCTGAGGAAGCACTATTTTCAGCAGCATCTTCTGGTGAGCTTCTTGCAGAACCATCATGTTGTTCTTCATCAGCATCCTCTTACCTCATTTGTTCTTCATTCACCTCTTGTTCATGACTAGTAATCAACTCTTCAAGAGTCCTTTTTCTTGCATCAAGCTCTCTGTAGGTTTCTTTTAGAACAACTATAACATCAACTTTCTTAGAATGAGCTTTGACATTTGATGTCTCAGCAGATGTCATAACAATGTCAGGGACATGTGTTCCCTGAAACAACTTATAGTGAAAACCAAGTCCTTTTCAACCCATCAGGGGCTCTTTTGCACACATAGTCCTTTTCAACCAGAATATCAGGATACTGATCAATGATTATACCACACAGGAGAGAGGGAAAAGCAATAGGGCCTTTAATAGCACAACTCTCAGCATGTTTCATTGTTTGATCAAAGATTTAGTTGCCATAATAAAAGTTTGTTCTGGTTCCAACAACATAGATAAATCTTCCCAAACCAGTGGAGATGGTGGATTTGTGGTTGGTGGGAACCCAGTTAGCTGCACCAATTTTGTGCAGTATGGAAAACTTCACACTCAGCTTGCTTGCAGTTAGATTCCCTTTCAAGGGCCAGTGCTTGACTGGCTTGGCAGTGATGGTTTGACAAACCTGGTTGTCAGTAACTTCAAGCTCAGGCTGAGCATCATCAGGCCTCCCTAGGTATGTTTTTTTTATCACAGTAGGAGAGAAATTTACCTTCCTTCCTCTCACATAAACACTCTTAAAATCAGCTGACTTTCCATCAGCGCATCCACCAGACAAATTTACTATGAATTCTTTGACAAGAATCTCATAGCAGTTGGAAGACTTGACCACTGTTTTCATCAGGCCAGCAGCCTTGATGAGATCCATGACTTCCTTACACTCAATAGCACTTCTGTTCAGCTCCCTCTCTAAGGCAATCCTTTTCAGAAACACATACTTCCACCTGCTTGCATTTTCTGGATGGTGAAAGGAGATGTTGTCAATGGCAACCTCAGGAACCTTAGGCAGTTTGCTAGAAGAGGGTTTCTTCCTGAGAGGAATGTCTGGAACATTGCTCTCAACATCAAAATCAAAGTCTAATTCCTCATCAGATTCAGAGGGTTCAGGAGCCTTTCTTTTCTTGGCTATAGGTTGTCTCAAGGGTTTTGAGAGACTACCAACAGATACCCTAGCTTTTACCTTACCCTTCCCTTTGGAAGTTCCAGCCTTTTGATCCTTCTCAGCTTCTTCTCTAGCCTTGTTCTCAGGCCTAGCTTTCTCATGAACAACTTCAGTAGCCTTCTCTTTGGAGGGGCTTTGGGCAGCACTCTGCTTTTCTTTTCTACTCATCATCCTTCTTGCTATGCTAGGGTTGACATTAGCAATTAAATCATTGTCAGAAAATTCTTCATCAACATCAATGACAGGAGGTACAACAGCCTTGTCAGTGGAGGTATGGTGATCATCAGGTTTCTCTGGAGATTTCTCAATGTTGTCATCAGGTGTCTCAACATTCTGATTGACATTGGGATCACTTTCTAAATTCGGGCTAGCATTTTCTTGGTTCAATGGTACAGATACACCAGGAACAAAGTGATTCTCATTAAGAATCCTAGTGACTAGTCTGGCAATAGCTTGATGCACATAAGCATAACCTTCCCTATTAGCTATATCTGGAGGAACAGAGGATGGTGGTTGAGAAGATTTACCAGAGGGAGAAGCTTATGATCTTCTTGCATGTCTGGTTCGCAGCTTCTCGACCTTAGTAGGATCAGCTGCCATTGCACGAAGTGGAGTTACCTCAAGAACATCAGCATCCATAGGGTTTACGTTTGCCCTAGGTTCGGTGTCAGTGGGTGAGGAAGATGCAGTTGCCTTTGATGAAGATGATGACACAAATTGTTGAGACATCTTGAGAGATTGAGAATACAAGTGACAGCGAATGTGAAATTTTCTTTTGAGGGAATGGAGAGTGATGCAGCAAACTGAGAAGAGGGAGATATAAATATGTCTATTCCTCTTATTAAACTTTTGGAAAGAAAGAGGGAAACAAATGATTAGCCCAATCAGAATAAACTTGATTAAAATATCTCTTTCAAACCTTGTATTAAGCAAAATTAATTGCTACATCTCTTCATATTGGCAAATACCCAGCTTGCCCCTTAAATTCTCAAACTGACTAGCATCAAGTGCCTTGGTAAAAATATCAGCCAATTGTAGTTCAGTGGCAACATGTTCCAGCTTAATCACCTTCTCCTCCACAAGATCTCTGATGAAGTGATGTCTAATGTCAATATGCTTAGTCCTGCTGTGCTATATAGGATTATTAGATATGTTAATAGTACTCAAATTGTCACAGTACAATGTTATGACATCTTGTGTGACATTATACTCAGTCAACATCTGTTTCATCCAGATCATTTGAGAACAGCTGCTACCAGCTGCTATGTATTCAGCTTCAGCAGTAGATAGAGACACACAGTTTTATTTCTTGTTGAACCAAGAAACAAGATTATTTACCAAAAAGAAGCATCCTCCAGAGGTTCTCTTTCTATCATCAGCACTACCAGCCCAATCAACATCACAATAACCAGACAAAATTAGTTCACATCCATGAGAGTACAACATGCCATAATTGTAAGTTCCACTCACATACTTCAGAATTCTTTTCACCTGGTTGATGTGACTTACTTTAGGTTCAGCCTGGTATCTTGCACATACTCCAACTGCAAAGACAATGTCAGGTCTGCTGGCTGTTAAGTATAGAAGACTTCCTATCATGCTTCTGTACAAGCTTTGATCCACATTTGCCCCACTTGTGTCTTTGGACAACTTTAAATGAGTAGGTGCAGGAGTCCTTTTATGACTGGCATTCTCCATCCCAAACTTCTTGACAATATTCTTTGCATACTTGCTTTGAGACAGAAAAATTGAGTCTTCCATCTGTGTGACTTGTAGTCCAAGAAAGTAGGTCAATTCTCCCATGAGGCTCATTTCAAATTCAGCTTGCATCTGGTTAGCAAAATGTTTAACCATTTTATCTGACATTCCTCCAAACACTATGTCATCAACATAAATTTGAGCTACCATTATCTTTCCTCCTTCATCCTTGACAAAAAGAGTTTAATCCAAACCTCCTTTCCTGTATCCTTTGTCAGTGAGGAACTTTGTCAACCTTTCATACCAAGCTCTAGGAGCTTGTTTCAGACCATATAATGCTTTCCTCAATTTGTAGACATGACCAGGACAGTTTGGATCCACAAATCCTTTAGGCTGTTCCACATACACTTCCTCATTTAAGTACCCATTTAGAAAGGCACTCTTCACATCCATCTGAAACAGCTTGAACTTAAGGAGACAAGCAACTCCCAAGAGAAGTCTGATTGATTCCAGTCTGGCTACAGGAGCAAAAGTCTCATCAAAATCAACCCCTTCAACTTGAGTGTATCCTTGAGCAACAACTCTTGCCTTATTCCTGGTGACAACTCCTTCAACATCTGACTTGTTCTTGTAGATCCACTTTGTGCCAATGATGTTTGTTCCTTCTGGTCTAAGAACTAACTCCCATACTTCATGTTGCTTGAACTGGTTCAATTCATCTTGTATTGCTCCAATCCAGTATTCATCAGTCAAAGCCTCTTTAACATTTTTTGGTTCAATCTTAGACACAAAACAAGAGTTTGTGATGATTTCTCTAGATCTTGTAGTGACTCCACTGTTAGGATCTCCTATGATGAGTTCTTAGGATGATCTTTCTGAATTCTGATGGAAGGATCTTTGTTAGCTTCCTTTGATTCAGACTCTGATGGAGTAGGATTAGGCGCATCATCCTTTTTAGACACTTGTGTTGAAGTCTCAAAGAATGTCTCAACATTATATGGGACATTTGATTCCTCATGGTGATCATCAACTATGACATTTATAGACTCCATCATAACTCTGGTCCTGGAATTGAACACCCTATATGCTCTGCTGTTGGTAGAGTATCCTAGGAATATTCCTTCATCACTTTTAGGGTCCATCTTTCTCCTTTGTTCACGATCTGTCAGAATATAGCATTTACTCCCAAAGACATGGAAGTACTTCACTGTAGGCTTTCTTCCTTTCCATAGTTCATAAAGGGTGGATGATGTTCCCTTTCTCAAGGTGACCCTGTTGTGGACATAACAGGCTGTATTCATAGCTTCAGCCCAAAAATGAATAGGAAGCTTCTTGGCATGTATCATTGCTCTAGCAGATTCCTGTATAGTACTGTTTTTCCTTTCCACAACTCCATTTTGTTGAGGAGTTATAGGTGAAGAGAACTCATGATTGATTCCTTCTGAGGAACAAAACTCATCAAACTTACTATTTTCAAATTCCTTACCATGATCACTTCTGATTCTGACAATGCATCCTTCTTTTTCTCTTTGAATTCTTTTCCACAATTCCTTAAATACATCAAATACACCAGACTTTTCCCTAATGAAGTTTATCCAGGTGAATATGGAAAAATCATCCACAACAACATAGGCATATCTCTTTCCACTAAGACTTTCCACCTGCATGGGACCCATCAGATCCATATGTAGAAGTTCTAGCACCTTAGAGGTGGTCAGATGTCTTGTCTTTGGATGTGACATTCTAGTTTGCTTTCCAACCTGACATTCACCACAGACTCTCCCTTCATCAATCTGAAGCCTTGGAATCCCTTTGACAGCCTCCATGGATATGATCTTTTTCATCCCTCTAAGATGTAAATGACCAAGTTTTTGGTGCCACAGTTTCACTTCCTTTTCTTCTTTGGCTATAGAGCACACAGAAGAGTAGTTAGTGTTCTCAGACTCCCATAAGTAACAGTTGTCTTTTGATCTGACTCCTCTCATTACAACTTCTTGTTTTTCATTAGTTACAAGACATTCAGACTTGGTGAAGTTGACCTTGAATCCTAGATCACATAATTGACTGATACTTATGAGATTAGCAGTCAAACCATTTACCAGCAACACTTCATTTAGGTTTGGAACTCCAGGGCAGTCCAAGTTTCCAACTCCTTTGATTTCTCCTCTAGCACCATCTCCAAAAGTGACATAACTAGTAGTATGAGGTTTGACATCATTCAACAGATTCTTGATTCCAGTCATGTGTTTAGAGCATCCACTGTCAAAGTACCAGTCTTCCTTGGCAGAAACTCTAAGAGAGGTGTGAGCTATCAGGGTTGCAGTCTTTTTCTTCTATTATTGAGTATATGGTTCCTTGTTAGTCTTAGGTTTGACATATGGGGTCTGATTAGGATATCCATATAATCTGAAGCAGAATGGCTTTATGTGACCAAACCTCCCACAATAATGACATCTCCATCTTTGATACCTTTTCTTCATATTTCTCTGTTCTTGATGTTGAGTCCTATGTTGTGACATCTGCTTTGACATTTGTTTATCAGGCCTGGTCTTCTTCTTGTCAACAGCAGATTTCTTTGCAGCCACAAATCCTAGACCAGACATGTTTCCTGCATTTTGTACAGCCTGAAGGATTTCTTCCAACTTATCAGTTCCATTTGTTAACATCTTGACAGACTTAGTCATCTGATCAAGTTTGGAGTTCAACATTAGAACTTCACCTTTGAGATGGCTTATAGTAGCAGTGTCTGCCTTCTTCTCAGCCTCCAACTTCACTATGAGCCTTTTCTATTTCTCATTTTGCTGACAGACTTCAACACTTATGATACATAGCTTCTTGTAGGAGTCAACAAGTTCTTCAAATGTCACTTCCTTATCACTAGAATCATTATCAGAGTTACAAACACCAGATAGTGCAGTAACTAGTTTAGCAGATTCTTTTTCAGAGTCACTTTCTGAGTCACCATCAGACCAAGTAACATACATTCCTTTCTTTTGTTTCTTTAGAAAGGTAGGACATTCATATCGAATGTGCCCATATCCTTCACATCCATGGCATTGGATTCCTCTGCTTTGATTTCCCTTTTCTTCAGACTTAGTTCTTCTGCTGGAGTCATAAGATCTGCTAATGTCAGAGGAAATGTTCTTGACTTTGGGTCCATTCTCTTAATGAGTTTGTTGAACTGCCTTCCAAGCATAGCTATAGCTTCTGATATATTCTCTTCATCACTCTCCTTGCTTTCATCTTCAGTATTGTATACAAGGGATATGCTCTTGTTTTTCTTGTCAACATTGTCACTGATCCCCATCTCAAATGTCTGAAGTGACCCAATGAGTTCATCAACCTTCAAGTTGCAGATATCCTGAGCTTCCTCTATAGCAGTCACTTTCATTGCAAACCTTTTAGGCAAGGATCTCAAAATCTTTCTCACCAGCTTTTCTTCTGACATCTTTTCTCCCAATGCTCCTGAGGTGTTGGCAATTTCCAAGATGTTAATGTGAAACTCATGAATGGTCTCATCTTCCTTCATCCTTAGATTCTCAAATTTGGTAGTGAGCATCTGAAATATTGACATTTTTACTTTGGATGTACCCTCATGGGTGGTTTTGAGAGTGTCCCAAACATCCTTGGCCAGTTCACATTGATGTACTAGTCTGAATATGTTTATATCAATTCCATTGAACAAGGCATTTAATGCTTTAGAGTTACCCAAGGCTAACTCTTCTTCTTCTTTGCTCCATTCTTCCTCTGGTTTCAGACTAGTTGTCCCATCTTTCCCAGTTATGGTGGGATGGTTCCATCCTTTGTCAGCAGCTCTCCAAGCTTTATTGTCCAGTGACTTCAAGAAGGCAATCATACGAGGTTTCCAGTAGTCATAGTTTGATCCATCCGGAATAGGTGGCCTGTTCCCAAATCATCCTTCCTTATCCATAGCGCCAGAAAATAATATCCCTAGATCACACCCAGAAAGACAGGCAGGGTGCCTGCTCTGATACCAATTGAAATTCTGGAAACAGATACTTAATGTCACAGTGAATGTTATTACACCGTATCTGACAAATTGTACACAAACCAAACAGTAATTTAAAAGACAGTAAAGAACAAAATCAATTGTTAACCCAGTTCAGTGTATAACCACACCTACATCTGGGGGCTACCAAGCCAGGGAGGAAATTCACTATAAGAGGTATTAATTTAGGAATAAACCAACCAGTTTATCTCCTTCACTTAAGACCTACCCAATGCAACTTCAATCTAAGTCCTACTTAAACCTGAGTTCCTACTCACTCCCCCTCAATCACAGCAGTGATAATAATCTACTGATTAATAAGATTATGAAGACATTCTTCAATACACATGCTTGATTTTGCTTCAAAGCTTTAATCAAGAGACACAACACTCGTGCTTCAAAGCTTTGAGTGATAAACAACCCTTACAACCAAATCCTACTCCAATTCACTTATCAAGTGATAATTGCTTGGCTCACAGTAATTACTAAAACTATCACAACTACAAAATGCCTTATTGATCTTCTCTGAAAAGCGCTGCTCACCATTAGGATTCGTGAGAAATATATATGCAGTATATTCTTCATTTTGGGCTTCCATAAAAATATCTAGGGTTAACCAAAGTTAACCTAAAGACTTGGTCTTGGGATTTCATCATAACAGATTAGGGTTAAGCAAGGTTAACCTGATATCCACGTGAGCATCTGATCTAGTCAATATACTTCAACTCAGAATAGCACACCAGATTCCTGAAAATTCTCAGGAACAATAAATCTGCACAACAACTTGATCAGTACAAGATGTCTTAACATTGGTTATGACATCATGTATTCTGCTCACTGATTTTGGTAGAATTCAGTATATATGATCATAGCTTAATCATCATGATATTCACTCATACTGAGTTGTTCCTGTAGAACATTCCTTCTGCAGAATTTGTCTTTATCCCAAAATGTTATGACATCAGTCATGACATTCGCAAATCTGGTTTTACCAAAAATTAATGCCAACAAGAAAACACTTACAAAACTTAAATCAAGTGAAAAAGAATGGGCCCATTTGGCAAAATTTGAAGTTTTGGGGATAATTGACTTTTGGCAATTTTGCAAAAAAGTCCAACTTCAACAATGCATAACTTCCTCAATTTTGAATCTTTGGATGTGTTCTTCGACTTTTTAGAAATCTTGAGATGTCCTTTAATCATCCCTTTTGGTATCATCTCAATTTGATATTCCATTCTCAAGTATGAAGCTTTGACAAAAAAGGTGTTTTTGTTGACTTTCAAAAATGACCTATAATGTTCAAATTCATAACTTCTTGTGAGTGTATTTTTTGATCTTGGGAGATGAAGATGGATTGTAGGGAATTGAATCATATTCAAAATTATATTTGGATGAGTCATTTATCATAAAGTATGAGAAAGTTATGCTTGGTCAAAGTTGAGTTGACTTTTCCTATAAAACCCTAATTTAGCAACTTTTGAGTCTTGATGAATTTTGAGCAATCCTTGATGAATCATGATCAAACCTTGATAAAATGATGAAATATCCTTTAAAATAAGAATGTTGACAAAAAATCTTTAAGATTGACTGTATGTAGGTCACAGTTGACTTTTGCCCTAACACAATCGATTTTTGGACCTTTGAGCAATTGACTGAGCAAACTTCCTCTGCAAGGCATGAAATTTGACATGGATGATCTTGAGAACATATTAGGACATTAGGGAGCACTTGAGGTCATTTGGATTCAAGGATCTTGATGCAACACAAAACCCTAATTTGGGGTAGACTGCCTTAGGAGAGAGCTTGTCTGACCAACTCTTGAGCAAACTTGAGCAACTTGGAGATTTTTCTTGCAATGTCTTGAGAAATATGGGAGGGAAAATTTTGGGGTACAACAGCTTCCCCTGTTCAATCTTATTAAACCTGAGGATGTAGATTGGCTTTCATGCCTTTCGTGATCCGAAGGTGGAAGATGATTGAACACTAGAGTGCCCAGAAATTTGCACTCGCATGAAGTGGTACTAGCCTTGTGATGTCGAGAATGGGCTTACAGATGCCATTTGGAGAGGTGTCGATCACATAAGAAATTCCTTAGTGAGAGCTTGTATACCTGTTGTTGTGGAAGATTCCATTGGGGAAGTCTGATCTTTGTTGAGGTTTAGGAACTTGCCTGTACTTCAGTTGAGAGAACATCTCTGCTGAGTTTTAAGAACTTGTCCGTACTTCAACTGAAGGGGAAACATCTTCATCGAGATTTAAGAACTTGCCCGTAATTCAACTGAGAAAACTCTGCTGAGATTTAGGAACTCGTCTGTAGTTCGACGGAGGAACTTTGTCGAGATTTTGAACCTTATCTGTAATTCAACCGAGGATAATTCTGTTGAGATTTAAGAACTGGTCAGTAATTCGACTGAGGGAAACATCTTCATCAAGATTTAAGAACTCGCTCGTAATTCAACTTAGAAAACTCTGCTGAGATTTAGGAACTCGTCTGTAATTCGACGAAGGAACTTTGTCGAGATTTAGAACCTTATCTGTAATTCAACTGAGGATAATTCAATTGAGATTTAAGAACTGGTCAGTAGTTCGACTGAGGGAAACATCCTCATCGAGATTTAAGAACTCGCCCGTAATTCAACTGAGAAAACTCTACTGAGATTTAGGAACTCGTCTGTAATTCGACGGAGGAACTTTGTCGAGATTTAGAACCTTATCTGTAATTCAACTGAGGATAATTCAGTTGAGATTTAAGAACTGGTCAGTAGTTCGACTGAGGGAAACATCTTCATCGAGATTTAAGAACTCGCCCGTATTTCAACTGAGAAAACTCTGCTGAGATTTAGGAACTCGTTTGTAGTTCGACGGAGGAACTTTGTCGAGATTTAGAACCTTATCTGTAATTCAACCGAGGATAATTCTGTTGAGATTTAAGAACTGGTCAGTAATTCGACTGAGGGAAACATCTTCATCAAGATTTAAAAACTCACCCGTAATTCAACTGAGAAAACTCTGCTGAGATTTAGGAACTCGTCTGTAATTCGACGGAGGAACTTTGTCGAGATTTAGAACCTTATCTGTAATTCAACTGAGGATAATCCGGTTGAGATTTAAGAACTGGTCAGTAATTCAACTTGGTAAAAGCTTCATAGCTTTTGATTTTGTGAGAATTTAACCGCATCCTTCCTGAAAGGTAAAGGTTAGTTATATGTAATGCATGATATGTATCAGGGAATGATGTTCTCAAAATAAATGAGATTGTGTTGTATGATGCGTATATGCATGTGTCATGATGTATTGAAATGTAATGTTTTTAGCTGGGGAAACTAAATCCCGGATAGCTGCTGGAGAACAGAGTTGAATTCTTCGTTTCCGCTGGAGATATGGGATGAAGATGATTGTGAGAATAAACCTGCAGGAGAGGATAACTCTGTTGGGAAATAAACTGATGAGGAGACTACTCTGTGGAGAAGAGATATTCTGCTGAGGATTCCACCGATAAATTTCGCTGGGGATGAATTACCGTTGCTGGTGATAATGAATCCTGTTGGGGATTGACTCCTTGTTTGTGAAAGGAAAGAACTCTGTTGGGGATGATCTTTCTGTTGAGACTTTACTGGGGATAACCTTTTAGACTCTAATGGGGATAATCCTTTGAGCTCTACTGGGGACAATCTCCCAAATTCTACCGGGGATGATTCTCCAAACTCCATTGGGGAAGGTTTTGCAGACTGCGCTGGGAAAAATTTCAAACTCCACTGGGGATATTTTGTATTCTGTCGGGGAATATTCTTATACTCCGTTGGGGAATATTAAGACCTTTCAGTGCTGATGGTAAATAAACTTTGCTTGGGGAGAATATTACTGATTCATTTACAGTTGCAACTCTCAGCTGGGGAGAGCTATCATTACAATCTATTCTTACTCTGCGGGGAGTGAATGCACCTTGTCCATATTCTTCAGCTGAATCTACCTTTCTACCTGGTGGATAGAGCAACTGTAAAGCTTGGACAAATCTTATCTGCCCCTGTTTCTAATATTACAAGTAATCGTCTTTTGTTTCGTATGTAAATATTTATGAGCAACAATTAATGTCAAATGCATATATAAAAAATGAACATTGGACGTTCTTTGCAAAACAAAACAGAAAAAGACAAATTTATTGGTGAAAATGACTTGTATTAATTTTGAAGTTTGGCCTGTAAATAGGCGTTTTTGTACAAGAGGCTGACGTCCTAGTAGGAGAACACCGCCGAACAAAAGAGTTCATACATTTTGTGAAAAACTAAACAAAACAACTATATGAATAATCCCACTGGGTTCCAACTCTGCTATTACCTTTATGTCCTCGAGCATCTCATCACTTTGCTACTTGGTTGAAGGTAGATCAGATTGATTAGTGCCGTCCGAGCTTGATAGTTGATACCGAAGTCTGGTTGCAAGGTGATCCAATGAGACATAGTGTTACTCTTTGATCCCTAATTTTTGCCTGGACCGCCCCTTCAAGTTTTCAGTCCACCGGGATACCTTTGTTTGCCCAAGCCACCTTTTTAGGTTTTCGACTTGCCGGGTGTACAAAATTTTTCATTTTCATCCCTTATTTTTACCCGAACACTTTTGGTTCTCCGGGAAGCCCTTATTTTTGCCTAGGCCAGTCAACCTAGCGGGTCTTTGATTATGCGTAGTATCTTTTCACTATGTATGCATTGACGGGGTGAGGAAGGTCGTCACCATCCATGGTGGTTAGAATCATAGCTCCTCCGGAGAAAATGTTCTTAACCACGAATGGCCCTTCGTAAGTAGGGGTCCATTTGCCCCTGGGATCACCTTGACGTAGAATAATGCGTTTGATAACCAGATCCCCAACTTGATACTCTTGTCGTATAACTTTCTTATTAAATGCCTTGATCATCCGCTTTTGGTACGTTTTACCATGACAAATAGGAGTAAGTCTTTTTTCGTCAATTAAGTTTAGCTGATCAAGCCGGGTCTGGATCCAGTCGTCTTCGCTCAAACCTGCATCCTTCATAATCCGAAGAGAGGGTATCTGAACTTCAATTGGTAATACGGCCTCCATACCATATACCAAGGAATAAGGGGTTGCCCCTGTTGACATCCGCGCTGAGGTACGGTACCCATGAAGAGCAAATGGTAACATCTTGTGCCAGTCTTTGTATGTCACCGTCATCTTCTGCACAATCTTCTTGATGTTCTTATTAGCCGCTTCAACAGCCCCATTCATCTTCGGCCGATAGGGAGAAGAGTTATGATGCTGTATCTTGAACTGCTTGTAGAGCTCGGTGATCATCTTATTATTGAGATTTGTACCATTATCCGTAATGATCCTCTCTGGTACACCATATTGACAAATCAGATTGTGCCGAATGAACCGTGCCACGACGTTCTTGGTTACCGTAGCAAAGGAAGCTGCTTCAACCCACTTCGTAAAGTAATCAATAGCTACCAGGATGAAACGATGCCCGTTGGACGCTGTAGGTCTGATCTCGCCGATCATGTCAATGCCCCGCATAGCAAAAGGCCACAGAGCTGTCAAGACGTTCAGAGGAACTGGAGGTATGTGCACCTTATCAGCATAGACTTGGCACTTGTGACAGGTCCGAGAATGCTGATAACAGTCGGCTTCCATAGTGGACCAATAATATCCTTCCCGAAGGATCTTCTTTGCCATGGTGTGTCCACTGGAATGAGTCCCAAAGGTACCTTCATGTAAATCTGCCATGATCCTTTCTGCCTCGTTCTTATCCACATAACACAGTAAGGTGGAATCATGATTACGCTTGTAAAGGATGTCATTACTAATGAAGAACTTCGCTGCGAACCTCCTCAGAAACTTCTTGTCATTAACAGATGCACCCTCGGGGTACTCCTGAGCCTCGAGATACCTCTTCACCTCATGAAACCAAGGTTTATCTGCTACCTCTTCAGTCTCAATGTCACATCAATGTGCAGGTACGTCCAACCTTTCAATGATAATCCGGGGAGCCTCGTTGTCCCAATTGACTTTGAACATAGAAGAAATCGTAGCTAGCGCGTCCGCTAACTGATTCTCCTCTCTAGGGAAGTGTTTAAAGGTTATCTCCTCGAAGTGTGGAAGCAACGTCAAAACATACTCCTTGTAAGGAATAAGATTTGGGTGTTTCATATCCCACTCACCTTTGATCTGACTGATCACGAGAGCGGAATCTCCGAAAATACTTAGAAACTTAATCCTTAGGTCAATTGCTGCTCGAAGACCCATGATGCATGCTTCATACTCCACCATATTGTTGGTGCAGTTGAAACATAGTCGGGCTGTGAACGGAGTATGAGAGCCTTTAGGAGATATGATCACGGCGCCAATGCCATTACCCAAAGCGTTTGAAGCTCCATCAAAGTACATAGACCATCGGGATCCTTCCTCAGGTCCTTCATCTGGTCCAGGTTCTTCGTAGTCGGTCACTGTGATACGGTGGGAGAACTGACTTGGAATTTTGTGTTTGTGTTTGCAAATGTTTCGATTTAGCAAGAGTCGCCACCGACTTTTTATTTTATCTTAAGGAAAGGTCAAAAAGCACAGGAAAGACCTTTGAGATGTTTTCTTGGGTTCGGGGAGTAGATTATAGAAAAGAAAGGTATTAGCACCCTTTCTATCCATGGTTATCCATGGGCTCTTAGTTACTTGTTTAGATCACTTGCTTTGCTTTTCAATTGTTTGAAATGGTGATCTTCAATTGTTTGAAATGGTGCTTTGTGTGTGGTTTTGAAAGATGTTTTGAAAAGAGGCCATCATTGTGGCAACCTTTGTAATGATTCTTGTTTGAATGTATACAAAGGTGTTTTTGTCTTTTGAAAAGTTTTCAATGTTTGAAAGTAGGGTTTTGAAATTGTGTTGTGAAGTGTGTTTGAAAATAACAAGGATGTTTTTGCAAGCTTTTGATCAAGTAACTAAGAGCTATCTACCCTATTTTACTCAAAGATCTTTCTTATGTTTTTAACCTTTTTAACAGTGTTGTTTCACCATTGCATTTGGTGAACAACCTTGTGTTAGGATGTTAACGGGACAGGCGCGGGTCATCGTATAGACCATGATAACAATTATGTCAAGTATTTTTGGCAATTTTCTTGAGGGACTTGATCATTTTGTTTAGGCAACCCAGATAGCGTCATCGAGGGACTACGATCTTTTGTTTTGTTTTTGTTTTGCCAAAGTACTTGACATGCATACCATGGCCCATTTTGAAGGCAACAAGTGGATTGTAACCTTAGGGGTGCAAGTGTGCATTGTGTTTGTTTTTCATGCATTTTTGTCTTTGATTAGGTCAAACTATTTGTTGGTTTTGATTTTGCATACAAACCCTAATTCTCTAATCATGGCATAATTGAAAGCTTTTAAATGCGTAAAAATAAATCTAAGCTATTACAACTTTGATATAGGGAGGGGGGGTACAATTTTGAATAGGGGGTATTTGACAAGAAAAATAAAACCCTAGTTACTCTTACATCCAAATTGAATTCTTTGTGCAAATAAAATAAATGGGCAATATTTAATTAAACAAGATAAATAAATATTAAACAAGATGTATTATGCAAAAAGAGTTTTTATTTGTTCATGTATGCAAAAGTATTTTTTAATGTAAAAAAAAAAGTATAAAGAAATAAATAAAAGATTAATTTTATTTCTTTTTAGGGTAAAAACCCTAATTCCTTAAGAAAATAAATATAATGCATTATTTATGTACAAAAATATATTAATATGTATAAAAATGAGATATATCTAAAAAAGGTATTTTTTAGTATAAATAATAATAAAAATGAAAATATAATATTTTTGTATTTTATTTCTAAGTATTTAATAAAATAAAAGTGTTAAGTATGTAAAAATAAAATAAAATATTTATAAAAATACAATATATTCAAGAAAATATTTTTGGTGTGAATAAAAAATAGAAATGAAAATGAAAGTATTATTTACATTATTTTTATATTTAAACAAATAAGAAAAAAGGTATTAAAATGTTTTTTTACATTAGAAATAATTAAAATGAATACCAAATAAATGTAAAAAATTATGAAAATATTTTTCAAGTATTTTTTATGTTTGAAAATAAAATATCAAAGTCAGAAATGAAATAAAAATGCAAAAATAATAAAAATACAAAGAAATGGGCCAGGGGGTGTGAAACTGAAAAAGAAGGTGTTAGAAGCAAAAACAAGCCAGCCCAGCCCATCGGCTTCATCTTCTTCCTCCAGACTTTGAAAAAACGCGCGCTTGCTACACAAACTCGTATCTCCTGTATTTGTGATCTTTTGACAAAACTCAAAACATGAAACTTGTAGAGCATCAAACCATGATTCTAACCATATAAAAAACTTGATCTAACTCTCAAAGACCAGAGAGAATTTCTCTGGTCCTAATTTCTAACCTAGTTTTTTCAGGAAGTTCATGGATGAAATTCTCTTAGCATGTTTAATATAAATGAAAACTGAGCATATGTATGGTTTCAGGGAAATGAGTACTACATCTTTCATTCACAAACCTAAGGCTAAATGTTCCTAAATAGAGAGATAGAAGTTCATGAAATACCTGTTTCAGTTGAGTTCGAGCTGGACAATGCAACAACTTTCAGTGAGGCCTGAGGTTCCTTTGAGCTTGCTTGATGTCCCCTGAACCTTTCCCAATGCTTAGTTTGTTTTGAAATGGCCTGAATCCTTCTACAGAAGTCAACCTGCACAAGCTTGAAATGAAAATGGTGAACACTGTAAATGGAGTTACAATTGGCAATGGAGGTTTGGAATAGCTTGAGTGAGTTGAATGGAAGGTGTTTGAAGTGGAAAGGAGCAAAACGCACGAGGCAATGTGAAGATGGAAGTGATTCTGCAGGGCTTGCCCTGTTTTGCAAGAAAATGTGGTTTTTGAGTATAAGGGTGTTTTTGGGGTGAAAGGCTCGTGTTTCTGGCTTACAAGGATATGCAAAACTTGTTTGAAACCTTGGCTTGAGTTGATTTTATTAGATGTGTGAGTTGTGGACTTTTGGCACAATAGCTTATTTTCAAAGAAAAGTGTGAAGTGACCATGTTAAGGCCTGTACAGGCTAGCTTCAAGCATGCTCACAGCTGGTGTACTATGCCTGAGATTAGGGGACTTTGATTGCTGCAAGGAAAGAAGTCCAAGGCTTAAGAAAATGCAATTTTACATAAAGTTGCCTTTATGAAAATGGAAGTGCCATCTTTATGCCCAAAATGGAATTATTCAATGTGCCAAGCTCTAATGATCAGAATAACACTAATGTCCAATGTATTTGCATTCAATTTTTAAGTGTAAATTGGTTTAGAGGCCTGTAATTATGTACTAATCTAGTTTGGTCAGATTTTGCAAGTGGTATGAACATGTATTGGCCATGGTTACAAAGTGAGTTTTTGCCAACTTCAAGCATTCGATTCTCCCTAACCACAAATGTGTTTGAGGAGTTCTTGGACAATTTGGAAAGCTTGAAGCATGTAATATAATCCATCTTTGAAATGAAACTTGATACTCCAAGTGGAAATATGTGAAAAATGGCCAAGAAGATGGGTCAAAATCCTGCCTAAACTAGGGTAAAATTTCTCTAAGTTAAAAGTTTTAGGGACCCTTGTTCCAAAAATCATAACTTGAGATCCAAGCATCTTTTGAGAAAACTTTGTGAATCAAAGTTGTAGACTTTGTGATAGACTACAAATTTCATGTTGTAAGTTTTGTTTGAATCCATTTTCATCTTGGTGAAAATGTGGGGCAAAGTTAGGAAAAATTAAGAAAAATTCATAACTTAGAAAATTTCTAAGTTATGAAAATTTTCAATTTCAAACCCTAATTTGCAATTTTGGGTTTCTTGATGAACAAGTTTCATAATTTGACATATCTTGATGGAAAATGACCCTTGGCACTTGATTTTGACCAAAAAGTCAAAGTTTGACTTTTCAGTGTACAGTCAAATTTTGATCAGTTGACTGAAAAATTCATCTGTCAATCCTATGCATTTGAGATCTTTTAAACTTGTTGAATGGGTCAAGATAATGTCATTGAGTCCTTGAGTCCATGGTTGAGCTTGATTTTCCATTGGCTAGGTCAAACAGTCAAAAATTGCCTTTGTACAATCAAAACCCTAGAAATAACCATTTTGCCCTTTTGGTGATCTGATCAAATTTCTTGTGGAATTGTGATCCAAACTTGATGAAATGGTTCACATGAGTTCATAATGTTGATGTGGGTCAAAATTCATGAGGTTTGATTGTCAATTGGCCACAATTGACTTTTTCCCCAATATAACTGATTTCTAGGTCAACTGTCCAATTGACTGGGCAAAAATTTGATTCAAGGCTTGAAACTTGGTATGGACAAACTTGTGAGTCCAACATGAAGTATGAAAGTCAATTTGGGCATTGAATGTCCAAGTATCCTTGTGCAAACTTAAACCCTAATTTCAGGTCAATAGTGCAAGGAGATGTCTTGAGCAGAGCAAACCCTAGCTTGGTCTTGAGTTCCAAGAGTCTTGTGATGAGAAATGTTGATAAAATGAGAGGGAAAATTTTGGGGTACAACATCTGTCCATGTTCAATCTTCTTGAACCTGAAGAGTTAGATTGGCAAGCTTGCCTTTCGTGACTCGAAGGTAAAAGAGGATTGGACACTAGAGTGCCCGTAAATTTGCACTCGTCAAATTGTAACGGAGGGAATGGGCTTAAAGATGCCATTTAGAGATGGTAGAATCTTGCTGGAGACGGGCTTAAAGACGCCATCCAAGACTTGTTTGTTGAAAATCAGTAGAATGAACATCAGAATGGTATCCGTATTTGGAACGTATCTGAGTTGTATCTGGAGATTGGGTTTGTATGAGCAATGGAATGGCGTCTGTGTCTAGAGCATATCCGAGCTGTAACTGTATTTGATTCTTGAATGAATATCAGAATGACTGCCGTGTCTGGAGTGTATCTATATTCTGAATGGGTAACAAAGAAAAATCTGTGTATGGAGAAATTGTGTGCTGGGGATAAATTCCGAATGAGTGACAGAATGGCAACCGTGTCTGGGGCGTATCTAGACTGTATCTGAAGTTGAGATCTGTATGAGTAGCAGAATGACTTCCGTGTCTGGAGTGTATCTGAGACTGTAACGGGGATCTGAATAAGTGACAGAATGACTTCCGTGGCGATTGCACTGGGGAGAATCAAACTTTTGGTGTAAGGGCCAGAATGGCATCCGTGTTTGGAGCGTATCTGAACCTAAAGTTGAGAATTGAATCTGAATGAGAGATAGAATGGCCGCTGTGTCTGGAGCGTATCTAGTCTGTATCTGATTGCTAAAGTCTGAATGAGTAGTAGAATGACCACCGTGTCTGGGGTGTATCCGTACTGTATTTTGACTTGAAATTCTGAATAAGTAATAGAATGACCGCCGTGTCTGGGGTGTATCTACACTGTATCTGAATAATTGTTAATGATGGCCTTTTAACTTTATCCTGAAAATGGTAAAATGTTAGCTAAAACACAAAGTTATGTTGCATGATATGTATGATGCAATGAACTGTGTTTCATCAATGTTTATGATATATGAATGTAATGGATGTGCATGTAAGCTGAGTAGCTGTCTTGCTGAGGAAAATAAATCCTTGATAACTGGAGATAATGAAATCTTTGATTGCTACCGGGGAAAGTAAATCCTTGACCGATGCTGAGGATTCAAAAATATTTGATTGCTGAAGATGAGAAATCCTTGCTGACTGCTTGGGGATTAAAGATCTCTGATTGTTTGAGAAGGAGAAATCCTGGGACCACTGTTGGAGATTGAAAATCCTTGGCGAATTGTGGGGATTAACAAGGTCTTTGACAACTTCTGCAGGGAATGAGAATCCTTCATGACTTTTCTGGGAAATAAGGAAAACTCTGAAAATCTCTACTGGGGAGTTAAAACCTGGGAGGCTTCTGCTGGAGAAATGAGACCGAGAATCTTCGATCTGCTGGGAAATAACTCTGTGGGGAGAATGTTTACTCGGCCGGTGAAATCAGGAGCTTGGGTTGTACTCCAATCTACTGGGGAAGAATCCTAGTTGGGGATAAGCCAAGAAGTTAACTGTTATCTGCTTGGTTCTCAGATTTTTAAGATAACCTGCTAGGGAAACAGGTTTAGAATATTCTGGCTCCGCTAGGGATATGTATTTCATGGTTTTCGGGCTCCACTGGGGATCTTGAAAATTAACTCCGCTGGGGACATATACTCTAAGGTTTTAGCTTTGTTGAGGATCTGAATGATGTACTGTAGGGGATTTCTTCTGTAATAGCACAAAGATATCTTCCTACACCTTCAACCTATCAGTAAATATCCTTTCTCAATTTCGTTTTATATGTAAGCAGTGATTATATTCAAATGCATATGCCTATTTAATAAAACTTTGGACGTTTTCAAATAAAACATAAGTGTAAAAAGAAAGAAAGGCAAGCAAATTTCTGCACTTTGAACTATCTTTGTATTAACTTTTGTAAGTATCTTTGTACAAAGGAGACATACATCCTAGTAAGAGAATGTTGTCGTAAGAATTGAAAAATTTTATACAAAAAGAAGGATGGCTATGTGTAACAATTCCATGGGATTCCCATTCTGCTATAGCCTTCACAACTCTGAGTATCTTTTCCATTTGCTGCTTCGTCCACCGATGATTGCATTGATCAGAAGCTTGGAGCTTGTTGGTGAAGAGATTGTTCTTAAAGTGATCCGATGAGACATAGTCATACACTTTAATTCCCTAACTTTTGCCTGGACCACCCTTTCGGGTTTTCGATCTACCGGGAAACCCTTTTTTGCCCAAGTCTCCCTTTCGGGTTTTCAACTTGCCGGGTGTACAATTTTTTTTTGTTTTATCCCTAATTTTTGCCTGAACCGCCCTTTCGGGTTTTCGATTCACCGGGATGCCCATTTTTGCCCAAGTCGCCCTTTCGGGTTTTCAACTTGTTAGGTCGTTTTATGCGTAGTATCTTTTGACTATGTCTGGGTTCGCAGGGTGCGGCAAGTCGTCACCGTCCATGGTGGTCAGAATCATTGCCCCACCAGAAAAGACACTCTTGATCACAAATGGTCCTTCGTAAGTAGGAGTCCACTTGCCCCTGGGATCACTTTGTGGTAAGATTATCCGTTTGATTACAAGATCTCCGACTTGATATACCTGACGCCTGACTTTCTTGTTGAAAGCCTTGATCATCCGTTTTTGATACGCCTGACCATGACAAACAACAGTAAGTCGCTTCTCGTCGATCAAGTTAAGTTGATCAAGCCAGGTCTGAATCCAATCGTCTTCACTCAAACCGGCATCCTTCATAATCCTCAAGGAAGGAATATGAACTTCCATAGGTAAAACAACTTCCATGCCATATACCAAAGAAAAGGGAGTTGCCCCTGTTGAAGTACGTGCCGTGGTACGATATCCATGCAGAGCAAACAATAACATCTCATGCCAGTCTTTGTAGGTGACTGTCATCTTTTGAATGATCTTCTTGATATTTTTGTTCGCGGCTTCAACAACACCGTTCATCTTTGGCCGATAGGGAGATGAATTGTGATGATAAATCTTGAACTGCCCGCACAGAGCGGTGATCATAGTGTTGTTCAAATTTGTACCGTTGTCTGTGATGATCCTGTCGGGGATACCATACCGACATATGAGGTTCTGCTTAATGAAGCGGGCAACCACATTCTTTGTAACTGAGGCGTAGGAAGCTGCTTCGACCCATTTGGTGAAGTAATTAATAGCGACCAAGATGAAGCGATATCCATTGGATGTCGTAGGCTTGATTTCTCCAATCATGTCAATGCCCCACATTGCGAATGGCCAAGGAGCTGTCAGAACGTTGATAGGAACAGGAGGAATATGTACCTTGTCGACTATTGTACCCCAAAATTTGCCCTCTCATATCTCTCAAAATATGGCAAGAAAAATCTCCAAGTGGCTCAAGATTCCTCAAGAGTTGGACAATCAAGATATCTCCTAAGGCAGTCAACCTCAAATTAGGGTTTTGTGTTGCATCAAGGTCCTTGCATCCAAATGACCTCAAGTTCTCCCAAATGTCCTAACATGTGCTCAAGTTCATCCATGTCAAATTTCAAGCCTTGCAGAGGAAGTTTGGTCACTCAATTGCTCAAAGGGTCCAAAAATCGACTGTGTTAGGGCAAAAGTCAATTGTGACCTATAAACAGTCAAACTTCAAGATTTTTTGTCAACATTCTCATTTCGAAGGATATTTCATCATTTGATCAAGGGTTGATTATGATTCATCAAGGATTGCTCAAAATTCATCAAGATTCAAAAGTCGCTAAATTAGGGTTTTATAGGAAAAGTCAACCCAACTTTGACCAAGCATAAATTTCTCATACTTTATGAGAAATGACCCATCCAAAGCTCATTTTGAATAGGATTCAATTTCATACAATCCATCTTCACACCCCAAGATCAGAAAATGCACTCACAAGAAGTTACAAATTTGGACATTATAGGTCATTTTTGAAAGTCAACAAAAACACCTTTTTTTCCAAAGCTTATAACTTGAGCATGGAATATCAAAATGAGATGATACCAAAAGGGTTGGTTAGAGGACATCTCACGCTTTCCTAAAAAGTCCAAGAACATATCCAAAAGTTCAAAATTGAAGAAGGTATGGATTGTTGAAGTTGGGCATTTTTGCAAAATTGCCAAAAGTCAACTATCCCCAAAACTTCAAATTTTGTCAAATGGGCCCATTCTTTTCCACTTGATTTGACCTTGTCACACTACACACGTGTCCTAGCTTCAGCCTTGTGTCCATTTATTAATTTTTCTATTTTATTTGATTTTTTATTGAATTAATTCATTTTAAATCAATTTAAATCAAATAAAATCCAAATATTGATGACTTAGGATCTTTTTGGTTGTTATAGGTCTTAATTATCATCATGATTATGATCAAACCCGTATCAAGCTTTTCATTGACCTAATCCAATGCAGCATACATATACAATGCAAAGGCACAAGTTTTAGAGGTTGGAGGCTGCAAGAACACAAAAATCAAAACTTGAAAAAAGGTGGAAAAGCTTGAAACTGAAATCGAGCATAGAGGTGTTTTTAAGGTCAAAACTCAACGTGAATCAATTGTTGGACATCCACTAAAGCAAAACCAATCCCTAACAAGCTCTCATACCCTCTCAATCGCGCTTTAAGTCTCTCACAAAACCGCTCTGCACTTGAAATTGCAACTCCATATTTTTGCATCTTTTGAAAAAATCTTTGGTATATTCATGATGCTCATTCAATTTGCAAGCTTTCTGCATTAACCAATTGTGTTTATAGGACCTGTAGTGCCATACCCGAATCTAGGGTTCTTGGTTTGTATTTTTGGGCATTTTTGCTACAGGTAAAATTGGAGCCATTGATGGGTATAGACGTGCTCAAGAGACCTAGACGAGCATGACTATGGTCTTGGAATTAATTTATATGGCCTAGGATAAATTTTAGGATACATCCACGGATTTAGCTGCGGATGTAAATCCGCAGGTAAATATCCAGGTCTCAACGAGGAAGATGAAGACGTGGCCCTCCCCCATTGGACAATTCATACTTCGCGCATTTTTTGTTTTAATTCTGGCATAATTAATTTGTTTCCCATATTATAATATTTGTCCAATAGGTATACAAATGAAGCGCAGTGGTTGAGTGGCAACGCGTGCATCCAATAACTCACAGGACCTGAGTTCGAATCCCAGGTCCCCAATATCTTTGTTATTATTTTCTTTCAAGAATTCCAGTACAAACTCAAGCATGTGATGTACCATGGTCCTCAAATCTCAAAGCGCCGGATGGCCCCCAGGCTAAATCTGATGACTCAGGTTGAATATCCATCATAGAGATGAGTCAATGGACGCACACTGGATCAGAAAGTCAACACAGGCTTGCATGTTCATGGGCCCTGAAATTGCTAATCAAACCTCCCAAAATCAGGCCCATATATTTCTAACTCTCTTTATTTATTTTATTATTTCATTTAATTATTGTTATTATTTTTAATTTAATTAACCAATCAAGCTTTTTCTTAATAAAAATAAAAAAAACGAAAAATATATTTTATTTATTAAAATTAAATTCAACACTTTATTTTTGTAAATAAATATTAATTTAATTAATTTAGTATAATTAAGAATTAACTTTAATATCTTTTGCAATAATTAAAATTAATGTAGATAATTAGTGTGGTACGGTGGGAGAACTGACTTGAGGTTTTGCGTTTGTTTTCGCAAATGTTTCGGTTGAGCAAGAGTCGCCACCGACTTTTTATTTTATCCTAAGGAAAGGTTAAAAAGTACAGCAAAAACCTTTGAGATTTTTTCTTGGGTTCGGGGAGTAGATTATAGAAAGGGAAGGTATTAGCACCCTTTCTATCCATGGTTATCCATGGGCTCTTAGTTACTTGCTTAGATCACTTGCCTTTAATTTTCAATTGTTTGAAATGGTGCTTTCAATTGTTTGAAATGGTGCTTTGTGTGTGGGTTTGAAAATGTTTTGAAAAGAGGCCATTGTGGTGGCAACCTTTGTAATGATCCATGTTTGAATGTATACAAAGGTGTACTTATCTTTTGAAAAGTTTTCAATGTTTTTGAAAGTTGTTTTGAAAGTGTGTTGTGATGTGTATTTTGAAAAATGGCAAGGATTGTTTTGCAAGATTTGGTCAAGTAACCAAGAGCTATCTACCCTAAATTTCTCAAAGATCTTTCCTATGTTTTTTAACCCTTTTAACAATTTTGTTCCACCATTGTATTTTATGGACAATCTTGTGTTAGGATGTTAACGGGACGGGCGCGGGTCATCGTTTAGACCATGATTGCAATGGTGCCAAGTGTCTTTGGGCAATTTTTTTCTTTAAGGGACTTGATCATTTTTAGGCAACTTTTGAAAGCGTCATCGAGGGACTATGATCATTTGATGTTGTTTTGCTTTGCCAAAGACACCTAACATGCAACATGGCCCATTATTGAAGGCAACAAGTGGAGTAACCCTATGGGTGCAAGTGTGATTGGTGTTGTCCATTTTCATGCTTTTATCTTGGAATTAGGTCAAGCTATTTGTTTTGGTTGATTTTTGCATACAAACCCTAAGTCTATCATGGCATATTTAGAAAGCTTTTAAATGCAAAAAATAAAATCCTAAATTATTACAACACAAATTATGGGATGGGGGGGGGGGGGGGGGGGGGGGGGTACAAATGTCCAAATGGGGGATATTTAGCAAGAAAAATTAAATCTAAACTATTACATCCAAATTGAATATACAAATTAATTAATTGTACAATAATTAAATAAAATAAAATAAATATGCAAGATGCAAAAAATGATTTTTATATGTATGTAAAAATGTTTTTCATGTGACAAATAAACAAAAATAAAAAGGATAATTTTTGGGTATTTTTCATGTTTAGGGCAAAACCCTAATTTTGCAAATAAAAGGTATTTATTATTTAATATATACAATGTTTATTAATTATATACAAAAAATAAATAAAAAGGAAGTATATTGTAAAAAAGTGATTTTTGAGGTCAAATATTAATAAAAATAAGAATGTATTATTTTTGTATTTTTCCCTAAATATTCTAATAAATATATAAGTATTTATAATATTTACTAAATATATTAAATATGTACAAAAATAACAATATTTATTATTTACAAAAAAAAGTATATTTTTTATAAAATGTTTTCAAAAGATAAAAATAAAATAAAAATCAGAAAATAAAAATGTATTTGTATTATTTTTAGTATTTAAAATAAAAGTATATAGGTATTTATTTATATGTATAAACTCAAATAAAACAAATAAAATTCAAATAAAAATGCAAAAATGGTTAAAAAAATGTTTTTTATATTTTTTATATTTTGATAAAAAATAATAAGTCAGAAACAAAAAGAAAAAATCAAAAATGATAAAAATAAAGCACAATGGGCCAAGGGGGTGTATGTGAAATAAAGGGGTGTAAACAGAAAAACAACCAAGCCCAGCCCAAAAGGGTTGTCTTCAACCTCCAGACTGTTTGAACATAGAAAAAACGCGTATTTTCTTCCTTCCCTGCTAACTTCTGATTCCTTGATTTTCAATAAAAACTTACAACATCAAAGTTATAGAGCATCATGTCACGATTCTAAACATATAAAGAAGTTGATCTAACTCTCAGAAATGAGAGAGAATTTCTTCTCCCCCAATTCCTGACCTAACTTTTTCCTAATGTTCAGGTTCAAAATACTCTTAGCACACACAATATAAATGAAAAGTAACTATATGGATGGCTTCAGGGCTATGATTAGAACATGCTTTCTTCACAAACTTAAGCCTAAATATGCTTGGATAGAGAGATAGAAGTTCAAAAACTTACATGTTCAGCTTGAATCGTGTATGAAAATGGAGGTACTTTCAATGCAATGTGAGGACTTGTATAGCTTGCTTGAGGTCCAGGGATGCTTCTTCAACCTCTAGCTTGCTTTGGAACTAGCTGAAACGAGCTATGGAAGTTAACCTGCACAACTGAAAAAATGAAAATGGTGAAGTTGGTTAGAGGTGTTACAGTCTGTAGCCAGGGCTTGGGATAGCTTCAATGGATGGTGGGGATTGTGTATGAACAAGCTTTGGCCAAAACGCACAAGCAAACTGAGTTGTGCAACTCAATCTGCAGGGATGCCCTATTTTGTGCAGCAAAGTGGTGTTTCTGTGTTTGGGGAGGTATTGAAGGTGGTTGGCTCGTGTTTCAGGTTAGGTTTGATGTTTGGAATATGTTCAATAAGTTAGCTTAGGCTTGGGTTGAAAGGAATGAGAGTTGGTGTTCAATATGCAAAGTTTCTTCGAATGTAAGCAAAAGTTGCCAAGTTGGGTTATAGGCCAAGGCAGGTCCCTCAAGCATGCTGCATAATCTCTCCTTGATCAGTGGGATTAGTCCATAAACTTGTGCCTAGAAGATATGCTTTGTACTTCTTGGATTTGTGTTTGACATAAAGTTGTGCTTTACAAGAATGGATAACTTGCTTTTTCCAAATATGGCTTAATTCTTCATGTAATGACCAAATGCACAAAATAATGCTAGAACACAATGGATTGGCATTTAATTATTGAGTGCAAGAAGGATTAGAGGCCTGTAACTAGCTTGTGCAAGCTGATTTCAAAAATGCCCAAGTTATGAACATGCATTTGGCCATGAATCAAAGTGACTTTTGCCCATATTGACAAATTCGATTCTCCCTAACCACAAGGGTGTTTGAGAAGTTCTTGGACAATTTGGAAAGCTTGGAATGAGTACTACAATCCATCTTTGTAATGAAAGTTGAGATTCCAAGTGGAAGCATGTGAAAAGTGGCCATGAAGTTGGGCAAAAATCCTGCCTACAATAGGTCAAAATATTTCTAAGTTAAGAATGTTTTGCACCCTTGTTCCAAAAATCATAACTTGAGCTACAAGCTTCTTTTGAGGAAACTTTGTGAATCAAAGTTGTAGATTTTGCAATAGACTACAACTTTCATGTTTTGAGTTTTGTTTGAATCCAAATTCATTTTGATGAAAAAATGGGACAAAGTTAGGAAAAAATTAGGAAACTTTATAACTTAGAAAATTTCTAAGTTATGAAATTTCTTCATTTCAAACCCTAATTTGTAATTTTTGATTTCTTGATGAACAAGTTTCATGATTTGACATGTCTTGATGAAAAATGAATCTTGGCCCTTGATTTTGACCAAAAAGTCAATGTTTGACTTTTCAGTATACAGTCAAATTTTGCTCAGTTGACTGGAAAATTCATCTGTCAATCTTGTGCATTTGGGATCTTTTGAGCTTGTTGAACATATCAAGACAATACCATTGAGTCCTTGAGTCCATATGTGAGCTTGATTTTCCATTGGTTAGGTTTAAACAGTCAAAAATTGCCTTTGTGCAGTCAAAACCCTAAAAATGACCATTTTGCCCTTTTGGTGATCTGATCAAATTTCTTGTGGAATTGTGATCCAAACTTGATCAAATGGTCCATATGAGTTCATAATGTTGATGTGGGTCAAAAATCATGAGGTTTGACTGTCAATTGACCACAGTTGACTTTTTCCCCAATACAGTTGATTTCTAGGTCAACTGTCCAATTGACTGGGCAAAGATTGGAATCAAGGCCTGAAACTTGATATGGATAAACTTATGAGTCCAACATGAAGCATGAAAGTCACTTTGGGCCTTTTAGGTCAAAACATCTTTGTGCAAACTCAAACCCTAATTTGGGTCAACAGTGCAAGGAGAAGTCTTGAGCAGAGCAAACCCTAACTTGATCTTGAGCTTCAAGGGTCTTGTGGTGAGAAAATGTTGAGGAAATGGGAGGGAAAATTTTGGGGTACAACAATTAGGTTTTACTAACTTTGATCAAATTTACTTTATTTCTTTAAATATCAAAAAATCCAAAAATATTATTTTCATTATTTAATTAATTAGCTTATTTAATTTAATAATTAATTTAGGTCTAATTTCTTTTAATTCAAAAAATAACAAAAAAAATCTTTTCTTTAATAAACAAAAGGGTCAAAACCCTAAAAAACTCGCCCAATTTAATTTCTCGCACGCGATTCTTTTATTCAATATTGTATCTGCTTCCGGAATGTAATAGCTTTAATTAGGACATTTTTTATCGCTTTATTTATTTTCCGCATTTTAATTTCAAGGGTTGCTTTTGGCGATGTAAATACTCGACGCCTTGTAATAGTTAGATTTAATTTCCGCAATTTAATTTCCACAACTTATAAACTGTTAGATGTTTGATAATAGGGAATGCATGACAAGATCAAATGCTTAAACCTAAAATCAACATAGATAACCATTGACATGTACAAAGATAAAATAACTGAAAATAACACACTCGCACATGCGCACTCTTAGGGTACACCTCGCTTGGTTGCCTTCGAATGTGGTCATTGAGTATAGGAAGTTTTAGAGGTCGCCCTCTTGTCCAAAGATCATAGTTGCCTTGAAACGGTTGCCTCGAAAAAATGATCTAAGACATTAGGGTTACCGCTAAGGCGTCCTAACATTGCTTTAGTGATCACACGTCCCTTAATCGAATTGACCCTTAAAACTCCAACGATGATGCTACCTACTCATCCATAGTGGGATAACATTGTCTAAAGGACATTAGCACAAATTGATTCCTTTTTTCGAGTAGGTAGATGGTTCCTAAGTACTTGCTCCTTTCAAAATAAAACAAAACTTTTCACACTTACACCTTTCAAACAAAAACTCTTTTCAAACCCACAAACACAAAGAAAAGCAATTTTTGAAAACACTTTGAGTAAGTACCTAAGAGCCCGTGGATAACCACTGATAGAAAGGGTGCTAACACCTTCCCTTTCTATAATCTACCCCCCGGACCCGAGAAACATCTCGAAAAAGGAATTTTTCTATGCTTTTTTCCTTTCCTTGTTGGATAAAATAAAAGACGGTGGTGACTCTTGCTTACCGCGACATTTTGCGAATACAAAACGCAAAACGCGAACCAACATTCCAAAAACAGTCAGTTCTCTCCCACCGTATCACATCGGTGTAGACTTGGCATTTGTGGCAAGTACGAGAATGTTGATGACAATCAGCTTCCATGGTAGACCAGTAGTAGCCTGCCCTTAGAATCTTCTTAGCCATCGTATGTCCGCTCAAGTAGGTGCCAAATGTTCCACTATGTATTTCGGTCATGATCAACTCTGCTTCAACCTTATCCACACAACGAAGTAGAACACAATCATGGCTGCGCTTATAAAGGATGCCATTGCTTAGGAAGAACTTGGCAGCAAATCTCCTTAAGAGCTTTTTATCATTGACTGAAGCTCCTTCAGGATATTCTCTAGTCTGGAGATACCTTTTGATTTCATGAAACCAGGGTTGTTCCACTACTTCTTCGGTATTAATCTCATGACAGTGCGCATGTTCGTCCATTCGCTCGATGGTGATTTGGGGAGCCTCGTTATCCCAGTTGAGTTTAAACATGGAAGACATTGTAGCCAGAGCATCAGCTAGCTGATTTTCTTCTCGCGGGAAGTGCTCAAAGGTAATTGGCTTGAAATGAGGCAACAATGTCAAGACATGTTCTTTGTATGGGATAAGATTAGGATGTTTAGTGTCCCACTCTCCTTTGACTTGACTGATAACCAAAGACGAGTCTCCAAATACGACCAAAGATTTGATTCCCAAGTCTATAGCAGCCTTGAGACCAAAGATGCAAGCTTCATATTCAGCCATGTTGTTGGTACAGCTGAAGCAAAGTCGGGAAGTGAAGGGTGTATGGCAACCTTCCAGAGAAATTAGTACTGCATCGATACCATTGCCAAGTGCATTTGAAGCACCATCAAAGTACAGGGTCCATCGGGATCCTTGTTCAGGTCCGTCATACGGTCTGTTACCTTCAATGTTGTCCAATGTCATGATGTCCTCGTCAGGGAAGTCGAATCTCATAGATTGGTAATCTTCGACGGCTTGATGAGCTAGATGGTCAGATAGTACACTCCCCTTTATAGATTTTTGGGTAGTATACTGGATATCATACTCAGTCAGGATCATTTGCCATCTAGCGATTCTTCCAGATAAAGCAGGCTTCTCGAAGATATACTTGATCGGATCCATTTTGGAAATCAGCAAAGTGGTATGAGTCAACATATACTGCCTTAGCCGGCGAGCAGCCCATACCAAAGCGCAACAAGTTTTCTTGAGCAGTGAGTCGCGAGTCTCACAGTCGGTAAATTTTTTGCTAAGGTAATAAATGGCATGCTCTTTTCGGCCAGACTCGTCATGTTGGCCGAGTACGCACCCCATTGAGTTATCCAAAACAGTCAGATACATGATTAACGACCTTCCTTCGACGGGTGGCATCAAAATAGGAGGTTCCAGTAAATACTCCTTGATCTTATCAAAAGCAACTTGACAATCATTATTCCATTCAACTACCTGATCTTTCTTCAGCAGCTTAAAGATTGGCTCACAGGTAGATGTCAGGTGAGAGATGAACCTCGCAATATAGTTTAAGCGTCCCAAGAATCCTCTAACCTCCTTTTCAGTGCGCGGGGCAGGCATTTCTTGTATAGCCTTTACTTTAGCTGGATAAACCTCAATGCCTTTGTTGCTGACAATAAATCCCAAAAGTTTACCAGACCTAACTCCAAAAGTGCACTTGCTTGGATTCAGTCTGAGCTTATACTCCTTCAACTTGGCAAACAACTTTTGCAGATGATCAAGGTGTTCTTCTTCTGTCTGTGATCGGGCTATCATGTCGTCTACATAAACTTCAATCTCATGATGTATCATATCATGAAATAAAGCTACCATGGCGCGTTGATAGGTTGCCCCGACATTCTTCAGTCCGAATGGCATCACTTTGTAACAGAAGACATGGGTATCTTCTTAAAGATTTGGTTGCAAAGATGCCTGATACTACTTCCTTCATCAGAAGACATGGGTATCTTCTCAGTTTGGTCACCTCCAAATTGGACGAGCATATGATGAGTGTCCTGGTCCAATTCTATGACCCGCTGTGCCATTGCTTTACTTTTCAGGACTATCAGTTGGTTCCTACCTTAGAAGAGTTCTATGAGTTGCTTGGTATCCCTATCCGAGAGCAGACCCCATTTACTAGTTGGGAAAGGATTCTTAGGTCGGAAGAGATTGCTTCAGCCCTTCATTTGACAAAGGAAGAGGTAATGGCTAATTGGGAGACTAAAAGTGGAGCAAAGGGCTTTCTGACTAAGTTCTTGGTTGGTAAGGCTAACTATTTCTGGGATAGTCTAAACTTCAAGGCATTCGAGGATATTCTGACTCTTTTGATATATGGCTTGGTGTTGTTTCTGAATCCTGACTCCTTTGTTGATGTGAATGCGGTGAAAATCTTCATCTCTCGTAATCTGGTACCCACTCTCTTGGGTGACATTCGTCATCAGCTTTATGCCCGTACTGCCCGAAAGTGGGGAACCTTGATGTGCTATGCTCCATTGTTGGCAAGGTGGTTTATTTCGCACCTTCCCAAGTCAGTGCTGAAGAATAAAGAAGGCATGGGCTGGGCTTATAGGGTTATGTTTCTCTCGCATAATGATATCATCTGGACTATTAAGGGTATGGATGAGGTGGCTATTATTGATCGATGTGGGGAGTACCCCAATGTTCCACTGATAGGAACCTATGGAGGAATTTCTTACAACCCATGCTTGGCCTTACGTCAGTTTGGACGTGCCAGAAGAGAAGCACCTCATGAGCTGTTAATGCCTAGTATCATCTTTGATTTTCAAGGGGATAGCGACGAGCAACGCCACAGATTCATAAGGGCTTGGGATAGAGTTCACATATCTGATCCACATGAGCTGGGCCCAAAGACTTCTCTTCTAATGGAGCCATATCTCAGATGGGTCCGTATCCATGCCCAAAAGCTGGGTATGCCATATGAAGCCGTCCTGCCTATCATTGTTGAAGTTGCTAATGAAGAAGGGGTTCTTCCAACCATCCTCCATCCTCATATGCCCACTGACATTGGGGCACTGAAAAGGTCTTGGATGCAGCTGAGAGAGGAGCGGGATTCCTATCGGGAAAAGTTCAACGAGCAAAAGCAGAAGATCCAGAAGTTGACTAGGAAGCTGGAGAACGAGCGGATTCTCAATGATTATGTCCGCACCGACAAAAAGCGGCCATGGGAGCACTGATTGGCCTTTGTTTATTTCCATTCCAGTTTTTACTTTTCAGTATTTCCTTTCTTATAACGCCTTAATGGCATCAGTTGAACAATTTGAATTTCAAAGTTTATCTAATAAAGTGTGTTTCATTTCTTGTTTACAAACTTGAATCTCTCGACTGTCTTTGAAATCATATCATACGCATTTCATCCCATGCACTTCATAACAGGTACCCATTACAGGTCTCTTATCTTCTTCGTTGTTTATTTCAGCATCGTGTCTGTTGAACCTTCAACTGAGCAAGCAATCAAGGCCCTCCAGGCCCAAAATTCCCAATTCCAATAGCTGTTCATGAATCTAGCTAAGGGTCAACAAGATCTGAAGACCCTGATTCTGAAAGAGAAGAAGAAGAAGAAGAAGAGGAGGACAATCCTGTTTAACACAGGTCACAGGTTTGGAAACAGGCTACAAGATGAAGTTGATTTGACCACCTCGTCTGGAGGGAAAGATAGTCAAGAGGAAAGGAGGGCTCCTAGCCTTGTGGTCTCCGACAACGAGACGAACTTCGACGAAGACCAGTATCCTCCTACTGAGGACAGATACAAACAACTGGAAGACCGGTTGAGTGCGATGGAAGTTCAGAAAGTGCCCGGTCTGGACTTTGGTGATCTAGGTCTATCATCTGGGGTGGTGATTCCCCACAAGTTCAAGGCACCAACCTTTGCTAAGTATGACGGAGTTTCTTGTTCGAAGCTGCACCTCCGGTCATATGTAAGGAAGATTCAGCCGTACACCGCTGATAAGAACCTATGGATCCACTTCTTTCAAGACAGTCTCTCAGGGACTCAGCTTGAGTGGTTTTATCAGTTGGACGGAGCCAGTATTCACAGTTGGGAAGATTTGGATGCTGCATTCTACAGGCAGTACCAATACAATTCCGACCTCGCTCCCACGCGTACCCAACTCCAAGGTATGTCTATGGGAACGGGTGAAGGTTTCAAAGATTATGCTCAGAAGTGGAGAGACCTCGCCGGAAGAGTACAACCACCCTTGGCTGATCGGGAGCTTATGGATATGTTTCTGGGGACCTTGTCTGGTCCATTTTTCAACCATCTGATTGGAAGCTCTTCGTCTCGGTTTATAGAGCTAATTATGACTGGTGAAAGGATTGAGGTTGGTATTAAGGCTGGTAAGATACAGAAGGGTGCTTCATTAAGCACCGAGAAAAAGCCTTTTAAGAAAGAGTCCAGTGCTATCTACAGTTCGAAAAGCCAGAATAGACCTGAACGCCGCCAAGTTGTTAATGCGGTTGTTATTTCAATACCTGCTGGTGCTCCTTAGCACAACAATCAACAAAAGGACGAGAGACCACGAAGGCAATTCACCCGTCTCAACATGACTTTGTCTCAGATTCTGCCACAGTTGCTGAAAACCAATCTAGTGATTCCAAGGGAGGCCCCGAAGAATCCTAACATTACATCACCAAAGTATAACCCTAATGCCTGCTGTGCTTTTCACTCTAATAGCCCGGGGCATAATACAGATGATTGTTTGGTCTTGAAGAACAAGGTACAGGACCTAATTTATGCCAAGGAGATCGAGTTCGGAGCACCAGAAAAAGATCTCAACATATTCGTTCAACAATTGCACTAAGCGTTCTTTGACACCTGGTTCCAGGTTGGCACCCACTTTTACCTCTTTATTGTCTTCCTCTGTTCCCAAGATGATGGTTTCTAGCAACTCTTCATGAGGCAGAATAGCCCTCTCTTCTTGTTGCAAAAGTCTGGCTAACTCTCCCGGCACTTCACAGTCTTCGTCAACTTCGTACTCAGCATGATTGACCAAATCTTCAGAGTCACCGAAGGCTAAAACAGAATAGTCACCCATGGAATCCGGAGTGGATGGGTACCTGCATTTGTGAGTGTGTGTGTGTGTAAGGGATAGCCATCCTTAAACAAAACAAAAATGCAAAAAGAAGGAAAATGAACACAACAGTTTGTAGATGAAAATGTCTAATGATTAATTAAAACATGGCATATGATAATGAAGAAAATCAAGCCCTTACAAATGGACCTATATGCCCCGGGCAAGGCATAAGGTGAAAATAGTGTACGGATTGTTTAGTTATTACAGACCAAAATAGGAAATTGTTCAAAGATAAATTACTGGTTGATGAAGGTGATGGGAATAAAATCCTTTGCTTCCCAGTTGCTTAATCCCCCTTCGACGGTTGGAAAGATCCAATCTTCAAAATTTTCTTCTTCATCATCATCTTCTAAGGCATTAATTCCATAGTGAGTGATTTTGACGGGTGGTCCTCCAGCCTTGGAGCGACGCATAGCTTTCTGGCCTGCAGCAGTAAAACATAGTCCGAATTTGTCCGTCTTATGGGGAAAATCAGGCAGTTGCCCCCACACTATACTCCGTCCTTCTTTGATTACAGCCTCTGCGTCCTTGAGAGATGCCATCCTAGGCACATGCTTGGAAACGATAAGAACATCAACCATTGTCTTTGCAACTGCGAGCTCAGGAGAAACTTCCTCAAAATGTTGGAAAGGCGTTTCTATGAATTCGCCATCCAACTCCACATAGCAGAAGGAGTTGAGGTGACTTATCATGTACACTTCTTTGCCGTGCACCGTTATAATCTTACCCTTAACAGGATACTTCAGCATTTGGTGTAAAGAGGAGGTAACTGTCCCAGCATAGTGGATCCACGGCCTTCCTAGTAAGCATGAATATGAAGGACGGATGTTCATCACATAAAAGGTAGAGTTGAAGGTCTCGGTGCCTACTTTGATGGGAATGTCCACCTCTCCATGGACCATCCTTTTAGAACCTTCGAAGGCTCTATGTGATACGATGGTAAGAGAACTGAATGTTTTTGGAATGCTGGTTCGCGTTTTGCGTTTGTTTTCGCAAAATGTCGCGGTAAGCAAGAGTCGCCACCGTCTTTTATTTTATCCAACAAGGAAAGGAAAAAAGCACAGAAAAATTCCTTTTTCGAGATGTTTCTCGGGTCCGGGGGGGTAGATTATAGAAAGGGAAGGTGTTAGCACCCTTTCTATCCGTGGTTATCCACGGGCTCTTAGGTACTTGCTCAAAGTGTTTTCAAAATTTGCTTTTCTTTGTGTTTGTGGGTTTGAAAAGAGTTTTTGTTTGAAAAGGAGTGTAGGTGTGAAAATATTGTTTTGTTTTGAAAGAGCAAGTACTTAAGAACCATCTACCTACTCGAAAAAAGAATCATTCTATGCTAATGTCCTTTAGACAATGCTATCCCACTATTGATGAGTAGGTAGCATCGTCGTTGGAGTTTTAAGGGTCAATTCGATTAAGGGACGTGTGGTCACTAAAGAAATGTTAGGATGCCTTAGCGGTAACCCTAATGTCTTAGATCATTTTTCCGAGGCAACCGTTTCGAGGCAACTATGATCTTTGGACAAGGGGCGACCTCTAAAACTTCCTATACTCAATGACCACATTCGAAGGCAACCAAGTGAGGTGTACCCTAAGAGTGTGCATGTGCGAGTGTGTTATTTCGGTTATATTATCTTTGTACATGTCATGGGTGATCTATGTTGATTTTAGGTTTTGAATGATTAATCTTGTCATGCATTCCCTATTACCAAACATCTAACGGTTTATAAGTTGCAGAAATTAAATTGCGGAAATTAAATCTAACTATTACAAGGCGTCGGGTATTTATATCGCCAAAAAACAACCCTTGAAATTAAAATGCGGAAAATAAAATAAAACAATAAAATAAAGTCCTATTTAAACTATTACATTCCAGGAAACAGTTACATCAATATGATAAATGGATCGCATGCGAGAAATTAAATCGGGCGCATTCTAGGGTTTTGACCCTTTGATTATTAAAGAAAAAGATTTTTTTTTGGTGTTTTTGAATTAAAAAGAAATTAGATCTAAGTTAATTGAATAAATAAATTAATTAATTAAAAAAAGATATTTTTTTGGATTTTTGGATATTTTAAAGAAATAAAAATAAATTTGATTTAAAGTTAGTAAAAACCTAATCGTCTAAATTTATTTTAATTATTGCAAAAAGATTAAAATTATTTCCTAATTAAACTAAATTAATTACATCAATATTTATTTACAAAAATAAAGTGCTGAATTTAATTTTAATAAATAAAATATATTTTTTGATTTTGATTTTATGAGGAAAAAACTTTAATAGGTTAATTGAATAATAAATAATAAAACAAAACAATTAAATAAATAGATTAAAAAGAAAGAAATAGAAATAACCCAGGGGGTTCAGGCCCAAGTTGGAGGTGAAATCATCAAATTCAAGGCCCATTAACGTTGGCCTGTATTGACCTTCTGGAATTCCATGCACATGCATTGACTAGGGCATATGGTACACGTCTCATCTGGACCACCAAATCTGGCCTGGGGCCATCTGGCGTTTGGATATTTGAAGGAGCACGGTGCATTGCATGGCATGAGATACGTTGGAATACCTAAAAGAAAATGATAATAAATATGTGGGGGGACCTGGGATTCGAACCCAGGTCCTATGTATCTTTGAACTAGCGCCCTTACCAACTCAACCAACGTGCTTAATTGTTAGTGGAATAAGAATCAAATATAATATTGGAAAACACGTAAATGCCAGAATTAAAAATAAATAAAAAAGCGTGAAAGTTTGAATGGTGCAATGGGATGGGGACACGTTGTCGTCCCTGTCCTCATAATTATCCAGGGATTACCTGCGGATTTAAATCCGCAGCAAAAGGCATAGGTCCATTCCAAAATTCATCCCAAGCTATATAAATTCCATCCAATGCCATGGTTGTGATTGCCTCTTCATCCCGGTCTCAACCATATCCATCAATAGGCCTAATTTCACCTGCATCAAAAACCCCTAAAAAAGACCTAGGAAACCCTACAATGGTGTTTCTCGATACAAAGCATAAAAACAAAATTGGTTATTGCAGAAAGTTTCTAAATGGAACGATAAGAATGAATATGTAAGGATTTTGCCAAGAAAGTGCAAGAATAATGATATGCGATGTCAAATGCCAAGCGGTTTTCAGAGGGACTTACAGCGCGATTGAAGGGGTGAAAAAGCTTGCTTTTGATTGCTTCTCACTCAGTAGATGCCCAACAAGAGAATAATGTTGAGATTTCGGGTTGAAAGCACCTCTAAGACAGATTTCAGTTTCAAACTTTTTTGACAATTTTCCAAGTTTGGTTTTGATGTTTATGCATCCTCTCCCTTCTGATTCACGTGCCTCTAGCTTGTATATGTAACATGGAATGAATTAGGTCAAAAATTTGGACTTGAATCTTTGTAAATCAATGCTTGGAGATATGGTTTGATCCTCCATTGAAATATTTCCAATTTTGTCCAAAAAACAATCTCTTTGCACATGGAATGGCTGATTTGAATTTGATCTCATTGATGAGGATTATTAGGTCCTGAAATAGCCAAAAAGAGATCCAATAATCAATGTTTGGATTTTATATGATTTAAAGTGATTCAAAATGCAATAATTCATTAAAAAATAAAATTAAATAATAAAATTGATAAAGGGTCATGAGGCTGAAGCTAGGACACGTGTGGAGTGTGACAAGACCAAATCAAGTGGAATAAAGTGGGCCCATTTGACAAAATTTGAAGTTTTAGGGATAGTTGACTTTTGGCAATTTTGGAAAAATGTCCAACTTCAACAATGCATAACTTCTTCAATTTTGAACTTTTGGAAGTGTTCTTGGACTTTTTAGAAAGCTTTATATGTCCTCTAACCAACCCTTTTTGTCTCATCTCAATTTGATATTCCATGCTCAAGTTATAAGCTTTGGAAAAAAAGGTGTTTTTGTTGACTTTCAAAAATGACCTATAATGTCCAAATTTGTAACTTTTCCTGAGTGAATTTATTGATCTTGGGGTGTGAAGATGGATTGTAGGAAATTGCATCCTCTTCAAAATGAGCTTTGTATGGGTCATTTCTCATAAAGTATGAGAAAGTTATGCTTGTTCAAAGTTAAGTTGACTTTTCCTACAAAACCCTAATTTAGCAACTTTTGAGTCTTGATGAATTTTGAGCAATCCTTGATGAATCATGATCAACCCTTGATCAAATGATTAAATATACTTCAAAATGAGAATGTTGACAAAAAATCTTGAGGTTTGACTGTTTATAGGTCACAGTTGACTTTTGCCTTAACATAATCGATTTTTGGGCCTCTTGAGCCATTGACTGACCAAACTTCCTCTGGAAGGCTTGAAATTTGACATGGATGAACTTGAGAACATATTAGGACATTGGGGAGCACTTGAGGTCATTTGGATGCAAGGACCTTGATGCAACACAAAACCCTAATTTGAGGTTGACTGCCTTAGGAGATAGCTTGACTGTTCAATTCTTGAGCAATCTTGAGCCACTTGGTGATTTTTCTTGCCATGTCTTGGGAAATATGAGAGGGAAAATTTTGGGGTACAACAACTGCCCCTGTTCAATTTTCTTAAACCTGAGGATATAGATTGGCTTTCGGGCCTTTCGTGATCCGAAGGTGGAAGATGATTGAACACTAGAGTGCCCAGAAATTTGCACTCGCATGAAGTGGTATCAGCATTGTGATGTCGAGAATGGGCTTACAGATGCCATTTGGAGAATGTTGGTAGGTGGTCGGAACTTGGACTGGATTACGAATCAGGGAGATCTTATCGGCGATCTGACTGAACCAGAGGAGGTCTTGGAATAACTTTGACTGGATCGACATCAGAAAAATCTTTAGGAATTGATTTAACTGGACCAGACAAGGTCTAATAACTTCAACTAGATCTGCATCAGAGAAATCTTTAGGAATCGATTTAACTGGACCAGAGGAGGTCTTGGGATAACTTTGACTGGATCGGCATTAGAAAAATCTTTAGGAATCGATTTAACTGGACCAGACAAGGTCTAATAACTTCAACTGGATCGGCATCAGAAAAATCTTTAGGAATCGATTTAACTGGACCAGACAAGGTCTTGGGATAACTTCAACTGAATCGGCATCAGAAAGATCTTTAAGAATTGATTTGACTGGACCAGAGAAGGCCTTTGACTGGATCGGCATCAGAAAAATCTTTAGGAATCGATTTAACTGGACCAGACAAGGTCTTGGGATAACTTCAACTGGATCGACATCGGAAAAATCTTTAGGAATCGATTTGACTGGACCAGAGAAGGCCTTTGACTGGATCGGCATCAGAAAAATCTTTAGGAATCGATTTAACTGGACCATACAAGGTCTTGGGATAACTTCAACTGGATCAACATCAGAAAAATCTTTAGGAATCGATTTAACTGGACCAGAGGAGGTCTTGGCGCCTTTGGCTGGATCGGCATCTGAAAAATCTTTAGGAATCGATTTAACTGGACCAGACAAGGTCTAATAACTTCAACTGGATCGACATCAGGAAAATCTTTAGGAATCGATTTAACTGGACCAGAGAAGGCCTTTGACTGGATCGGCATCAGAAAAATCTTTAGGAATCGATTTAACTGGACCAGACAAGGTCTTGGGATAACTTCAACTGGATCGGCATCAGAAAAATCTTTAGGAATCGATTTGACTGGACCAGAGAAGGCCTTTGACTGGATCGACATCATAAAAGTCTTTAGGAATCGATTTAACTGGACCAAACAAGGTCTTGGGATAACTTCAACTGGATCGACATCAGAAAAATCTTTAGGAATCAATTTGACTGGACCAGAGAAGGCCTTTGACTGGACCGACATCAGAAAAATCTTTAGGAATCGATTTAACTGGACCAGACAAGGTCTTGGGATAACTTCAACTGGATCGGCATCAGAAAAATCTTTAGGAATCGATTTGACTGGACCAGAGAAAGCCTTCCACATAGTTGAGAATTTAACTGCATCTTTCCTGAAAAGTAAAGGCCAGTCATATGCAATGTATGATATGGACCAAGCAATGATGTTCTCAACATAAATGAGATTGTATTATATGATGCGTATATGCATGTATCATGATGTATGGAAATGTGATGTTTTAGCTGGGGAAAATAAATCTCAGAGCTGCTGGAGAGTATAGTTGAATTCTTCGTTTCCGCTGGGGATGGTGAACGAAGGTAATTGCGAGAATAAACCTGTAAGAGAGGATAACTCCGTTGGGGAATAAACTGATGAGGAGATTACTCTGTGGGGAAGAGATGCTCTGCTGAGAATCCTACTGATAAACTTCGCTGGGGATGGATTACCGTTGCTGGTGATACTTAATCTGTTGAGGATTGAACTCTTGTTTGTGAAAGGAAAGAACTTCGCTGGGGATGATCTTTCAGTTGCAACTTGCTGGGGATAACCCTGTTAGGTTCTTGTGGGGATAATCCTCTGAAATCTGCTGGGAATGATCCTTTGAACTTGGATTGGGAGATTTTGTACTCCGCTGGTGGATAAACTTCCAGAGTCTACTGGGGATGATGTTTCAACTCCGTTGGGGAAGCTTTTTCAGACCGTGCTGGGGAAATATTAGCTCCACTGGGGTATCTTGTATGTTGTCGGGGAATGTTCTTATACTTTGCTGGGGAATATTCTTATATTCCACTAGGGAAAATTAAGACTGTCGGGGATATCAAGCCTTTTTAGTGCTGATGGTAGATAAACTTTGCTTGGGGAGAGCATTGTTGATTCTTTCATAGTTGTAAGTCCCAGCTGGGGGAGAGCTACCATTAATGTCTTACTCTGCGGGGAGTGAGAGTACCTTGGCCATATTCTTTAGCTGAATCTACCTTTATACCTGGTGGACAAAGCAACTACACAGCTTGGACACTTCTTATTGCCACTGCTTCTGATATTAGCAGTAATTCATCTTTTGTTTCGCATGTAAATATTTATGAGTAGCAATTAATGTCAAATGCATATATCAAAAATGAACATCATACGTTCTTTGCAAAACAAAACAGATAAAGGAAAAACAGTTTGAAATTTATCTGAAAATGAATTTGTATTGATTTGAAGTTTAGCCTGTAAATAGGCGTTTTTGTACAAGAGGCTGACGTCCTAGTAAGAGAACGCCGTCGAATAATAGAATTTACACAATTTGTGAAAAACTAAACAAAACAGCTATGTGAATAATCCCACTGGGTTCCAACTCTGCTATTTCCTTTATGTCTTCGAGCATCTCATCACTTTGCTGCTTGGTTGAAGATGAATCAGATTGATTAGTGTCGTCCGAGCTTGATAGTCGATATCGAAGTCTGGATGCAAGGTGATCCAATGAGACATAGTGTTACGCTTTGATCCCTAATTTTTGTCTAGACCGACCTTTCGGGTTTTCAGTCCACCGGGATACCCTTTTTTGCCCAAGCCGCCTTTTCAGGTTTTCGACTTGCTGGGTGTACAAATTTTTCATTTTCATCCCTTATTTTTGCCCGAACCCTTTTGGTTCGCCGGGAAGCCCTTATTTTTTCCTAGGCCAGTCAACCTAGCGGGTCTTTGATCATGCGTATTATCTTTTTACTATGTCTGCATTGACGGGGTGAGGAAGGTCGTCACCGTCCATGGTGGTTAGAATCATAGCTCCTCCTGAGAAAATGTTCTTAACCATAAATGGCCCTTCGTAAGTAGGGGTCCATTTGCCCCTGGGATCACCTTGAGGTAAGATAATGCGCTTGATTACCAGATCCCCGACTTGATACTCTCGTCGTCTAACTTTCTTGTGAAATGCCTTGACCATCAGTTTTTGGTACGTCTGACCATGACAAATAGCAGTAAGTCTCTTTTTGTCGATTAAGTTCAGCTGATCAAGCCGGGTCTGAATCCAGTCATCTTCACTCAAACCTGCATCCTTCATGATTCGGAGAGAGGGTATCTGAACTTCAATGGGAAAGACTGCCTCCATGCCATATACCAAGGAATGGGGTGTTGCCCCTGTTGACGTTCGTGCTGAGGTACGGTACCCATGAAGAGGAAATGATAACATTTCGTGCCAGTCTTTGTATGTCATTGTCATCTTTTGCACAATCTTCTTAATGTTCTTATTAGCCGCTTCAACAGCCCCATTCATCTTCGGCCGGTAGGGAGAAGAGTTGTGATGCTGTATCTTGAACTGCTTGCAGAGCTCAATGATCATCTTGTTGTTGAGATTGGTACCATTGTCTGTAATGATCCTCTCTGGTACACCGTATCGACAGATCAGATTGTGCCGAATAAAACGTGCCACGACGTTCTTGGTTACAGTAGCAAAGGAAGCTGCTTCAACCCACTTCGTAAAGTAATCAATTGCTACCAGGATGAAACGATGCCCGTTGGATGCCGTAGGTCTGATCTCGCCGATCATATCAATGCCCCACATTGCAAAAGGCCAAGGTGCCGTCAACATGTTCACATATTTGATATCAATAGGGTAGTGTGAGCCAGCATATACTGTCTTAGTCGGCGAGAAGCCCATGCCAAAGCGCAGCAAGTTTTCTCGAGTAGTGAGTATCGGGTCTCACAGTCGGTAAACTTTTTGTTAAGGTAATAAATAGCATGCTCTTTTCGGCCATACTCGTCATGCTGACCCAGCACGCCTCTTTGTATTATCCAGCACTTTTAAGTATGAGATCAATGGTCTTCCTGCAATTGGAGCCATCAGAATTGGTAGCTTGGAGGTAGTATGGCCCTCTCTTCTTGAAGTAGCAGTTTAGCAAGTTCACCAGGCACTTCGCAATCATCTTCACCTTCGTCTTCGGCTAAGTTGATTGGACTTTCGAAGTCATAACTGGCAGTAGCAGGGTCGTTATCAGTGGGATCCAGAGTGGATGTAGATCATGATACGTGAGTGTGTGTAAAATAGCTGTTTTGCAATATATAATAAAGAAAAACAAGGAGCACAAAATTTGAAATGCAAGAACGTCCAATGCTTTTATTAATGATATATGAAAATGACACACATAAAACCCTCACAAATGAAGCCACGGTGCCCCGGGTAAGACACCGGGCCATAAAGTTTAAAACATTGTCTGTTACAAATTCAAAACAAAAAGTTTCATTACTGAGTAACAAAAGAAATAGGGATGAAGTCCTTTGATGTCCAGTTGCTTGGGCCCACCTTCGGTCGTAGGATAAACCCAGCTGTCGAACTCAGACTCTTCCACATCGTCTTCAATGGCATTCACTCTCGAGTTGCTGCTGAACACGAGAGGTCTTCCGATCCGTGCATTCTGAACAGCCCTTTGAGCTTCTGCAGTGAAACCCAAACCAAACTTGTTAGTCTTCTGTGTAAAATCAGGGAGTCAGAGCCTATTCGCACACCACCTTTCTCGACAATAGCCCAGGCATCCTTGAAGGAAGCCATCTTCATAGGAGAATCTTCAACAACAGTCTCAGCTGATGCCAGCGTCTGGGGAACCTCTTCAAAACGTTGGAATGGGGTCTCAATGAACTCCCCATCCATCTCTACATATCGGAAAGAGTTGAGGTGGCTCACCATGTACTCTTCCTCTTCTTGCACTGTCACAACCTTCCCTTTGATCGGGTACTTCAGTTTCTGGTGGAGTATTGAGGTTACGGCCCCAGCTTTGTGAATCCATGGACGACCCAGCAAATAAGAGTAGGATGGACGAATGTCCATCACATAGAATGTAGAGTTGAAAACCTGAGAACCAACCTTAATCGGGATATCAACTTCTCCGTGCACCATCCTCTTAGACCCATCAAAGGCCCTAACAACAATGTTACTTGGTTTTAGCTCCAACCCTTCACAGTCTAACCGGTCTAGAGCTTTCTTAGGCAAAACGTTCAACGAGGAACCAATGTCCACCAATACATGAGCAAGAGTAGTGCCCCTGCATTCAATGGAGACATGCAGGGCATCATTGTGATTCTTCCCCTTAGCAGTCAAGTCGGCGTCAGAGAAACTCAACCCATTATCAGCAGTCAGATTGGCCATGCAATCTGTAAACTGATCAGCTGATGTCTCTTGTAGTACGTGTGCAGTCTTCAGAAAGGTAATCAGAGCCTTGGCATGGGCCTCTGAGCAAAGCAACAATGATAACATAGAAATCTTGGACGGGGTTTGGCCCAGCTGCTCAACTACATTGTAGTCACTCTTTTTGATGATTTTCATAATCTCTTCCATCTCTTGTTTAGAAGCTTCAACAGTAATTGTCTTCGGTGCCTCCGTCTGGGTAGGCTCACTGGTGATCCCTTTGCCCCGAGCGTCAGAGGACTTGGAGACAGGGGTAAGAATAGGAACTTGAACAGGAATAGCAGCAGGTATACTGGCAGGTGTAATAAAAACAGGTCTTCGGGCAGTTGGTGGAGAGATATCAGGTGAGAAAAGTCTTCCGCTGCGGGTGACTTTAGCAGGTCCAACAATATTGCTGACGTCGGTATCAGCATCCAACTCTTGTTTAACTCCATGAAAATAAACATCAGCCCCATAGTGCCAAGGGACAGCTTTATCAGAGGTATAGGGGATGGGCCCAGGAACAGTGATGATCACAGGTGCAATTCTTGGAACATATGTAATTCTAATAGGCTTCCTCGAGGGAGCCTTGGAAGAATTGTCGAAAATGGTGATAATGGAAACTTCTTCAGTAGGAACCAAAGGAACAAGGGTCTTCTCAAACAGAATATCTTTACTATCCATCAGGCGCTGGACACCTGATTTCAAAAGACAGCAACCGGTAGGTAAGGCAGAACACATACGACAACCTTCGTCACAGCCCAGAAATAAAACGGCTAGCAAAAGGTTCTTCTTCACAGTCATCAAAAGGGTAGCAATTTCGTTCACAGAAACCACAAACGAGTCTTCATCTATAGCATTCACTCCATGCTTGGGCATAGGAGCAGTCACAACATTAGGTCTTTCGGGCGCCTCCAACTCAATCTCCTTAGCATCAATTAAGTCTTGTATCTTATTCTTCAAAGTCCAACAATCATCTGTATTATGCCATGGGCTTTCAGAGTGATAAGCACATCGGGCATTAGGGTTATACTTCAGTGATGTTGTATTTGGATTCTTCGGGGCTTCCCTTGGAATCACCAGATTGGTCTTCAGCAACTGTGGCAGAATCTGAGATAAGGTCATGTTGAGAAGGGTGAATTGCCTTCAAGGTCTCTCGTCCTTTTGTTGATTGTTGTGCTGAGGAGCACCAGTAGGTTTTGAAATAACAACCGCATTAACAGCTTGGCGGTGTTCAGGTTTACTCTGGCTTCTCGAACTGTAGACAACACTGGACTCTTTCTTAAATGGCTTCTTCTCGGTGCTTGATGAAGCACCTTTCTGTATCTTACCAACCTTAATACCAGCCTCAATCCTCTCACCGGTCAAAATTAGCTCTGTAAACCCAGACGAAGAGCTTCCAATCAGGTGGTTGAAAAATGGACCAGACAGGGTCCCCAAAAACATGTCCACAAGCTCCCGATCAGCCAAGGGTGGTTGCACTCTACCGGCGAGGTCCCTCCACTTCTGGGCATAATCTTTGAATCCTTCACCCGTTCCCATTGACATACCCTGGAGTTGGGTATGCGTGGGAGCGGGGTCGGAGTTGTATTGGTACTGCCTGTAGAAAGCAATGGCCAAATCTTCCCAACTACGGATACTGGCTCCGTCCAACTAGTAAAACCACTCAAGTTGAGTCCCTGAGAATCTGTATTGAATGAAGTGGATCCATAAGTTCTTATCAACGGTGTACGGCTGAATCTTCCTTACATATGACCGGAGGTGCAACTTCGGACAAGAAACTCCGTCATACTTAGCAAAGGCTGGTGCCTTGAATTTGTGGGGAATCACCACCCCAGATGATAGACCTAGATCACCAAAGTCCAGACCAGGCACTTTCTAAACTTCCATAGCACTCAATCGGTCTTCCAGTTGCTTGTATCTATCCTCAGCAGGAGGATACTGGTCTTCATTGAAATCTGTCTCATTGTCGGAGACCACAGGGCTAGGAGCCCTCCTTTCTTCCTGACTTTCCTCTCCTCCAGATGAGGTGGTCAAATAAACTTCATTCTGTAGCCTGTTTCCAAACATGTGCCCTGTGTTAAACAGGATTGTCCTCTTCTTCTTCTTCTTCTTCTTCTTCTCTTTCAGAATCAGGGTCTTCAGATCTTGCTGACCCTTAGCTAGATTCATGAACAACTCTTGGAATTGGGCATTCTGGGCCTGTAGGGCCTTGATGGCTTGCTCAGTTGATGGTTCAGCAGACACGATGAGTGCTGAAATAAACAGCAAAGAAGATAAGAGACCTGTAACGGGTACCTGTTATGAAGTGCATGGGATGAAATGCGTATGACATGATTTCAAAGACAATCGAGAGATTCAAATTTGTAAACCAGAAAGGAAACACACTTTATTAGATTAAACTTTGAAATTCAAATTGTTTAACTGATGCCCTTAAGGCGTTACAAGAATTGGAAATACTGAAAAGTAAATAAAAACTGGAAAGGGAATAAACAAAGGCCAATCAATGCTCCCATGGTCTCTTCTTGTCGGTGCGGACGTAGTCATTCAGGATCCGTTCATTCTTCAACTGCCTAGTCAACTTCTGGATCTTCTTCTCTTGCTCGTTGAACTTTTCTCGGTAAGAATCCCGTTCTTCTCTCAGCTGCATCCAAGACCTTTTCAGCGCCCCAATGTCAGTGGGCATATGAGGATGGAGGATGGTCGGGAGAACCCCTTCTTCATTAGCAATTCCAACAATGATGGGCCAAACAGCTTCATACGGCATACCTAGCTTTTGAGCACGGATACGAACCCATCTGAGATATGGCTCCATTGGCAGAGAAGTCTTTGGGCCCAACTCATGTGGATCAGATTGGTGAACTCTATCCCAAGCCCTTATGAATATGCGGCGTTGCTCTTCACTATCCCCTTGAAAATCAAAGATGATACTAGGCATTAGCAGCTCGTGAGGTCCTTCTCTTCTGGAACGCCCAAACTGACGTAAGGCCAAGCACGGATTGTAAGAAATTCCTCCACAGGTTCCTATCAGTGGAACATTAGGGTACTCCCCACAGTGATCAATGATAGCCACCTCATCCATACCCTTGAGAGTCCAGATGATATCATTATGGGAGAGAGACATAACCCTATAAGCCCAGCCCATGCCTTCTTTGTTCTTCAGCACTGATTTAGGAAGGTGTGAAATAAACCACCTCGCCAATAACGGAGCACAGCACATCAAGGTTCCCCACTTTCGGGCAGTACGAGCATAGAGATGATGAAGAATGTCACCCAAGAGAGTGGGTACAGGATTCTGAGAGATGAAGATTTTTATCGCATTCACATCAACAAAAGAGTCAGAATTCAGAAACAATACCAAGCCATATATCAGAAGAGCCAGAATATCCTCGAATGCCTTGAAGTCTAGACTATCCCAAAAATAATTAGCCTTACCAACCAAGAACTTAGTCAGAAAGCCCTTTGCTCCACTTCTAGTCTCCCAATTAGCCATTACCTCCTCTTTTGTCAAATGAAGGGTTGCAACAATCTCTTCGGGCCTAAGGATCTTCTCCCAACTAGTAAACGGGGTCTGCTCCAGAATAGAGATGCCGAGCAGCTCAGAGAACTCTTCTAGGGTGGGGACCAACTGGTAATCCTGGAAAGTAAAGCAATGGTATATCGGATCATAGAACTGGACTAGGACACTCATCATCTGCTCGTCCAATTTGGAGGTGACCAAACTGAGAAGATAACCATGTCTCCTGAGGAAGGAAGTAGTAGCAGGCATCTTTGCAACCAAATCTTTAAGTAAGGTGGGAACCTGGACAAAGTTGATCTGGATGGTATTCCTATGCATGGGCATCATGATGACCTACAAAACAGAACAAAGATGAATCCCTCCTGTATTTGAAATAGGTTAGTCCAATGCAAGATGTATGCAATGCTATGATGTCATGATGTCATGATAGTAAGCACACCACAAGTATCCACAAACAACAAACATGGTAAAGGCACACAAGTCACACATAGAGCCCTTAGATTTCAGGCTGGCAAGGAGCTTAAGTACTACCCTCTTTCAGTTCAGTTGGTTTAAACCTGTCCTAAAAATAGTAACCGGGTTCTAGAGGATCTCAATATCACTGACTACCCTCGATCGGTCATAATTCTAATTTAGCAACCTGTTCTTGCGGCCAGAATCATCGCGAGAGTTTAGTCTCAATGAGTGTAGCATACTGCTACTGTTCTATGGCCAAGTTGGTCAATTTAAAGGTTCTAAGGTCGGTTGGTGCTTAATGACCCCTTAGAAAACCCATATTCTCCTCGTTCCAACACAAGGGATATCGGTACAGACTAAAGTGCCACACCAATGTAGCTACTGCTTCAACCGTATCAGTCTACGCTGTACAGTTCCCTCACAGTTTATTGCTACTTACCTAAAGGGTGTCCCCCAGATCCGGGTTAGGATCTATAGTAACTCCAATACAAGCCCACAAATATAAATCATACAAGTCAAGCAATTGAAAACAATATGAACTATTCCTAAGGTACACCCCACTTATTAAGCGTCCCCAGCAGAGTCGCCAGTTCTATGATACGGTGGGAAGAGAACTGACTGTTTTTGGAATGCTGGTTCGCGTTTTGCGTTTGTTTTCGCAAAATGTCGCGGTAAACAAGAGTCTCCACCGTCTTTTATTTTATCCAACAAGGAAAGGAAAAAAGCACAGAAAAATTCCTTTTTCGAGATGTTTCTCGGGTCCGGGGGGTAGATTATAGAAAGGGAAGGTGTTAGCACCCTTTCTATCCGTGGTTATCCACGGGATCTTAGGTACTTGCTCAAAGTGTTTTCAAAATTTGCTTTTATTTGTGTTTGAAAAGAGTTTTTGTTTGAAAAGGAGTGTAGGTGTGAAAATTTTGTTTTGTTTTAAAAGAGCAAGTACTTAAGAACCATCTAGCTACTCGAAAAAATAATCGTTCTATGCTAATGTCCTTTAGACAATGCTATCCCACTATTGATGAGTAGGTAGCATCGTCATTGGAGTTTTAAGGGTCAATTCGATTAAGGGACGTGTGGTCACTAAAGCAATGTTAGGATGCCTTAGCGGTAACCCTAATGTCTTAGATCATTTTTCCGAGGCAACCGTTTCGAGGCAACTATGAACTTTGGACAAAAGGGCGACCTCTAAAACTTCCTATACTCAATGACCATGTTCGAAGGAAACCAAGTGAGGTGTACCTTAAGAGTGCGCATGTGCGAGTGTGTTATTTCGGTTATATTATCTTTGTACATGTCATGGGTGATCTATGTTGATTTTAGGTTTTGAACGATTAATCTTGTCATGCATTCCCTATTACCAAACATCTAACGGTTTATAAGTTGCGGAAATTAAATTGCGGAAATTAAATCTAACTATTACAAGGCGTCGGGTATTTACATCGCCAAAAAACAACCCTTGAAATTAAAATGCGGAAAATAAAATAAAACGATAAAATAAAGTCCTATTTAAACTATTACATTCCGGGAAACAATTACATCAATATGATAAATGGATCGCATGCGAGAAATTAAATCGGGCGCATTCTAGGGTTTTGACCCTTTGATTATTAAAGAAAAAGATTTTTTTTGGTGTTTTTGAATTAAAAAGAAATTAGATCTAAGTTAATTGAATAAATAAACTAATTAGTTAAAAAAAGCTAATTTTTTTGGATTTTTGGATATTTTAAAGAAATAAAAATAAATTTGATTTAAAGTTAGTAAAAACCTAATCGTCTAAATTTATTTTAATTATTGCAAAAAGATTAAAATTATTTCCTAATTAAACTAAATTAATTACATTAATATTTATTTAAAAAAATAAAGTGCTGAATTTAATTTTAATAAATAAAATATATTTTTTGATTTTGATTTTATAAGGAAAAAACTTTAATTGGTTAATTGAATAATAAATAATAAAACAAAACAATTAAATAAATAGATTAAAAAGAAATAAATAGAAATAACCCAGGGGGGTTTAGGCCCAAGTTGGAGGTGAAATCAACAAATTCAAGGCCCATTAACGTTTTCCTGTATTGACCTTCTGGAATTCCATGCGCATGCGTTGACTAGGGCATATGGTACACGTCTCATCTGGACCACCAGATCTGGCCTGGGGCCATCTGACGTTTGGAGATTTGAGGGAGCACGGTGCATTACATGGCATGAGATACGCTGGAATACCTGAAAGAAAATGATAACAAATATGTGGGGGGACCTGGGATTCGAACCCAGGTCCTATGGATCTTTGAAGTAGCGCCCTTACCAACTCAACCAGCGTGCTTAATTGTTAGTGGAATAAGAATCAAATATAATATCGGAAAACACGTAAATGCCATAATTAAAAATAAAAAAAAGCGCGAAAGTTTGAATGGTGCAATGGGATGGGGACACGTTGTCGTCCCTATCCTCAGAATTATCCAGGGATTACCTGCGGATTTAAATCCGCAGCAAAAGGCATAGGTCCATTCCAAAATTCATCCCAAGCTATATAAATTCCATCCAATGCCATGGTTGTGATTGCCTCTTCATCCCGGTCTCAACCATATCCATCAATAGGCCTAATTTCACCTGCATCAAAAACCCCTAAAAAAGACCTAGGAAACCCTACAATGGTGTTTCTCGATACAAAGCATGAAAACAAAATTGATTATTGCAGAAAGTTTCTAAATGGAACGATAAGCATGAATATGTAAGGATTTTGCCAAGAAAGTGCAAGAATAATGATATGCGATTTCAAATGCCAAGCGGTTTTCAGAGGGACTTACAGCGCGATTGAAGGGGTGAAAAAGCTTGCTTTTGATTGCTTCTCACTCAGTAGATGTCCAGCAAGAGAATAGTGTTGAGATTTCGGGTTGAAAGCACCTCTAAGACAGATTTCAGTTTCAAACTTTTTTGACAATTTTACATGTTTGGTTTTGATGTTTATGCAGCCTCTCCCTTCTGATTCGTGTGCCTCTAGCTTGTATATGTAACATGGAATGAATTAGGTAAAAAATTTGGACTTGAAGCTTTGTAAATCAATGCTTGGAGATATGGTTTGATCCTCCATTGAAATCTTTCTAATTTTGTCCAAAAAATAATCTCTTTGCACATGGAATGGCTGATTCGAATTTGATCTCATTGATGATGATTATTAGGTCCTGAAATAGCCAAAAAGAGATCCAATAATCAATGTTTGGATTTTATATGATTTAAATTGATTTAAAATGCAATAATTCATTAAAAAACCAAATTAAATAATAAAATTGATAAATGGTCATGAGGATGAAGCTAGGACACGTGTGGAGTGTTACAAGACCAAATCAAGTGGAAAAAGTGGGGCCATTTGACAAAATTTGAAGTTTTGGGGATAATTTACTTTTGGCAATTTTGGAAAAATGCCCAACTTCAACAATGCATAACTTCTTCAATTTTGAACTTTTGGAAGTGTTCTTGGACTTTTTAGAAATCTTGAGATGTCCTCTAACCAAACCTTTTGGTCTAATATTAATTTGATATTCCATTATCAAGTTATAAGCTTTGGCAAAAAAGGTGTTTTTGTTGACTTTCAAAAATGACCTATAATGTCCAAATTTGTAACTTTTTGTGAGTGCATTTCTTGATCTTGGGGTGTGAATATGGATTGTAGGAAATTTCACCCTCTTCAAAATGAGCTTTCGATGGGTCATTTCTCATAAAGTATGAGAAAGTTATGCTTGGTCAAATTTGAGTTGACTTTTCCTACAAAACCCTAATTTAGCAACTTTTGAGTCTTGATGAATTTTGAGCAATCCTTGATGAATCATGATCAACCCTTGATAAAATGATGAAATATCCTTCAAAATGAGAATGTTGAAAAAAAATCTTGAGGTTTGACTGTTTATAGGTCACAGTTAACTTTGCCCTAGCACAATCGATTTTTGGGCCTCTTGAGCCATTGACTGACCAAATTTCCTCTGCAATGCTTGAAATTTGACATGGATGAACTTGAGAACATATTAGGACATTGGGGAGACTTGAGGTCATTTGTATGCAAGGACCTTGATGCAACACAAAACCCTAATTTGAGGTTGACTGCCTTAGGAGATAGCTTGGCTGTTCAATTCTTGAGCAATCTTGAGCCACTTAGTGATTTTTCTTGCCATGTCTTGGGAAATATGAGAGGGCAAATTTTTGGGTACAATACTCTAACAATGATGTTATTGGGTTTGAGGGTCAATCCTTCGCAGTCCAATCGGTCTAACGCTTTCTTTGGCAGCACATTCAAGGATGAACCGGTATCAACTAAGACATGGGCAAGGGTGGTTCCTCTGCATTCGACTGAGACATGCAGTGCATCATTGTGCTTCCTTCCCTTAGGAGTCAAATCAGCATCGGAAAAACCAAGACCATTATCAGCAGTAAGGCTAGCCACGCACTCTTGAAACTGGTCAACCGAAGTTTCTTGAGGCACGTGTGCCGTCTTTAAAAATTTGATCAGGGCCTTAGCGTGGGCCTCAGAGCAGAGTAGAAGAGCCAACATGGATATTTTGGAAGGGGTCTGCCCTAGCTGTTCCACGATGTCGTAGTCGCTCTTTTTGATTATTTTTAAGATTTCTTCCATCTCTTTCTGGGTGGTTTCGGGGATTACCCCAGTCTGATCCTTCATCCTGACAGGCGCTTCTAGTATCCCCTTACCCTTATCGGTATCAGCATCAAAGGGTCTAACTTCAGGTACATCAATTTCTTCAATTATCGGGCCTTGCACAGATGGCTTAACAGGCACAGAAGCTTTCGAGGGTCCGAAGACTGCTCGAGAGGGAGCAATCTCCGGAGAAAAAATCCATCCGCTGCGAGTTATCTTGCTTGTTCCCGTAATGTTCCCTATATCAGGGGTTTCGTCATTAGAGTTCTCTTAGACTGATTCAAATTGTTTGATACCATGATAGAAGATTTCTCCTCCGTAGTTCCATGGTATCGTCTTGTTAGATTGATACGGGACAGGCCCCGACATGGTAATCTTGACAGGCCTTTTGCAAGCCTTGGGAAGATTGTCGGAGATGGTTATTATTGCAATGTCATTGGTTGAAGTAGCAACAGTAGCAGGAGTAACGGGAGTGAATGTATCAACATGAGTATTTTGGAAGAGTATCTCTTGGGTATCTATCAGGCGTTGGATGCCTGATTTCAACATTGGGCAGTCAGATCGTATGTTTAAACAAAAGTAACAGTCTTTTCCATAGCCTGGGAATATCCTGGCTCTCATCAAATTCTCTTTAATCACTGGTAATGGAGTCAAAAGGTCAGCAACATTGGTAACATGAAGGTCTTCTATAACGGCATGAACATTATGACCGTGCTTGGGCATCGGAGCGGATATCACGTTGGACTTCTCAGGAGCATCAAACTCTACCTCCTTAACGTCTATTAGGTCTTGGATTTTGTTCTTAAGCGCCCAACAGTTATTGGTATCATGCCCTACACTGTCAGAGTGGTAAGCACATTTTGCATTGGAGTGGTAATATGGAGAAGAAGTATTAGGGTTCTTTGGCGCTTCCTTCAAATTGGTAAGATTCAACTTTAGCAAATGAGGGAGTACTTGAGATGGTGTCATGTTGATTCGAGTGAACTGCCGTTGTGGCCTTTCTACCCGTTGTTGATTAGATCTTGGCTGATTGCTGCGAGGTTGATCATTTGAAGAGTTTTGAATCATCACAGCCCCTACAGTTGGTTGGAGCTCGGTTCTTCCTTGACTTTTCTGAGAATAAACGGCAGAAGCTTCCTTCTTAGCTGGGAAGGTCTTCTTAACAGCAGCGGACGCAGAGGTATCTTTCTGAATCTTACCACTTTTAATGCTGGCCTCGACCCTTTCACCGGTCAAAATTAGTTCGGTGAATCCCGCAAAGGAACTCCCATTTAAATGATTGAAGAAAGGGCCAGACAGGGTCCCTAAAAACATGTTAACCAGCTCTCTATCCGACAATGGTGGCTGCACCCTTCCAGCCAGATCACGCCACTTCTGGGCATAGTCTTTAAATCCTTCATTAGAAGCCATACCCATACTCTGTAGCTGAGTACGAGTGGGCGCTAAATCAGCGTTGTATTGGTATTGCCGGTAGAATGCAGCAACTAAATCTTCCCAGTTATGTACCTCAGACCTCTCAAGTTGATAAAACTAGTCCAATTATGTGCCTGACAAACTGTCTTGAAATAAGTGGACCTAAAGATCTTTATCAGATGAGTTGGGTTGGATCTTCCTGACGTAGGATCTCAGGTGCATCTTTGGGCAGGACAGACTGTCATACTTAGAAAATGTAGTAAATTTGAACTTGGGAGGAATGACGATTCCAGCGACCAACCCTAGTTCTTCGAAATCTAAACCAGGTACCCTTTGCAACTCCATGGCTGCCAATCGATCCTCAAGATTTTTATATTTATCATCCGCCGAGGCATATTGCTGTTCGGAGTAGTCTTCATCCTCTTCCTCTTCTTCCTCTTCAACTTCAGATTCAGAAGGTACCGCAGCTCCTTTTCCTTTACCAACCCCTTCATCAGACGTTGAGGGGAACTCGAGAACTTTTCTAGCATTGCTTTCAAACCTTCTTCCAAAAGTGGCTACTCCGGGCCTTTTCTTCTTTTTCTCTTTATTTTTCTCCAACAGTGCTTTAAGGTCCTCTTGACCCTTTTCTAAGGTCATGAGGAGTTGCTGGAATTGAGAATTCTGTGCTTGCAGATCCTTAACCGTCTGCTCTAAATCCATCTTGCTGAAATAAACAGCAGAAAGATAAGGAAACCTGGTGTGAAGACCTGTTTATGCATATGATGAATGATGCGTTATTCATGTAATGCATTCAAGGATTCAGAAATTCAAATTTGTTGCAAAAAAAAAAGAACACACGTCATATTAAGAAGAAATTTGTTAGTACATAAGTGCCCCATGGGCAAAATATTACAAAATTCTTAATGTAAAAAGACATTGCGCATCCTCTTTGGTGCGATGTAAGTGTTGAGAGTTTCCTCCTCATGAAGTCGGCGGGTAAGCTCCAAAACCTTCTTCTCACTGGCATAGAAGCTGGCTTCAAAAGTATTTCGTTCTTCCTCGAGTTGGATCCAACTTTTTTGTAATTCTTCCAATGATGTTGGCATGTCAGGATATAGGAGGGTGTATGGAACCTCTCCTTCCATAACAGGCTCTTTGATCACGGGGAGAATGTGAGGATATGGCATCATAAGATTCTGGGCGCGGGTTCGTACCAACTTGAGATAAGGCTCAAGGGGGATGGAATTCTTGTGCCCCAGTGTCTTACTATCCACTTTGTTGGGCATCCTCCAAGCTTTGATGAACCTTTGTCGAAGTCCTTGCACATCGTTGTCAAAGTCAAAAACTAGGTCAGGAATCAGCATGTCATGAGGGCCATCCCTCCGAGCATATCCAAACTGTCTTAGAGCTAAACAAGGGTTGTAGGTGATGCCTCCCCTAATGCCAAGTAGTGGGACATTAGGGAATTCCCCACAACGATCAATGATGATGACATTTTCTCTGGACCGATAACACCAATGCACATCAGAATGTGTGAGGGTCATCAACCGCTGTGACCACCTTAAACCCTGCTCATTCTTCAAAACTGATTGTGGAAGGTGAGAAATAAACCACCTTGCTAGGAGAGGAGTACAACACATTAGAACACCTCTTTTCCTCATTGTTCGTGTGTAAAATGAGTGTAGGATGTCCCCAAGCAATGTAGGCACGGGATTTCGGGATATGAAAATCTTGACAGCATTCACATCTATAAGCTGATCAGGGTTTGGGAACAAGACCAACCCATAGATGAGGAGTGCCACAATCTCTTCAAAAGCTTGTAGATCTAGAGAGTTCCAGCAGTCTTGTGCCTTCTCAAACAGAAACTTTACCAAGAAACCCTTGACACCACTTCTGGTTTCCCAATTTCCTTTGATATCAGATGGTTGCAAGTGTAATGCTTGAGAAACATCTTTGGGCTTTGGTTCTTTTTCCGTACCGTTGTAGGGTAGTTGATGAAGAATAGGAATTCTCAGGAGTTGAGAAAATTCCTCCAAAGTAGGTACTAGATGGTAATCAGGGAATGTGAAGCAATGGTGTAAGGGGTCAAAGAACTGGAAGAGAACTTTCACCATGTCTTCTTCAATGTTGGAGTTGACCAAGTTGAGAAGTCTACCATGTCTTTCACTGAAGAGAGAATTCTCTAGAATCCTGGAAGTAAGCTCCTTGAGTTGAGGAGGGATTCTCACAAGGTTGACTTGTATTGTTTTCCTGCGAAGAGATTCCATGACCTACAAAACAAGAACAAAGATGAAGATCCAAACCCTTGAAATGGTTAGTGGATGCATATGATGCTTTATGATGTTCATGATGTATACACAAACACATGTACAAGCAAGTCACACAAAACCCTAGTTTCAGGCTTGCATAAGGTTTCATAGGTAAATACCCTCTTGAGTTTAGTTGGCTCAAACCTGTCCTATAAATAGTAACCGGGTTCTAAGGAGCTCAATATCACTGGATTGTTTTCTATGTTCATTGTTTTGGTTTGGCCACTTAACTGGTGACCAAAATATTCCAAGAAAACAACCCTCAATGAGTGTAGTATCGAGTATCTACCAACTTCAGACTGCACCAAAGCCGGTCATCTCAGTACCCCTAAAAAAGGCCAAGATGGTCAAGTAAGGTTCTAAGAGTTCATTAGTGCTTCATGACATCACTCAGCGGCCCCGTATTCTCTTTGATAGACTCAAAGGCTACTGGTATTCACAAATATGTCGCACTAATATAGTTATTGCTTCAACCATGTCGGTATACCCCGCATAGTTTCCACAACGTATTGCTATTTACCTATGAATGTTTCCCAAATCCGGGTGGAGGATTTCAAGCCCAAACAAGAGAACTAAATGTAAAGCAATCAAAGCAATCAAGATAAGCATGCAAAGGGGTGATCTAAACCCTAAGGTTACTCCACTTTTTAGAGATTTCCCCAGCAGAGTCGCCAGTTCTGTGATACGGTGGGAGAACTGACTTGGGATTTTGCATTTGTGTTCGCAAATGTTTCGGTTTAGCAAGAGTCGCCACCGACTTTTTATTTTATCCTAAGGAAAGGTCAAAAAGAACAGGAAAGACCTTTGAGATGTTTTCTTGGGTTTGGGGAGTAGATTATAGAAAGGGAAGGTATTACCACCCTTTCTATCCATGGTTATCCATGGGCTCTTAGTTACTTGTTTAGATCACTTGCTTTGCTTTTCAATTGTTTGAAATGGTTCTCTTTAATTGTTTGAAATGGTGCTTTGTGTGTGGTTTTGAAAGATGTTTTGAAAAGAGGCCATCGTTGTGGAAACCTTTGTAATGATTCTTGTTTGAATGTATACAAAGGTGTTTTTGTCTTTTAAAAAGTTTTCAATGTTTGAAAGTAGGGTTTTGAAATTGTGTTGTGAAGTGTGTTTGAAAATAGCAAGGATGTTTTTGCAAGCTTTTGATCAAGTAACTAAGAGCTATCTACCCTATTTTACTCAAAGATCTTTCTTATGTTTTTAACCCTTTTAACAGTGTTGTTTCACCATTGCATTTGGTGAACAACCTTGTGTTAGGATGTTAACGGGACAGGCGCGGGTCATCGTATAGACCATGATAGCAATTATGTCAAGTATTTTTGGCAATTTTCTTGAGGGACTTGATCATTTTGTTTAGGCAACCCAGATAGCGTCATCGAGGGACTATGATCTTTTGTTTTGTTTTTGTTTTGCCAAAGTACTTGACATGCATACCATGGCCCATTTTTGAAGGCAACAAGTGGATTGTAACTCTAGGGGTGCAAGTGTGCATTGTGTTTGTTTTTCATGCATTTTTGTCTTTGATTAGGTCAAACTATTTGTTGGTTTTGATTTTGCATACAAACCCTAATTCTCTAATCATGGCATAATTGAAAGCTTTTAAATGCGTAAAAATAAATCTAAGCTATTACAACTTTGATATAGGGAGGGGGATACAATTTTGAATAGGGGGTATTTGACAAGAAAAATATAACCCTAGTTACTATTACATCCAAATTGAATTCTTTGTGCAAATAAAATAAATGGGCAATATTTAATTAAACAAGATAAATAAATATTAAACAAGATGTATTATGCAAAAAGAGTTTTTATTTGTTCATGTATGCAAAAGTATTTTTTAATGTAAAAAAAAAGTATAAAGAAATAAATAAAAGATTAATTTTATTTGTTTTTAGGGTAAAAGCCCTAATTCCTTAAGAAAATAAATATAATGCATTATTTATGTACAAAAATATATTAATATGTATAAAAATGAGATATATCTAAAAAAGGTATTTTTTAGTATAAATAATAATAAAAATGAAAATATAATATTTTTGTATTTTATTTCTAAGTATTTAATAAAATAAAAGTATATATGTATATATATATATATATTAAATATGTTAAGTATGTAAAAATAAAATAAAATATTTATAAAAATACAATATATTCAAGAAAATATTTTTGGTGTGAATAAATAATAGAAATGAAAATGAAAGTATTATTTACATTATTTTTATATTTAAACAAATAAGAAAAAAGGTATTAAAATGTTTTTTTACATTAGAAATAATTAAAATGAATACCAAATAAATGTAAAAAATTATGAAGATATTTTTCAAGTATTTTTTATGTTTGAAAATAAAATATCAAAGTCAGAAATGAAATAAAAATGCAAAAATAATAAAAATACAAAGAAATGGGCCAGGGGGTGTGAAACTGAAAAAGAAGGTGTTAGAAGCAAAAACAAGCCAGCCCAGCCCATCAACTTCATCTTCTTCCTCCAGACTTTGAAAAAACACGCGCTTGCTACACAAACTCGTATCTCCTGTATTTGTGATCTTTTGACAAAACTCAAAACATGAAACTTGTAGAGCATCAAACCACGATTCTAACCATATAAAAAACTTGATCTAACTCTCAAAGACCAGAGAGAATTTCTCTGGCCCTAATTTCTAACCTAGTTTTTTCAGGAAGTTCATGGATGAAATTCTCTTAACACGTTTAATATAAATGAAAACTGAGCATATGTATGGTTTTAGGGTAATGAGTACTACATCTTTCATTCACAAACCTGAGGCTAAATGTTCCTAAATAGAGAGATAGAAGTTCATGAAATACCTGTTTCAGTTGAGTTCGAGCTGGACAATGCAGCAACTTTCCGTGAGGCATGAGGTTCCTTTGAGCTTGCTTGATGTCCCCTGAACCTTTCCTAATGCTTAGTTTGTTTTGAAATAGCCTGAATCCTTCTACAGAAGTCAACCTGCACAAGCTTGAAATGAAAATGGTGAACACTGTAAATGGAGTTACAGTTGGCAATGGAGGTTTGGGATAGCTTGAGTGAGTTGAATGGAAGGTGTTTGAAGTGGAAAGGAGCAAAACGCACGAGGCAATGTGAAGATGGAAGTGATTCTGCAAGGCTTGCCCTGTTTTGCAAGAAAATGTGGTTTTTGAGTATAAGAGTGTTTTTGGGGTGAAAGGCTTGTGTTTCTGGCTTACAAGGATATGCAAAACTTGTTTGAAACCTTGGCTTGAGTTGATTTTATCAGATGTGTGAGTTGTGGACTTTTGGCACAATAGCTTGTTTTGAAAGAAAAGTGTGAAGTGACCATGCTAAGGCCTGTACAGGCTAGCTTCAAGCATGCTCACAGCTGGTGTACTATGCCTGAGATTAGGGGACTTTGTTTTCTGCAAGGAAAGAAGTCCAAGGCTCAAGAAAATGCAATTTGATATAAAGTTGCCTTTATGAAAATGGAAGTGCCATCTTTATGCCCAACATGGAATTATTCAATGTGCCAAGCTCTAATGATCAGAATAACACCAATGTCCAATGTATTTGCATTCAATTTTTGAGTGTAAATTAGTTTAGAAGCATGTAATTATGTACTAAGCTAGTTTGGTCAGATTTTGCAAGTGGTATGAACATGTATTGGCTATGGTTACAAAGTTAGTTTTTGCCAACTTCAAGCATTCGATTCTCCCTAACCACAAATGTGTTTGAGGAGTTCTTGGACAATTTGGAAAGCTTGCAACATGTGCTATAATTCATATTTGAAATGCAACTTGATACTCCAAGTGGAACTATGTGAAAAATGGCCAAGAAGATGGGTCAAAATCTTGCCTAAACTAGGGCAAAATTTCTCTAAGTTAAAAGTTTTAGGGACCCTTGTTCCAAAAATCATAACTTGAGATCCAAGCTTCTTTTGAGAAAACTTTGTGACTCAAAGTTGTAGACTTTGTGATGTACTAAAACTTTCATGTTGTAAGTTTTGTTTGAATCCATTTGCATCTGGGTTAAAATGTGGGGCAAAGTTAGAAAAAATTAAGAAAATTTCATAACTTAGAAAATTTCTAAGTTATGAAAATTTTCAATTTCAAACCCTAATTTGCAATTTTTGGTTTCTTGATGAAAAAGTTTCATAATTTGACATATCTTGATGGAAAATGACCCTTGGCACTTGATTTTGACCAAAAAGTCAAAGTTTGACTTTTTAGTGTACAGTCAAATTTTGATTAGTTGACTGAAAAATTCATCTGTCAATCCTATGCATTTGAGATCTTTTGAACTTGTTGAATGGGTCAAGATAATTTCATTGAGTCCTTTAGTCCATGGTTGAGCTTGATTTTCAATTGGCTAGGTCAAACAGTAAAAAATTACCTTTGTATAGTCAAAACCCTAGAAATGACCATTTTGCCCTTTTGGTGATCTGATCAAATTTCTTGTGGAATTGTGATCCAAACTTGATCAAATGGTTCACATGAGTTCATAATATTGATGTGGGTCAAAATTCATGAGGTTTGACTGTCAATTGGCCACAGTTGACTTTTTCCCCAATACAACTGATTTCTAGGTCAACTGTCCAATTGACTGGGCAAAAATTTGATTCAAGGCTTGAAACTTGGTATGGACAAACTTGTGAGTCCAACATGAAGTATGAAAGTCACTTTGGGCATTGAAGGTCCAAGAATCCTTGTGCAAACTTAAACCCTAATTTCAGGTCAACAGTGCAAGGAGATGTCTTGAGCAGAGCAAACCCTAGCTTGGTCTTGAGTTCCAAGAGTCTTGTGATGAGAAATGTTGATAAAATGAGAGGGCAAATTTTGGGGTACAACAGTCACTATCATGATATTCTCATCCGGAAATTCAAAGTTCATAGACTGGTAATCATCCACTGCCTGATGTGCCAAATGGTCTGCCAACACACTTCCCTTTATTGTCTTTTGGGTCGTGTAATGGATGTCATACTCAGTCAAGATCATATGCCATCTTGCTATTCTTCCGGAAAAGGCAGGCTTTTTGAAGATATACTTGATTGGATCCATCTTTGATATCAACAGAGTAGTGTGAGTCAGCATATACTGTCTCAGCCGGCAGCCCATGCAAAAGCGCATCAAGTTTTCTCGAGCAACGAGTATCAGGTTTCGCAGTCGGTAAACTTTTTGCTAAGGTAATAAATAGCATGCTCTTTTCGGCCAGACTCGTCATGCTGCCCCATCACACACCCCATTGAGTTGTCGAGTACTGTCAAGTATAAGATCAGAGGTCTCCCTTCAACTGGAGGCATCAGAATAGGTGGCTCTTGGAGATAATCTTTGATCCTTTCGAAAGCGGCCTGACATTCATCATTCCATCTTACCACTTGATCTTTCTTCAGTAATTTGAAGATTGGCTCACAAGTAGCAGTTAGGTGCAAGATGAATCAGGCAATATTGTTCAGACGTCCCAGAAAGCCTCCGACTTCTTTTTCTGTTTGGGGAGCTGGCATTTCCTGTATAGCCTTCACCTTTGTAGGATCTACTTGAATACCTTTATCGCTTACGACGAAACCCAACAGCTTACCAGATCTCACCCCGAAGGTGCACTTGTTCGGGTTTAACCTCAGCTTGTACAACCTCAACCTGTCAAATAACTTCTGAAGGTGGTCAAGGTGTTCTTCTTCAGTCTGGGATCTTGCAATCATGTCGTCGACGTATACCTCAATCTCATGATGGATCATGTCATGGAACAAAGCGACCATGGCGCACTGATATGTTGCCCCATCATTCTTCAATTCAAAAGGCATGACCTTGTAGCAAAAGGTACCCCATTGAGTAACAAAGGTTGTCTTCTCCATGTCTTCAAGAGCCATCTTAATCTGATTATAACCGGGGAAACCATCCATAAAGGAGAAGACCTTATGCTGTGCGGTGTTGTCAACCAGAATGTCGATATGAGGTAGAGGGAAATCATCCTTGGGGCTCGCCCTGTTTAGATCCCTATAATCAACACACATTCGAATCTTACCATCCTTCTTCGGTACAGGAACCACGTTGGCAACCCATTGCGGGTAAGAAGTAACTGCTAGAAAACCGGCATCAAACTGCTTCATAACCTCAGCCTTGATTTTCTCAGACATCTCCGGGCGCATCCGGCAGACCTTCTGTTTTACTGGAGGACAGTCTTCCTTGGTAGGTAGGCGGTGAACCACAATATCGGTATCCAACCCAGGCATATCTTCATAAGACCAGGAAAAGATCTCAACGTAGTCTCGCATCATCTGAATCAGCCGTTGCTTAACACTGGACTCCAGATTTGCACCGATCTTGACCTCTTTCTTGTCTACCTCTGTACCCAGATTTTCTGATTCCACCTACTCCTCATGCGGCTGTATGGCCCTCTCTTCCTGAAGTAGCAATTTAGCAAGTTCACCAGGCACTTCGCAATTATCTTCACCTTCGTCTTCGACTGAGTTGATCGGACTTTCGAAGTCATAATTGGCAGTAGCAGAGTCGTTACCAGTAGGATCCAGAGTGGATGTAGACCTGTATATGTGAGTGTGTGTAAAATAGCTGTTTTGCAATATATAATAAAAGAAAAACAAAGAGCACAAAATTTGAAATGCAAGAAACTTCCAATGCTTTTATTAATGATATATGGAGATGACAAATATCAAGCCCTCACAAACAAAGCCACGGTGCCTCGGGTAAGACACCGGGTCGTAAAGTTTAAAATTGACTGTTACAAATTCAAAACAAAAGTCTCATTATTGGCTAATAACAGAAACATGCATAGAATCCTTCGCTGTCCAATTGCTTAGTCCACCATCAGCAGTCAGGTATATCCATCTGTCAATATCAAACTCTTCATCATCGTCTTCAATAGCATTCACTCCTGCATCATGTTTGGGCATAGGTATCATTATGACATTAGGCTTTTCCGGCGCTTCAATCTGAATTTCCTTAGCATCAATCAGATCCTGCACTTTATTCTTTAAGACCCAGTAGTCATTCGTATCATGCCCCGGGCTATCGGAGTGAAAAGCACAGCGGGCGTTTGGATTGTACATCAGTGATGTTGTATTGGGATTCTTCGGGGCCTCCTTCAGAATCACCAAGTTGGTCTTTAATAACTGCGGAAAAATCTGAGACAGGGTCATATTGAGCTGAATGAATTGTCTTCGCGGTCTCTCGGCCCTTGGCTGATTGTTGCGCTGAGGAGCAACAACAGGTCTTGATATAACCACCGCATTAACAGCTTGGCGGCGTTCAGGTCTATTATGGCTCTTCGCGCTATAAACAATGTTGGACTCCTTCTTAAAAGGCTTCTTTTCGGTGCCTGATGAAGCACCCTTCTGTATTTTACCAGATTTGATACATGCCTCAATTCTTTCCCCGGTCATAATCAACTTTGTAAACCCAGACGATGAACTTCCAATCAGATGGTTGAAATACGGACCAGACAAGGTCCCCAGAAACATATCTACTAACTCCCTATCAGCTAAGGGAGGTTGTACTCTTTCAGCAAGGTCCCTCCACTTCTGAGCATAGTCTTTGAAACCTTCGCTCGCACCCATAGACATACCCTGGAGTTGTGTACGCGTGGGAGCAAGGTCGGCATTGTATTGGTACTGCTTGTAGAAAGCAGTAACAAGGTCTTCCCAATTACGGATACTAGCTCCTTCCAGCTGGTAAAACCATTCAAGTTGAGTCCCTTAAAGACTATCTTGAAAGAAGTGGATCCAGATGTTCTTGTCAGCGGTGTATGGCTGGATCTTTCTAACATACAAACGGAGGTGCAGCTTTGGGCAAGAAACCCCTTCGTATTTAGCAAAAACTGGTGCTTTAAACTTGTGGGGAGTTACCACCCCAGATGACAAACCCAAATCTCCAAAGTCCAGACCAGGCACTTTCTAAACTTCCATCGCGCTCAACCGGTCTTCGAGCTGCTTATATCTATCCTCAGCCGGAGGATACTGGTCTTCGTCAAAGTCAGTCTCGTTGTCGGAAACCACAGGGCTAGGAGCCCTCCTTTCTTCCTGATTATCTCCCCCTCCAGATGAGTGAGTCAAATCAACCACTTCTCGCAAATTGTTTCCAAACCTGCGACCCATATTCAGTAGGACTGTCTTCTTCTTCTTCTTCTTATTCTTATCTTTCAAGATAAGGGTCTTCAGATATTGCTGACCCTTGGCTAAACTCATGAACAATTCCTGGAACTGGGCGTTTTGAGCTTGTAGAGCCTTGATGGCTTGTTCAGTTGATGTTTCAGAAGACATGATGCTGAAATAAACAGTGAAGAAGATGAGAAACCTGTAAGGGTACCTGTTATGAGGTGCATGGGAATGAAATGCGCATGATATAATTTCAAAGACTTTAGAGATTCAAATTCGTAGACCAAAATAAAACGCACTTTTATTAGATAAAAACTTGAATTCAATGTTTAACAGATGCCTTTAAGGCGTGTCAAAAAGAAATACTGAAAGGTAAATCAAAACTAGAAGTAACAAAAGACACCAGCGCTCCCATGGTCGTTTCCTGTCGGTGCAGACATAGTCGTTGAGGATCTTCTCATTCTCCAATTTCCTTGTCAACTTTTGAATCTTTTGCTCTTGCTCGTGATACTTTTCTCTATAAGTATCCCGCTCTTCTCTCAGCTGCATCCAAGATCTCTTTAATGCCCCAATGTCAGTAGGCATGTATGGATGGAGGATGGTAGGAGGAACCCCTACTTCATCAGCAACCTCAACAATTATAGGCAAGACGGCTTCGTACGACACTCCTAGATTTTGGGCACGGATTGGAACCCATCGGAGATATGGCTCCATCGGAAGAGAAGTCTTCGCACCCAACTCATGCGGATCAGACCTGTGTACTCTATCCCAAGCTCGTATGAACCTACGGCGTTGCTCGTCACTATCCCCCTGGAAGTCAAAGACAATGCTCGGCATTAGCAACTCATGAGGTCCTTCCCTCATAGATTGCCCAAACTGACGTAAGGCCAAACAAGGGTTATAAGTGATCCCTCCATTGATTCCTAGAAATGGGACATTGGGGTAATCCCCACAGCGATCAATAATAGCCACATCTTCCATGCCTTTAATAGTCCAAATGATGTCCATGTGAGAGAGGGACATAATCCGGTAGGCCCAACCCATGCCTTCCTTATTCTTCAAAACTGATTTGGGGAGGTGAGAAATAAACCACCTCGCCAGCAATGGTGCACAACACATAAGGGTTCCCTGCTTCCGAGCAGTACGTGCATAAAGAGAGTGCAACATGTCACCCAAGAGAGTGGGCACATGATTACCGGACATGAAAATCTTCACCGCATTCACGTCCACAAAAGAATCTGAGTTAGGAAACAACACCAAACCATATATGAGAAGATCCAGAATGTCTTCAAATGCCTGAAGTCTAAACTGTCCCAGAACTGATTAGCCCGACCAACCAAGAACTTAGTCAAGAAGCCTTTTGTTCCACTACGAGTTTCCCAATTAGACATTACCTCAGCCTTTGTCAGATGGAGGGCTGAAGCAATCTCTTCTGGCCTAAGGACTTTCTCCCAACCTGTGAACGGGGTCTGCTCCAGAATAGAGATACCAAGCAGATCAGAGAACTCTTCTAAGGTGGGGACCAGCTGGTAGTCCGGAAAAGTAAAGCAGTGGTACAGTGGATCAAAGAACTGGACTAAGACACTCATCATCTCTTCATCCATCTTGGAGGTGACCAAACCAAGGAGGTTCCCATGTCTTCTGATAAAGGAGGAAGTATCTGGAACCTTTGCAACCAATTCCTTAAGCTGAATGGGAATCTGGACAAAGTTGATCCAAATAGTGTTTCTACGCATGGGTGCCATGACCTACAAAATAGAACAAAGATGAATCCCCTATGTCTTTGAAATGGGTTAGTCCAATGCAAGATGCATGCAATGTCATGATGTCATGATAGAAAACACATCACAAGTATCCACAAATAGCAAACATGGTAAGGGCACACAAATGGCCCTTAGATTTCAGGCTGGCAAGGAGTCTAGGTACTACCCTCTTTCAGTTCAGTTGGTTCAAACCTGTCCTAGAAATAGTAACCGGGTTCTAGAGGATCTCAATATCCCTGACCACCCTCAATCGGTCATAATTCCAGTTTAGCAACCTTTTCTTACGGCCGGAATCATCGCGAGAGTTTGGTCTCAATGAGTGTAGCATACTGCTACTGTTCTATGGCCAAGTTGGTCAATTATAGGTGTTAAGGTCAGTTGGTGCTTAATGATCCCTTAGAAGACCCGTATTCTCCTCGTTGCGCCACAAGGGATATCGGTACAAACTAAAGTGCCACACCAACGTAGCTACTGCTTCAACCGTATCGGTCTACGCCGTACAGTTCCCTCACAGTTTATTGCTACTTACCTAAAAGGTATCCCCCAGACCCGGGTTAGGATCTATAGTAACTCCGATTCAAACCCACAAAGATAAATCATACAAATCAAGCAATTGAAAACATTATGAACTAATCCTAAGGTACACCCCACTTATACATCCCCAGCAGAGTCGCCAGTTCTGTGATACGGTGGGAAGAACTGACTGTTTTTTGGAATGCTGGTTTGTGTTTTGCGTTTGTTTTTGCAAAATGTCGCGGTAAGCAAGAGTCGCCACTGACTTTTATTTTATCCAACAAGGAAAGGAAAAAAGTACAGAAAAATTCATTTTTTGAGATTTTCTGAGTACGGGGGGTAGATTATAGAAAGAGAAGGTATTAGCACCCTTTCTATCCGTAGTTATCTACGGGCTCCTAGGTACTTGCTCATTGTTTTCAAAATTGTTTTCTTTGTGCTTGTGGGTTTGAAAAATTTTTTGTTTGAAACTTCGATTTAACTCTTGCTTCTGTCCTCAAGAGTGTAATGAAGTGTTTTGAAAACTTGTTTGTAAAAGTGTAAGTGTGAAAGAGTTTTGTTTTGAATGAGCAAGTATCTAAGAGATAATCTACCTACTCGAAAAAGGAATCATTCTATGCTAATTTCCTTTAGACAATGCTATCCCACTATTAGTGAGTGGGTAGCACCGTAGTTGGAGTTTGAGGGTCAATTCGAATAGGGACATACGGTCACTAAAGCAATGTTAGGATGCCTTAGCGGTAACCCTAATGTCTTAGATCATTTGTTTGAGGCAACAATATCCGAGGCAACCATTTCGAGGCGACTATGATCTTTTAGACAAGAGGACGACCTCTAAAACAACCTATACTCAATGACCGTTTACAAAGGCAACCAAATTGGGTGTACCCTAAGAGTGCGCATGTGCGAGTGTGTTGATTTCAGTTATTATCTTTGCAAATGTTTAGGGTGATCTAATTTGATTTTAGATTAAGCATTCATTCTTGTCATGCAAACCCTATTATCAAACATCTAGCAGTTAAATATTTGCAGAAATTAAACTAACTATTACAAGGCGTCGGGTATTTACATCGCCAAAAACAACCCTTTGAAAATAAAAGTGGTAAAAGTAAATGTCCTAATTAAATTATTACATCCCATGAGTAGTTACATTAAATATCGTAAAAAAATAAATAAAAGCGGTAAAGGTAAATAAACGTCCTAATTAAATTATTACAAACTGTGAGCAGATATAATAATTGGGCAAAATAATAATAAAGCGCGCGATTAAAAATTAGATCGACGAGAAATTAGGGTTTTGACCCTTCTATCCTAATTAAAACAAGAAAATGTTTTTATTTTGTTTTTATTTGAGAAAAGAAATTAATCCTAAGTTAAATAACTAAATTAAATTAATAAGTTAATTAATGAAAAGTAAATTATTTTTTGGAGTTTTTTTTTTGTTATTTTAAGAAACAAGATAAAATTAATTAAATTAGTAGTTAAAAACCTAATTAAATCTAATTAATTTTAATTACTTACAAAAATGAATTAAAGTTTTCTAATTAAAAACCTAATCAATTAATAAATTTATTAAGAAAAATAAAGTTTAAAATTTGATTGAAATAAAAATATTTTTGTGATTTTATTTGATAAAAAAAAAGATTTTTGTGATTGGTTAGAAAATTAATTAAATAAAATAAAACAATTAAATTAAATAAAACAAAATAAATAAAAGAGAGAGGAGTTGGGCCTGACCAGGAGGTGCCAAGAGCAATTTTGTAGGCCCAATAGAAGCTGTCCCTTTGGACTTTTTTGGATCTGGTACACACACATTGACCATCACTTTTGTGGACCTTTAACGCTTGGCCACCAGATCTGGCCCTTTGGCCATCTGGCGCTTGGATCGTGAGGGAGCATGGTATAGTCCAAACCTGAGCATGCATGCAATCACCTAAAAAATAATAATATTGAGAAAGAGGGGGACCTGGGATTCGAACCAAGGTCTTGAAGGAGAATGCTTTGCCAAGGTTACCACTGAGCCACGCTGCTTTAGTTGTTAGTATAATAAGTATCAATAATAATATAACAAAACAATTCCAATGCCAGAAAAAACAAAAAAAAAGCACGCTTGGTTTGAATGGCCCAATGGATGGAGGACACCTCATCGTCCCTGTCCTCAAACCCCTGTAAAAATTACCTGCAGATTTTCATCCGCAGCAAAAATCGCAGCCTTGTTCTAAAATCCTCTCCAGGCCACAAAAATGATTTTCAAGGCTAGGGTTGAGTTCGTCATGATCTCCTGAGCACAACCATGTTCTTCTTATGAGCCAATTGTACCTGAAACAGGAAGCCCTAAACACGAACAAGGAACCCTAGCTATGGTGATTTTCTATACAGAGCACATAAATGAAATTGGCTATTACCATCAGTTTGCAAATGTTCTTGTGATCACAAATATGCCATTAGTTTGTTCAATAGATGCCAGAATGATTCAAATCTAAATCAAGAACAGGGGTGAATAGCGTGATACTTACAGCGCGTTTGAGGACCTGATAATGCTTGGTTTTGGTTGGGATAGCTTGTGTGAATGGCCAGGAATCGATTGGGATATGTCTCGCGTCCTGAAACTTCCTCCTACCTGGATTTTGATTTCCAACTTTTTTGTGATTTTTGCAAAGTCAGTTCTGCTTCTACAAATTCTTGCCAACCCTTATTTTCGTGTCCTCAACTTTCTTATGTAATGTGTACTGCATTAGGGTAAGAAACTTGCTCCAAATCTCCCCATATCAATGCTCATGAATTTGATTTGATCTCCATTTACAAACTTGCCAAATTTGCTTAATTCCAATCTTTTTGCACATGATCCACTTGATATGAATTTGATGATGATAATAGCTGTATTTGGAGCCTGAAATCAACACAAGATCTTGGTTATCAATGCCTTTTGATTTTTATTTGATTTATTTTGATTTAAATCAAATTAATTTAAATAAAATCAAAATAATTAATAAAAAAATGATATGGACACATGGCTGGAATTAGGGAACGTGGGAAATAATACAAACTTAAATCAAGTGAAAACGAATGGGCCCATTTGGCAAAATTTGATGTTTTGGGGATAATTGACTTTTGGCAATTTTGCAAAAGAGTCCAACTTCAACAATGCTTAACTTCTTCAATTTTAAACTTTTGGAAGTGTTCTTGGACTTTATAGAAAGTATGATATGTCCCCTAACCATCCCTTTTGGTCTCATCTCATTTTTATATTCCATGCTCAAGTTATAAGCTTTGACAAAAAAGGTGTTTTTGTTGACTTTCAAAAATGACCTATAATGTCCAAATTCATAACTTATTGTGAACTCATTTTTTGATCTTGGGGTATGAAGATGGATTGTAGGGAATTGCATCCTATTCAAATGAGCTTTGGATGATTCATTTCTGATAAAGTATGAGAAAGTTATGCTTGGTCAAAGTTGAGTTGACTCAGGAAGAGTCAACTCAACTTTGACCAAGCATAACTTTCTCATACTTTATCAAAAATGACCCATCCAAGGCTCATTTTGAAGAGGAACCAATTCCCTATAATTCATCTTCAACTCCCAAGTTCAAAATATGCACTCACAAAAGATATGAATTTTGACATTATAGGTCATTTTGAAAAGTTAACAAAACACCTTTTGGGTCAAAGCTTCATACATGAACATGGAAGACTCAATTGAGATGAGACCAAAAGGGTTGCTTAGAGGACATACTAAGGTTTCTAAAAAGTCCAAGAACACTCTCCTAGGGTCAAAATTGAGAGAGATATGCATTGTCAAAGTTGGCAATTTTTGGGAAATTGTCAAAAGTCAACATTGATCAAATTTGCATTTTTTGCTAAATGGGCCCAACTTTTTATGCTTGCACTTCAATGATAACATAGTCCATGATCTATGGGACCCACCATGCTTTATTTATTCATTTATTTTATTTATTTTGATTTTCATTCATTTAAAATTCAAATAAAATCAAATAAATCCAAATATATCATATATTGTGTTTTAGGGATGATTTTTGCATTAAAAGAAGATCTTATATGCTGTCAATTGAGAATCAACTCGTGCAAGGCCAATTTGGTTGGAAAAAGATTAGATTTGAGCAAGATTGGAAATAAATCATATTCCATACAAGACCAAATCAAATCTTCATAATGGGGAAGATTGAGGTCGTTTTTGTTGACCTAATAAGTTGTGCTACATATACAGAAGCAAGCCAAGGCATGAGAGAGGTTAGAACAATCGTGAAAGAGGCAAACAAAACTCAAAAAATTTCAAGAAAAGTGGTGATTCAATTTCCATATTAGAGACTAAATCGTTCCATTCTCACATTGCCAATAGATTGCTGGACATCCCAGGAGCATATTCCAATCAGTTTCAAGCTTTTTCACGCATGGAATTATAAGCTAAATGTATCACGACTTGCTTCCAAACTCGTTTTCGTTTTCATCAATTTATACGCCATTTGCACGTTTTGAATTCATATTCTTATTCCTTAACATGTTTGCAAGCTAATCATCATATTCAATTGTGTTTTTTGTGATTGTATGACAAACTGCCATGGCTAAGATTTCGTGTTGAGTTTTAGGGCTTTGCAGGATAGGTGAAATTGGACATTGATTCTGGTACCATGAGACTCATGAGGATGAGACGAGTTGATTGGTACTAGCAATGGCCATTTATTTTGCTTATGGAGAGTTTTTGAAATACACAGGGATATACCTACAGTAAGTGTCTGTAGGTAAAAGTTTGCTACCTAAAACGACAGTTTGGGAGGAAGACAATGATGCGTGTCATCCCCTGGTTGGGTGATTTGAATTTAGCGCGTTTTGAGTTTCAGTGTTTTATTTTTATGATATTATAATTGATTTTCATTATATATTCAAACAAACCAAATAGCTCAGTTGGCAAGCGTGCAGGGGAAAAATACAAAGGGCCTGGGTTCGATTCCCAGGTCCCAACCTTCATTCCTAATATTTTTTAACAGGCAATCCAGCGCTTTACAAATCAAGAGGCTCACCGTGTACCATCAGGATCTGGCCTTCCAATTCATCAACGCCCCAGATCAACATACCACCATTGGAGGACCACCATATGCCTCAAGTCAACAGCCACACTGGATCATGCAAAGTCAAATAGGCCTGGGTCTTTTGGGCTCAAAATCTCAACATCATACCCCCCATAATTACTAATGCAGGCCCATATTTCTTTCTTTTTTCTTTTAGTTTTTTTTAAATCTTTCATTATTTATTTTATTTTCTTTAATTTACAAATTAATCTATTTTTCATAAAAACCATAAAATCAATAATTTACAAAATTAGGATTAGTTTTTTTATTTATCAAAATTAATTTAATTTAGTTTAATTTAGGAAATTGTAATTGGTTTTCAAAAATAAAATCAAGTAGAAATTAGGTTAGACTTTTCCTTTTATTTACTTTGTTATTTTTCTCAAATAAATAAAAATACAAAAATAGGCTTTTAGACAAATTAATTTATTTTTCTTAGTTTAAAATTAATTAGACTTAGGATTTTCCTTTAATTTAACAATTCCATTATTTTCTTAAAAAACAAAACAAAACATTTTTTTAATCGCAATTAGGTTTAGGCAAGGGTCAAAACCCTAGTTGCTTCGCATTCGATTCATCACGCGCATATTATTATTTTTACAAATATTTCTGTAAATGCTCATGGTTTGTAATAATTTAATCTAAGGCTTTTTTATTTATTGCTTTTTCCGGGTTTTTGGCTATATAATTAATCCCCCTCCCGAAGCCTTGTAATAGCATAGATTTACTTTCCTGCATTTTAAATTCCCTTAAATATTAACTGTTTAGATGTATGTTAATAGGATTGTATGACAAGAATGCATGACAAATTAATCCAGTTAGAAAATCCTAATGTGCAAAGACTAAATAATTGAAAACAGATCACTCGCACATATCACTCTTAGGGTATATTCACACTTCGGTTGCCTTCAGTAAACGATCATTAAGTATAGGATGCTTTAGTGGTTGCCCTCCTGTCTAATAAAGATCAAATGTCCCGTTCGAATGTTGCCTCAGAAATGTTGCCTCAGAAATGTTGCTCGGAAATGTTGCCTCGAATATGATCTTAAGACTCTAGGGTTATTACTAAGATGTCCTAACATTGCTTTAGTGATTGTACGTCCCTTTTGAATTGACCCTTACAACTCCAACGACGGTGCTGCCTATTTCTCGATAGTAGGGTAGCACTGTCTAAAGGAAACGAGAATATAAACGATCTTTTTTCGAGTAGATAGATGCTAGTAGGTACTTTCTCAAAACAAAACTCTTCACACTTACACACTTTCAAAACAATTTTCAAAAAGAACTTCGTCACACCTTTGAGGAATGATACAAGGGATATCACGAAGTAAAACTTTTCAAAAGCAAACACACACAAGCAATTTTAAAAGATGAGAAAGTGCCTAAGAGCCCATGGAAAACCTTGGATATAAAGGATGCTAACACCTTCCCTTTCTATAATCTACCCCCCGTACTCAAAATCTCAAAAAAGGATTTTTTCTGTACTTTTTTATTTCCGATTGGATGAAATAAAAGTAGGTGGCGACTCTTGTTTACCGCGACATTTTGCGAATACAAAACGCAAAACGCAAACCAACATTTTAAAACAGTCGGTTATGCCACTGTATCACAGAACTGGCGACTCTGCTGGGGAATTATAAGTGGGGTATACCTTAGGATCTAGGTCATCATAATTGCTTCTCTTGATTGCTTTGGTTGCTTTACTTTTAAGGGTTTTGTTTGGGAGTTACTATAGATCCTAACCCGGATCTGGGGACACCTTTTAGGTAAGTAGCAATAGACTGTGAGGGAACTGTATGGCGTAGACCGATACGGTTGAAGCAGTAGCTACGTTGATGTGGCACATTGGTTGGTACCGGTATCCCTTATGGAGAAACAAGGAGAATACGAGGCTGCTGCATGGTGTCGTTAAGCATTAACTAACCTTAGAACCTTTAATCGACCAACTTGGCCATTAGAAAGTAGTGAGATAGTCGACCTCGGTGTAAAGCTGGGAACTGGTTGATACTCGATGCTACACTCATTGAGACCATACTCTAGAGATAGTTTCGGCCGCAAGAAAAGATTGCGTGAGCTGAAACCATGACCAATGGAGGATGGTCAGTGATATTGAGATCCTTTAGAACCCGATTACTTTTTCTAGGACAGGTTGAAACCAACTTAACTTCAAGAGGGTACTACCTTTAACCTCATACAAGCCTTAAACCTAAGGGCTTTATGTGATTTGACTATGTTTGCAATATCTATGTTTGCAATATCTATGTTTGCTATACTGTGGTTTACCATGACATCATGCATATTAACATGGCATTCATGCTTCATTACACTAACCATTTCAAAGACCAAGGGAATTTATCTTTGTTCTGTTTTGCAGATTATGGCTTTCGTGCGCAGAAATACCATCCGAGTCAACTTTATGCAAATACCTTCCCAACTTAAAGAGCTAGCCTCAAGAGTTTCTGAGACTTCTATGTTCATCCGAACCATCATTGGAATATCAGAGCAAAGACTCAAACGGGACCTAATGCACGATTAGCTGAGTTTAGGATCAAAGAACATCACGAAGAGCGGGTGGGTACAAATAAATTTTGAGCCTTTATCCTTTGTTTCTTAAACCGTGAAACAGGCCACGTTATAACCCTTAAAAGTCCTAGATGAAGCATGGGTTAGTTTGAAAGCATACTGTTACAAAAGGTATCCTGACTCCTGTAAGGCTTGCTGTAAATCCTGAGTTGACATCACATTTTACAAAAATTCGCTTGTTTTATTGAAAACTGCATTTTCAAAGAACTTTAAAACAGACATAAGCTTTGCATTCTTAAAATAACATTGTTTGCATATGACTATTTGCTCAACAACAGAGAAATTCGCACGACGAATATCTAGTGAACAAAAACCTTTTCAATAAAAAGGGTCACCTCAAGTGGAAAAAAGCACTTCCAACCAAGGGGCAGACATGATCATTATCCATCATCTGGGGCAGTTAAGTCAAGATTCAAAGGATCTCTCAAAGATGCCAAATAGCCAGGGGCAAATCTCCATCTTAATCGCTTAGGGCATTGGACATGAATTCCAGCCACGAATCTTGCACGATCAGAAAAACATCTTCTGGTATCGTGGCAACGCAACACTACTGACAGTGACAACTCCCTACACCTTGAGAGCGTGGACATAGTCAGAAAATACTGCGCATGAACAAAGACCTGCTAGGTTGACAAGCCTAGGCAAAAATAAGGGCATCCCGATGAACCAAAAGGGTTCGGGCAAAAATTAGGGATAAAAACAAAAAATATTTGTACACCCGGCAAGTCGAAAACCTGAAAAGGTGGCTTGGGAAAAAAAGGGTATCCCGGTGGACTGAGAATCTGAAAAGACAGTCCAAGCAAAAGTTAGGGATCAAAGTGTACGGCTATGTCCCGTCATCTTGTCATTTGTCTACCAGAAGAAGACTTTTCATTCTGATCGGTAGTTACCAAGCACCTCATAGGTTGGGATAATACTCGATCCACAGGGCCTCTGCAGGCACCGTCTCCCGCAAATACCGGGGCAGAAAAGTCCCGATGCAAAGCCATCGTCATATCTTCGGCATGCGTCCCAGTAACATCCACTCCCCGCTGAGTGAGAAAAGGACAGTGATGTTAACTCTCCCCAGCTGAGGCTCGCAACCGCGAATGAGTAGGAAACATTCTCCCCAAACAGAATTTATCCATCATCAGCACTAGACAATTATCCCCAGCGTAGTCTGGAAAATCTTCCCCAATGGAGTTTGGAGGATCATCCCTAGTAGACTCTGGAAAATTGCCCCCAGTAGAGTCTAAAAGGTTATCCCAAGTGAAGTCGCAACTGAAAGATCATCCCCAGCGGAGTTCATTCCTTTCACAAAAAAAAACTCAATCCCCAACAGGATTCAGTATCGCCAGCAACAGTAATTCATCCTGAGCTGAATTTATCAGCAGAATCCTCTACAGAGCATGTCCTCCCCACAGAGCCACTTCCTCATCAGTTTATTCCCCAGCGAAGTTATCCTCTCCTGCAGGTTTATTCTCACAATCATCTTCATTCACTATCCCTGGCGGAAATGAAGAATTCAACTCTTTTCTCCAGCAGCAATCCGGGATTTATTTTCCCCAGCTAAAAATATCACATATTCATACATCATGACATGCATACGCATCAGACAACACAAATCTCATTTATTTTGAGAACATCATTGCCTGATGCATATCATGCATTACATACAACTAACCTTTACCTTTCAGGAAAGATACAATCAAATTCTCACAAAATTCAAGCTATGAAGCCTTACCTAGGTTTCTTCCCGGTTCAGATGCAGTTTTACCTAAACTCCTCGTGAAGCAGCCTTACCTAGGTTTCTTCTCGGTTAGATGTAGTTTTACCTAAAATCATCATGAAGCAACCTTACCTAGGTTCCTTCCCTTTCCCGATGCAGTTTCACCTACACTCATCCTGAAGCAACCTTACCTAGGTTCCTTCCCTTTACCGATGCAGTTTCACCTAGACTCATCCTGAAGTAACCTTACCCAGGTTCCTTCCCTTTCTCGATGAAGTTTCACCTAGACTAATCCTGGAGCAACCTTACCTAGGTTCCTTCTCTTTCCCGATGCAGTTTCACCTAGACTCATCCTGAATCAACCTTACCTAGGTTCCTTCCCTTTCCCGATGTAGTTTCACCTAGACTCATCCTGAAGCAACCTTACCTAGGTTCCTTCCCTTTCCCGATGCAGTTTCACCTAGACTCATCCTGAAGCAACCTTACCTAGGTTCCTTCCCTTTCCCGATGAAGTTTCACCTAGACTCATCCTGGAGCAACCTTACCTAGGTTCCTTCTCTTTCTCGATGAAGTTTCACCTAGACTCATCCTGGAGCAACCTTACCTAGGTTCCTTCTCTTTCCAGATGTAGTTTCACCTAGACTTATCCTAGAGCAGCCTTACCTAGGTTCCTTCTTAGATCAGATGCAGTTTTACCCAAACTCCTCACCAAGCAACCTTACCCAGGTTCCTTCTCGGTTCAGACACAATGTTATCCAAACTCCTCACAAAGCAACCTTACCCAGGTTCCTTCTCATAAGCCCTACTATCCAGGTTTCTTTTCTCTTATCTCCAGACAACAGTCCACAATACTGTAAGACCCAGACCTATCAAACACGATCGGTTTCATCTTTCCCTAGTAGGTCGCGATGCAGCCTGTACACGGTTAGATACACAATTCACTTCCGCTTCCTCAAGACAGAGATGTTTCCTCAGTTGAGCACGGAATATCGAAGTTCCTAAATATCAGCAGAGATGATTCCTCCATTGAGTAAGGATGATCGAAGTTCCTAAATATCAGCAGAGATGATTCCTCAGTTGAGTACGGACGATCGAAGTTCCTAAATATCAGCAGAGATAATTCCTCAGTTGAGTATGGACGATTGAAGTTCGTAAATGTCAACAGAGACGACTCACCAGCAGAACAAAGGACGCCGAAGTCCCTAAAATTCTACTTTTCGTAACAAAGATCAGCATTCCCCAGCGGAATCTTCCTCAATGACAGGTATACAAGCTCTCTCTAAGGAATCTCTTATGCGATCGACACTCCTTCAGATGGCATCTTTAAGCCCATCTTCCCGTCAGCAATCTCCAAATGGCATCTGTAAGCCCATTCCCAAAATCACAAGACAATTACCACTTCATGCGAGTGCAAATTTCTGGGCACTCTAGTGTTCAATCATCTTCCACCTTCGGATTACGAAAGGCACGCAAGCCAATCTACATCCCCAGGTTTAATAAAATTGAGCAGGGGCAACTGTTGTACCCCAAATTTTTCCCTCCCATATTTCTCAAAACATTTCAAGAAAGATCTCCAAGTTGCTCAAGGTAGTCCAAGGGTTGGCCAGACAAGCTCTCTCCTAAGGCAGTCTACCCCAAATTAGGGTTTCATGTTGCATCAAGATACTTGAGTCCAATTGATCCAAAATTCTCAGCAATTTTCTAATATGTTGTCAACATCATCCATGTCAAGTTTCAAGCCTTACAGAGGAAGTTTGCTCAGTCAATTGCTCAAAGGTCCAAAAATCGATTGTGCTAGGGCAAAAGTCAACTGTGGCCCACATACAGTCAAACTTCAAGATTTATTGTCAACATCCTCATTTTGAAGTATATTTCATCATTTGATCAAGGTTTGATCATGATTCATCAAGGATTGGTCATAATTCATCAAGACTCAAAAGTTGCTAAATTAGGGTTTTGCAGGAAAAGTCAACTCAACTTTGACCAAGCATAACTTTCTCATACTTTATGATAAATGTCCCATACAAAGCTCATTTTTAAGAGGATGCAATTCCCTACAATCCATATTCATATCCCAAGTTCAAAATATGCACTCACCAGAAGTTATGAATTTGTACATTATAGGTCATTTTGAAAAGTCAACAAAAACACCTTTTTTGTCAAAGATTCTTACATCAGCATGGAAGACTCAATTCAGATGAGACAAAAAGTTTTTCTTAGAGTACATCTTAAGCTTTCTAAAAAGTCCAAGAACACCCCCATAAGGTTAAAATTGAGAGAGATATGCATTGTCAAAGTTGGACAATTTTTGAAAAAATGCATAAAGCAAATATTGACCAAACTTGGATTTTTTCCAAATGGGCCTATCTTTTCATGTTTGAAACTCATTCCTAACATGGTCCACGAACTCTAAGCCCACCCATACATTTTTCTACTATTTATGCTATTTATTTTGATATTTTATTCATTAAAAGTCAGAATTAAATAAATAAATAATAGAAATAATGTAAATTTTGATGTGAATCCATTTTGGGAAAGTTTTATGTTGGTTTATGTCAATTGATCTCGTGAAATAACTTTTCAAATATATCCAGGTTCATACACATGTGAAAATGGCATAAAATCATCAAATATGACATTTTTTTCAAATCTTGATCATGGTCTTAAAACAAAACATTATGAGGGAGATTCTTTCCATGCTTTCTTGTCTCCTCATTCTCCTCTATAAATATAGATCCATAAAAGCTTGAAAGGGATGAAATTCCTCTCTAAAAATCTCTCAAAAAGCTCTTCAAAAAGCTCTCTAAAAGCTCTTCAAAAAGCTTTCCAGAAATCAAAGAATTGGTGCAAGTCATATCTCAAGGTTTCGGTCTCTCTCAATTGACGTCAAGCCTCAAACCATCCTCTTGAAGTCCTCAAGAGTCTTACATGGCCCAAGAGCAATCCATCACACGCCTAACACGCCCCCATTTGACAATACCGGTTTGGTAAAATTTTAAATTTCGAATCTCTAATTTTAATCACATTTTATGGTATGCTAACGTTTGCTTGAGTTTATATAGAACAATTATGCATGTTTGAATCATAGGTTCCACACAAGAATAAAAAAAACGCCATAGTTAGAGCATGAAGCTTTCGAAGATTCGGGCCTAGAGATTTTTGATGATTGCACCCCCACATTGCAGGCCCAGTTTACTTTTCTCTAATTCTTTTATATTTATATTATTTCATTTATTTATTTTACTAACCCATCAAATTATTTTCTTTTTTATCAAAAATCACAAAACATTTTTCTATCGAATTAAATTCAAGATATTTATTTTTATTAAAAAAATGTAATTAATTTGATTAGGTTATTAATTATTAGACAACTTTAATTTCTTTTTACATGATTAAAATTAATTAGAATAAATAGGTTTTATTACTAACTTAATTATTTTATTTCTTTCCTAAAATAACAAAAACCAAAAAATATGTCATTTAATTATTTTCATTAATTAATTTAATAACCAATCAATTGTGCATTTAATTTAAAAATCTAATTTCTTTTCTTAAAAAAAAATTAAAAACAACAAAAACACATTTTCTTTTTTTAATTAGGATAGAAGGGTCAAAACCCTAATTTCTCGTCGATCTAATTTTTAATCACGCGCTTTATTATTATTTTGCCCAATTATTGTATCTGCTCACAGTTTGAAATAATTTAATTAGGACGTTTATTTACCTTTACCCCTTTTATTTATTTTTTACGATATTTAATGTAACTGCACATGGGATGTAATAGTTTAATTAGGACGTTTATTCTACATTTATCGCTTTAATTTCGAAGGGTTTGTTTTTGGCTATGTAAATACCCGAAGCCTTGTAATAATTTAGTTAATTTCCGCATTTTAAATTCCACAAAATATTAACTGTTAGATGTATGATTTAGGATGCATGACAAGAATGTATGTTTAATTTTAAAACGATTAGATAACCCTAAAAATGTGCAAAGATAACTAATCTGAAATTGAATCACATTCGCACATGCGCACTCATAGGGTACACTCCCACTTGGTTGCCTTCATAAACGGTCATTGACTATAGGTTGTTTTAGAGGTCGTCCTCTTGTCTAAAAGATCATAAGTTGCCTCGAAATGGTTGCCTCGGATATTGTTGCCTCGAATAAATGATCTAAGACACTAGGGTTACCGCTAAGACAATCTAACGTTGCTTTAGTGACCGCATGTCCCTTTCGAATTGACCCTTAAACTCCAACGACGGTGCTACCTACTCACTAATAGTGGGATAGCATTGTCTAAAGGAAACAAACATAGAATGATTCCTTTTTCGAGTAGGTAGATTAGTTCTTAAGTACTTGCTCAATCAAAAAACAAAACTTTTTCACACTTACACTCTTTTACAAACAAGTTTTAAAAAACAATTCATTACACTCTTGAGGACAGAAGCAAGAGTTAAATAGAAGTTAAAACAAAAACTTTTCAAAACCCACAAACACAAAGAAAACAATTTTGAAAACAATGAGCAAGTACCTAAGAGCCCGTAGATAAATACGGATAGAAATGGTGCTAATACCTTCCCTTTCTATAATCTACCCCCCCCCCCCCCCCCCCCCCCCCCCCCCGTACTCATAAATATCTCGAAAAAGTAATTTTTCTGTGCTTTTTTCCTTTCCTTGTTGGATAAAATAAAAGTCGATGGCGACTCTTGCTTACCGCGACATTTTGCGAAAACAAACGCAAAATGCAAACCAGTATTCCAAAAACAGTCAGTTCTTCCACCGTATCATAGTCCCCATGAGTTACTTCTTGAGGACATTGTATTTGACTACAAGGAGGACGTTAAGGAGCACCGCCAAAGGTTTATACGAGCTTGGGGCATGGTAAACAGAGCTGACCCCCAAGAGTTGGGACCAAAGACTTCCCTTCCTATGCAGCCTTACCTCCAATGGGTCCGAGCTCGTGCCCAGAAGCTTGGGATGCCCTATGAGGCCGTGTTACCAGTGATTATGGATCCCACTAATGAAGAAGGCATTCCTTACACGGTTCTCTATCCTTACATGCCCACCGATCCTGGGGAGTTGCAGAGGTCTTGGATTCAGCTGAGGAATGAGTGGGATACTTACCGGGAAAAGTACCATAAACAAGAAAGGGAGATTTTGAAGCTCGCCATGCAGCTCGAGGAAAAAAGAGTGATCAATGACTATATCGGCACAAAGAGGAAGCGACCATGGGATTTTTTATTTTTCTTTTTCTAGTTTTGTTTTATTTAATTCTTTGTAACGCCTTAAAGGCATTGTTGAACCTTTTAAAAGTTAATCTAATAAAGTTTTTTTATTTTTGGTTTGCAAATTTAAATCTCCCAAAGTCTTTGAAATCATTACAAGCGCATCCCATTATCATGCACATCATTACAGGTACCCTTACAGGTTTCTCATCTTCTTCGCTGTTTATTTCAGCAGAAATATCTTCCGATCAAGCCATCACAGATCTTCAGGCACAGAACGCCCAATTCTAACAGATGTTCATAAGTCTGGCTAAAGGGCAGGAGGATTTGAAGACCCTTATTCTGAAAGAGAAGAAGAAGAAGAAGAAGGTCGGTATTCTGAACATGGGTAGAAGATTCGGAGAATGGTTGAGACAACCAGCTAATCTGACCTCCTCATCCAAGGTTGGAGAGAACCAAGAAAGGGCAAAGGACCCTAGTCCTGCAGTTTCTGAAGATGGTACTGATTATGATGATGAGCAATATCCTCCTGCTGAGGATAGGTAAAAGAAGCTAGAAGACCGTCTGAGTGCTATGGAGATTCAGAAGATCCCTGGTTTGGATTTTGGAGAACTAGGACTGGTATTGGGAGTGGTGATCCCTCATAAGTTCAAGGCTCCGGTTTTTCTCAAGTACGATGGAGTATCCTGTCCAAAACTCCATCTCCGCTCTTACGTCAGAAAAATCCAACCCCACACTGCTGATAGAAATTTATGGGTACACTTCTTTCAAGACAGTCTGTCAGGGACTCAGCTTGAATGGTTTTATTAGTTGGAAGGAGCTAGTGTCCAAAACTGGGAAGATCTTGCTGCTGCTTTCTACAAGCAGTATCAGTACAATGCCGACCTTACTCCCACTCGTACTCAACTCCAGGGTATGTCCATGGGTGCAGGTGAAGGTTTTAAGGACTATGCTCAGAAGTGGAGAGACTTGGCTGGAAGAGTCCAACCCCCTTTGTCTGATAGGGGGTTGGTAGATATGTTCCTTGGTACACTGTCTGGTCCATTTTTGAATCACTTGATCGGCAGTTCGTCATCTGGGTTTACTGAGTTAATTTTGACGGGAGAAAGAGTAGAGGCTGGCATTCAAAGTGGTAAAATACAGAAGGATGCTTCATCAAGTGCAGCAAAGAAGCCTTTTACCAATAAGAAGGAAGCTAGTGAAGTCTATGGCCCAATGGGCCAAAACAGATATGAACACCGTCAAGCGGTGAATGCTGTAGTGATATCAAGACCCGTAGTTGCTCCACAATGCAACAATCAACAAAGAGCGGAAAGACCAGAGAGGTAGTTCACCCGGCTCAATATGACCCTGTCTCAAATTTTACCACAACTGTTGAAGACCAATCTGGTAACTCTGAGGGAAGCCCCGAAAAACCCCAACACCACATCTCCCCGCTATAACCCGAATGCCCGCTGCGCCTACCACTCCGAAAGTCCAGGCCATGATACAAACGACTGTTGGGCCCTGAAAAACAAAGTGCAAGACTTGATCGAAGCCAAAGAGATTGAGTTTGACGCTCCGGAGAAGCCCAACGTCATAACTGCTCCTACGCCCAAACATGGTCATGGAGTAAATGCTGTTTACAATGATTTATTTGTGACCTCTGTGGAGGAGATTTCTACTCCTCTCATGACAGTTAAGAAGAATTTGATGTTGGCCGTTTTATTTTCGGGTTATGGTGAAGGTTGCCACATGTGCTCGATTCTACCTATTGGTTGCCACTTATTGAAGTCAAGTGTTCAGCACCTGATAGATAATAAAGAGATCCTGTTCGAGAAGACTATGATTCCGTTGGTTCTAAATGAAGACGTTGCCATCATAACCATTTCCGCCAATCCTTCCAAGGTTTCCTCGAGATAACCTGTTAGGATTACACCTGTTCCAAGAATTGCCCCGTTAATAATCACTGTTCCTGGTCCCATTCCATACACATCAGACAAGGCTGTCCCATGACACTATGGTGCTGATGTGTATTACCATGGTATTAAACAAGACTTGAAGAATGAAGAAGCTGATACTGATGTCAGTAATATTGTTGGGGCTAGCAAGGTCACTAGAAGTGGAAGACTATTTTCTCCCGAGATTTCCCCTCTGACTATCCATAATCCTATTGTCATTCCATCTACCAATACATTAACTACTGTCCAAGTTCCTATTCCAGTTATCACCCCTGTCGCCGAGCCATCTGGGAGTCAGGGAAAAGAAATCATAGGTGAGCCTGCCCTGACGGAGGCACCTAAGAAGATCATTGTAGAAACCTCTAAACAAGAGATAGAGGAAATACTGAAGATTATCAAGAAGAGCGACTACAATGTGGTCGAGCAACTGGGGAAAACCCCATCAAAGATCTCCATGTTGTCCCTGTTATTGTGTTCTGAAGCCCATGCGAAGGCTTTAATTGCATTTCTCAAGACAGCGCATGTGCCGCAGGAAACTTCCGCATATCAGTTCAAAGATCGTAGCTAGCCTGACTGCCGACAATGGGCTGGGTTTCTCAGATGCGGACCTGACTGCTAAAGGGAGGAATCAAAATGATGCTCTGCACGTCTCGATTGAGTGCATGGGAACCACTATGGCCCATGTACTGGTAGATATCGGGTCCTCATTGAATGTTCTGCCAAAGAAAGCATTAGACCGTCTAGATTGTGAAGGTTTGATTCTAAAGCCGAGTAACATTGTAGTAAGGGATTTTGATGGATCAAAAAGAATGGTGCACGGGGAGGTGGACATCCCTGTTAAAATGGGTTCTCGGACCTTCGGGTCCACCTACTACGTGATGGATATCAGGCCATCATATTCTTGCTTGCTGGGTCGTCCTTGGATTCATAAGGCTGGGGCAGTGACTTCCATACTCCATCAAATGTTGAAATATCCGGTAAAGGGGAAGATTGTCACGATGCAAGGTGAAGAGGAGTATATGGTGACTCATCTTAATTCCTTCCGCTACGTGGAGATGGACGGGGAATTCACAGAAACCCATTGTCATAACTTTGAAGAGGTCCCTCAGACTTTGGGGTCAACTGAAGTTACTACCAACAAACCTCCACTAAAGATGGCTTCTCTCAAGGATGCCAGGGCTGTAATTGAAGAAGGTGGGTGTACCAATTGGGGTCAGCTCCATGAATTCACTCACAAAACTGAAAAATTTGGTTTAGGCTTTACTACAGGGGCTCAAAGGGCTATTAGGCACGCACGGATTGGAAGACCTCCTCTGCACATCAGCAATCGGGGAGTTAATGCAATTGAAGACGGTGAAGAAGATTCAGACATCGACAACTGGATCTACCCAACAACCAATGGTGGACTGAACAACTGGATGGCGAAGGACTTCATACCTGTTTCTTTTATTCCGCAGTAATTGACTTTTGTTTTAAGATTTTTAATAAACAGTTTGGAACTTTGTGGCCCGGTGCCTTGTCCGAGGCACCTTGGCTTTGCTTGAGAGGGCTTATTATTTGTCATTTTCATATATCATTAATAAAACATTGGACATTTCTTGCATTACAAATTTTGCGCTCCTTGTTTTTCTTTTCTGTCTCTCACTTTATCAAAACAGCTATTCTCTTACACACACTCACGTATCATAATGCAGATCCATATCCACTATGGATCCCATTGATAACAACTCTGCTACTGCTAGTTATGACTTCGAAAATCCGATCAACCAAGCTGAGGACGAAGATGAGGATGATTGTGAGGTGCCTGGAGAACTTGCTAGACTATTACAACAGGAAGAGAGGGCCATACAACCTCATGAAGAGCTAGTGGAGTCGTCAAATTTGGGTACAGAGGAAGACAGGAAAGAGGTCAAGATAGGTGCGAATCTGGAGCCTAGTGTCAAACAACGGTTAATACAGATTCTAAACGACTACATCGTGATCTTCTCCTGGTCCTATGAAGATATGCATGGTTTAGACACTGATATTGTGGTACACCACCTGCCGACCAAAGAAGATTGTCCTCCGGTAAAGCAGAAGGTTCGCCGTATGTGCCTCGAAATGTCAGAGAAAATTAAGGCAAAGGTCATGAAACAGTTTGACGTCGGATTTTTAGTTGTCACTTATTATCCGTAGTGGGTTGCTAACGTTGTTCCGGTACCTAAGAAGGACGGTAAGGTACGGATGTGTGTGGACTATAGAGACCTGAACAGGGCAAGCCCCAAGGATGATTTCCCACTTCCTCACATTGAGGTTCTGGTCGACAACACCGTGCAGCACAAGATCTTCTCCTTCATGGATGGCTTTTCTGGCTACAACCATATCAAAATGGCTCCTGAAGACATGGAGAAGACAACCTTTGTTACACAGTGGGGCACCTTCTGTTAGAAAGTAATGCCTTTCGGGTTGAAGAATGCTGGGGAAACTTATCAGCGCAGCATGGTCGCTTTGTTCCATGATATGATTCACCACGAGATCGAGGATTATGTTGATGACATGATAGCCAGGTCTCAGACTGAGGAAGAGCACCTTGATCATCTCCAGAAACTGTTTGACAGGTTGAAGACGTACAAGCTGAGGTTGAATCCGAACAAGTGTACCTTCGGGGTAAGGTCTGGTAAGCTTCTGGGTTTTGTTGTCAGTGACAAAGGTATTCAAGTGGACCCTGCAAAGGTAAACGCCATACAAGAGATGTCAGTTCCCCGCACAGAAAAGGAAGTTAGAGGTTTCTTGGGACGTCTGAATTACATCGCCAGTTTCATTTCACATCTGACCGCTACTTGTGAGCCAATCTTTAATCTGCTGAAGAAAGATCAGGTGGTAAAGTGGAATGATGAATGTCAGGCCGCTTTCGAAAGAATCAAGGAATACCTTCAAGAACCACCAATTTTAATGCCTCCAGTTGAAGGAAGACCTTTGATCCTATACTTGATAGTGCTAGACAATTCAATAGGGTGTGTGCTGGGGCAGCATGACGAGTCTGGCCGAAAAGAGCACGCCATTTACTACCTTAGCAAAAAGTTTACCGACTGTGAGACCCGATACTCATTGCTCGAGAAAACTTGTTGTGCTTTGGCATGGGCTGCTCGCCGGCTGAGACAGTATATGCTGACTCATACCACCCTGTTGATATCAAAGATGGATCCAATCAAGTATATTTTCGAGAAGCCCGCTCTCTCCGGAAGGATAGCAAGATGGAAGATGATCTTAACCGAGTACGACATCTAATACACAACCCAAAAAGCAATCAAGGGGAGTGTATTGGCGGATCATTTGGCGCATCAGGCCGTGGATGACTACCAGTCCATGAAATTCGAGTTCCTGGATGAGAATATCATGTTGGCAACTGACTGCGAAGAACCTGGACCAGATGAAGGACCTGAGGAAGGATCCTGATGGTCTATGTATTTTGATGGAGCTTCAAACACATTGGGTAATGGCATTGGCGCTGTAATTATATCTCCTGAGGACTATCACACTCTGTTCACCGCCCGATTATGTTTTAACTGCACCAACAATATGGCGGAGTATGAAGCATGCATCATGGGTCTTCGAGCTGCTATTGACCTGAGGATTAAGTTCTTGAATGTATTTGGAGATTCCACGCTGGCGATAAGTCAGATCAAATGTGAGTGGGATACGAAGCACCCGAATCTTATTCCTTATAAAGAGTATGTACTGACATTGCTCCCACACTTTAAGGAGGTAACTTTTGAACATTTCCCCAGAAAAGAGAACCAGTTAGCAGACGCGCTAGCTACTATGTCTTCTATGTTCAAAGTCAGGTGGGATAATGAAGCTCCCCAGATTACCATCGAGAGGTTGGACGAACCCACACATTGCTGTGACATTGAGACTGAAGAGGTAGCAGATAAACCATGGTTTCACGAGGTAAAGAGGTATCTTGAGGCTCAAGAATACTCTGAGGGGGCATCTGTTAATGATAAGAAGTTTCTGAGAAGATTCGCTGCGAAGTTCTTCATCAGTAATGGTATCCTCTATAAGCGTAACCATGATTCAACCTTACTGCGGTGCATAGACAAGAGCGAGGCAGAAAGGATCATGGAAAACCTACATGAAGGTACCTTCGGAACTCATTCCAGTGGACATACCATGGCGAAGAAAATCCTACGGGCAGGATATTAATGTTCCACTATGGAAGCCGATTGTTATCAGCACTCTCGAACCTGTCATAAGTGCCAAGTCTATGCTGATAAGGTGCATGTACCTCCAGTTCCCCTAAATGTTTTGACAACTCCGTGGCCCTTTGCAATGTGGGGCATCGGCGAGATCAGACCTACTGCGTTTAATGGGAATCGCTTCATTCTAGTATCAATCGATTACGTTACGAAGTGGGTTGAGGTAACTTCCTTTGCTACAGTAACCAAGAATGTTGTGGCGCGGTTTATCCGACACAATTTGATCTGTCGATATGGTGTACCAAAGAGGATCATTACGAACAATGGTACAAATCTCAACAATACAATGATCACTGAGCTCTGCAAACAATTCAAGATACAACATCATAACTCTTCTCCCTAACGGCCGAATATGAATGGGGCTGTTGAAGCGGCTAACAAGAACATCAAGAAGATTGTGCAGAAGATGACGGTGACATACAAAGACTGGCATGAGATGTTACCATTCGCTCTTCATGGGTACCGTACATCAGCACGGACGTCGACAGGGGAAACCCCCTACTCTCTGGTATATGGCATGGAAGCAGTCCTACCCATCGAAGTCCAGATACCCTCTCTCAGGATTATGAAGGATGCGGGTTTGAATGAAGACGACTGGATCCAAACCCGACTTGATCAGCTGAACCTAATCGACGAGGAGACTTACTTCTATCTGTCATGGTCAGACGTATCAAAAGCGAATGATCAAGGCTTTTAACAAGAAAGTCAGACGTCAAGAATATCAAGTTGGGGATCTGGTGATCAAGTGCATCATACTACCGCAAAGTGATCCCAGGGGAAAATGGACCCCCACATACGAAGGGCCATTTATGGTTAAGAATGTTTTCTCGGGAGGAGCTATGATTCTAACCACCATGGATGGTGACGACCTTCCTCACCCCGTCAATGCAGACATAGTGAAAAGATACTACACATAATCAAAGACCCGCTAGGTTGACTGGCCTAGGAAAAAATAAGGGCTTCCCAGCGAACCAAAAGGGTTCGGGAAAAATTAAGGGATGAAAATGAAAAATCTGTACACCCGGCAAGTCGAAAACCTGAAAAGGCGACTTGGGAAAAAAAGGGTATCCCGGTGGACTGAAAACCCAAAAGGGTTCAGGAAAAAATTAGGGATCGAAGCGTAACACTATGTCTCATTGGATCATCTTGCAACCAGGCTTCGGTATAGACTATCAAGCTCAGACGGCGCCAATCAATCTGATCCGCCTTCGGCCAAGTAGCAAAGTGATGAGACGCTTGAAGATATAAAGGCAATAGCAGAGTTGGAGCCCAATGGGATTGTTTGACATAGCTGTTTTTCTTTCTTTTACACAAGTTGTATAATTTCTGTTTTTCAGCAGCATTCTCTTACTAGGACGTCAACCTCCTTGTACAAAACGCCTATTACATGCCAACTCCAAAATCAATACTAGTCATTTTCACAAAGCTTTAATTTGTTTTCTTTTTCCTGTTTTGTTTTGCAAGAACGTCCAATGATTTATTTTTGATATGTGCATTTGAAAATAATTGCTGCTCATAAATATTTACATAAGAAACAAAATATGATTACTCGTAATTCCAGGAACATGGACAAACAAGAAGTGCCCAAACCTTACAGTTACTCTGCCCATCAGGTACCGGGATAGAGCCAGCTTGAGAACATGAGCAGTGGTACATGCACTCCCCACAGAGTAAAAAGTATCCAAAGGCAGTAATGGTAGCTTTCTTGAACAGGACATAACTCCCTAGCCGAGGTTCACAATCGCGAGTGAGTCCGTAAAATTTTCCCCAAGCAAAATTCATTATCACCAGCAACGGAAATTCATCCCCAACTGAGTGTTATTTCTCTAAGTCGGCAGATCCATCAATAGAGTATCTCCTCTCCAACAGAGTTATTCCCCACAGAATTATCTTCAGACAGAGTCTCGTCTGACAGAATATTTACCAGACAAGGGGCAAATTCCCAGCATAGTCATCTTTGTTCACTGTCCCCGGCAGAAGTAGAGGAACTATGGTTTTTATAGCAATCAGGGATTTATTTTCCCAGATTCAGATTGTTATGTCAGCATTTCATGTTCATACATCATGACATATGCATACATCACATATAACATAGTCTCATTTATTTTGAGAACGTCATTATACAATGCATCTCATGCATCGCATATAACTAACCATGTATTTCTTTTAGGAAAGACAGTTATTATCGACAATTTCAAGCAGGTCCATGATCAACACTCGAAGCTTAACAGAGTAATCATCAACGCGACAAGAACAACCTTACCCAGGTTCCCTCTGAAGTTTTACCCGAACTCATTCCTTCTCCAGCCTTACTACCCAGGTTTTCATATCAAAGTAACCCTGCTATCCAGGTTCCTTCTCCAACCCTACTACCCAGGCTTTCATATCGAAGTAACCCTACTATCCAGGTTCCTTCTCAAGCCCTACTATCCAGGCTTTCATATCAAAGTAACCCCGATATCCAGGTTCCTTATCCAGCCCTACTACACAGGCTTCCATATCTAAGTAACCCTACTATCCAAGTTCCTTCTCCAGCCCTACTACCCAGGCTTTCATATCGAAGTAACCCTACTATCCAGGTTCCTTCTCAAGCCCTACTATCCAGGCTTTCATATCGAAGTAACCCTACTATCCAGGTTCCTTCTCACAACCCTACTATTTAGGCTTTCATCTCGAAGTAACCCTATTATCCATGTTCCTTCTCACAACCCTACTATCCAGGTCCCTTCTCACAACCCTACTATCCAGGCTTTCATATCTAAGTAACCCTACCACCCAGGTTCCTTCTCACAACCTTACTATCCGGTTTCTTCCTCTCTTATCCCCAGACAGCAGTCCATAACACTGTAAGACCGGGACCCGATCAAACACGATTGTTTTCACATTTCCCCAGAAAGTCATGTTACAGCATATACCCTGACCAGACACACAGTTCACTTCTGCTTCCCAAATCGAAATTATTCCCCAGTAGAGTAACAGACAACTGAAGCTCCTAAAACTCTATTCCTCTCAAGACAGAAACAAGCATTCCCCGGCAAAGTCCTCCTCAACAATAGGTATACGGGTTTTCACAAAGGAATCTCTTATACGATCGACGCTTCCTCAGATGGCATCTTTAAGCCCATCTCCGACAATTCTCTAGCAGCTACCAAATGGCATCTATAATCCTATTCCCGATATCACAAATAAAATGTCACTTCATATGAGTGCAGATTTCTGGGCACTCTAGTGTTCAATCATCTTCCACCTTCAGATCACGAAAGGCAGACACACCAATCTACATCCTCAGGTTTAAGAAGATTTAACAGGGGAAGCTGTTGTACCCAAATATTTTCCCTCCCATATTTATCAATACATGTCAAGTGAGGTCCGCAAATTGCACAAGGAAGTCCAAGGGTTGACCAGACAAACTCTCTCCTGAGGCAGTCTACCTCAAATTAGGGTTTCATTTTGCATCAAGATACTTGAATCCAAAGCATTCCAAATTATCACCATTGTCCTAATATGTTCTCAAGATCATCCATGTCAAGTTTCAAGCCTTGCAGAGGAAGTTTGCTCAGTCAATTGCTCAAAGGCCTAAAAATCGACTATGCTAGGTCAAAAGTCAACTGTGGCTCACCTACAGTCAAACTTCAAGATTTTTGATCAACATCCTCATTTTGAAGTATCATTCATCATTTTATCAAGGGTTGACCATGATTCAACAAGGATTACTCACAATTCATCAAAACCCAAAAGTTGCTAAATTAGGGTTTTGAAGGAAGAGTCAACTCAACTTTGACCAAGCATAAATTTCTCATAATTTATCAAAAATGACCCATCCAAATCTCATTTTGAAGAGGATGCAATTACCTATAATTCATATTCATCTCCCAAGTTCAAAATATGCAATCACAAAAAGATATGAATTTTGATATTATAGGTCATTTTGAAAAGTCAACAAAAACACCTTTTGGGTCAAAGCTTCATACATGAACATGGAAGACTCAATTGAGATGAGACCAAAAGGGTTGCTTAGAGGACATCCTAAGGTTTCTAAAAAGTCCAAGAACACTCTCCTAGGATCCAAATTGAGAGAGATATGAATTGTCAAAGTTGTCAATTTTTGGGAAATTGTCAAAAGTCAACATTGATCGAATTTGCATTTTTTGCTAAATGGGCCCAACTTTTTATGTTTTCACTTCAATGATAACATAGTCCACGACCTATGGGACCCTCCATGCTTTATTTATTCATTTATTTTATTTATTTTGATTTTTATTCATTTAAAATTCAAATAAAATCAAATAAATCCTAATAAATCATATATTGTGTTTTAGGGATGGTTTTTGCATTAAAAGAAGATCTTATATGCTGTTAATTGAGAATCAACTCGTGCAAGCCCAATTTGGTTGGAAAAAGATTGAATTTGAGCAATATTGGAGAGAAATCATATTCCATACAAGACCAAATCAAATCTTCATAATGGGGAAGATTGAGGTCGTTTTTGTTGACCTAATAAGTTGTGCTACATATACAGAAGCAAGCCAAGGCATGAGAGAGGTTAGAACAGTCGTGAAAGAGGCAAATAAAACTCAAAAAAATTTCAAGAAAAGTGGTGATTCAATTTCCATATTAGAGACCAAATCGTGCCATTCTCACATTGCCAATAAATTGTTGGACATCCCAGGAGCATATTCCAATCAGTTTCAAGCCTTTTCACGCCTGGAATTGTAAGTTACAGGTATCACGACTTGCTTCCAAACTTTCTTTCGTTTTCATCAATTTATACGCCATTTGCACGTTTTGACTGCATATTCTTATTCCTTAACATGTTTGCAAGCTAATCATCATATTCAATTGTGTTTTTGGTGATTCTTTGACAAACTGCCATGGTTAGGGTTTCGTGTTGAGTTTTAGGGCTTTGCAGGATAGGCGAAATTGGATATTGATTCTGGTACCATGAGACTCGTGAGGATGAGAAGAGTTGATTGGTACCAGCCATGGCCATTTATTTTGCTTGTGGAGAGTTTTTGAAATACACAGGGATATACCTACAGTAAGTGTCTGTAGGTAAAAGTTTGCTACCTAAAGTGACGGTTTGGGAGGAAGACGACGATGCGTGTCATCCCCTGGTTGGGTGATTTGAATTTAGCGTGTTTTGAGTTTCAGTGTTTTGTTTTTATGATATTATAATTGATTTTCATTATATATTCAAAAAAACCAAATAGCTCAGTTGACAAGCGTGCAGGGGAAAAATGCAAAGGGCCTGGGTTCGATTCCCAGGTCCCAACCTTCATTCCTAATATTTTTTAACAGGCAATCCAGCGCTTTGCAAATCAAGAGGCTCATCGTGTACCATCAGGATCTGTCCTTCCAATTCATCAACGCCCCAGATCAACATACCACCATTGGAGGACCACCATATGCCTCAAGTCAACAGCCACACTGGATCATGCAATGTCAAACAGGTCTGGATCTTTTGGGCTCAAAATCTCAACATCATACCCCCCATAATTGCTAATGCAGGCCCATATTTCTTTCTTTTTTCTTTTAGTTTTTTTAAAATCTTTCATTACTTATTTTATTTTCTTTAATTTACAAATTAATATATTTTTCATAAAAACCATAAAATCAATAATTCACAAAATTAGGATTAGTTTTTTTATTTATCAAAATTAATTTAATTTAGTTTAATTTAGGAAATTGTAATTGGTTTTCAAAAATAAAATCAAGTAGAAATTAGGTTAGACATTTCCTTTTATTTACTTTGTTATTTTTCTCAAATAAATAAAAATGCAAAAAATAGGCTTTTAGACAAATTAATTTATTTTTCTTATTTTAAAATTAATTAGACTTAGGATTTTACTTTAATTTAACAATTCCATTATTTTCTTAAAAAACAAAACAAAACATTTTTTTAATCGCAATTAGGTTTAGGCAAGGGTCAAAACCCTAGTTGCTCCGCATTCGATTCATCACGCGCATATTATTATTTTTACAAATATTTCTGTAAATGCTCATGGTTTGTAATAGTTTAATCTAAGGCTTTTTATTTATCGTTTTTTCCGGGTTTTTGGCTATGTAATTAATCTCCCTCCCGGAAGCCTTGTAATAGCGTAGATTTACTTTCCTGCATTTTAAATTCCCGCAAATATTAACTGTTTAGATGTATGTTAATAGGATTGTATGACAAGAATGCATGACAAATTAATCCAGTTAGAAAACCCTAATGTGCAAAGATTAAATAATTGAAAACAAATCACTCGCACATATCACTCTTAGGGTATATTCACACTTCAGTTGCCTTCGGTAAACGATCATTAAGTATAAGATGCTTTAGTGGTTGCTCTCCTGTCTAACAAAGATCAAATGTCCCGTTTGAATGTTGCCTCGAATATGATCTTAAGATTCTAGGGTTATTACTAAGATGTCCTAACATTGCTTTAGTGATCGTACGTCCCTTTCAAATTGACCCTTACAACTCCAACGACGGTGCTGCCTATTTCTCAATAGTAGGGTAGCACTGTCTAAAGGAAACGAGAATAAAAATAATCTTTTTTTCGAGTAGATAGATGCTAGTAGATACTTGCTCAAAAGAAAACTCTTCACACTTACACACTTTCAAAACAATTTTCAAAAACAACTTCGTCACACCTTTGAGGACTGATACAAGGGATATCACGAAGTAAAACTTTTCAAAAGCAAACACACACAAGCAATTTTAAAAGATGAGCAAGTACCTAAGAGCCCATGGAAAACCATGGATAAAAAGGGTGCTAACACCTTCCCTTTCTATAATCTACCCCCCGTACTCAAAATCTCGAAAAAGGATTTTTTCTGTACTTTTTTCCTTTCCGATTGGATGAAATAAAACTCGGTGGCGACTCTTGCTTACTGCGACATTTTGCAAACACAAAACGCAAAACGCAAACCAGCATTTTGAAACAGTCGGTTCTGGCACCGTATCACAGGGGAGATGTGTTGTTTGGATTCTTGGGAGCCTCTTTCAAGGTCGCCAAGTTGAATCTCAGCATATGGGGTAAAACTTCAGCCAGTGTCATGTTGATTCGGGTAAACAGCCATTGTGGTCTTTCCACCCTTGATTGATTGTTGCGTTGTGGAGCGGCCGCAGGCCTAGGTATCATTACGACACTTACTGTCTGACGATGTTCAGCTCTGTTTTGGCCCCTCGGGCTGTAGATGGCACTGGCTTCTTTCTTACCAGCAAAAGGCTTCTTTACTGAACTCGAAGAAGCATCCTTTTGTATCTTCTCGCTCCTAATCCCAGCTTCTACTCTCTCTCTAGTCAAGATCAGCTTGGTGAAACCAGCTGACGAGTTGTCGATCAAATGATTAAAGAATGGACCAGATAGCATCCCCAGAAACATATCAACTAACTCTCTATCAGACAATGGGGGTTGGACTCTCATAGCCAAGTCTCTCCACTTCTGTGCATAGTCCTTAAAGCCTTCACTCTTCCCCATGGACATACTCTGGAGTTGAGTACGAATAGGAGAAAGGTTGGCATATACTGGTACTGCTTATAGAAAGCAGCAGCCAGATCTTCCCAATTTCAGACATTGGCTCTCTCCAATTGGTAGAACCATTCAAGCTGAGTACCTGACAGACTATCTTGAAAGAAATGAACCCACAAATTTCTATCAGTGGTGTGGGGATGGATCTTTTTGACGTAGGAATGGAGATGGAATTTTGGGCAAGACACCCCATCATACTTAGCAAAAATTGGAGCCTTGAAATTCTGTGGGATGATCACTCCCGACACCAATCCCAATTCTTCAAAATCTAACCCAGGTATCCTCTAGATCTCCATAGCACTCAGAAGGTCCTCCAACTGCTTGTACCTATCCTCAGTGGGAGGATACTGCTCATTGTTGTAGTTTGTATCATTATCAGAAACATCAGGACTGAGATCCTTCTCCCTTGTCTCATCTTCTTGATTCTCCCCTTCCTTGGATGAAGAGGTCAGATCGACTTGTTGCTTCAATGGCCCTTTAAACCTTCATCCCATATTCAAAATACCGACAACCTTCTTCTTTTTCTTTTTCTCTTTCAGGATGAGGGCTTTCTGATCCTCCTGCCCTTTTTCCAGATTTATGAACATTTGCTGGAACTGGGCGTTTTGTGCCTGAAGATCCTTAATGCTTTGTTCGGAAGACATTTCTGCTGAAATATACAGCGAAGAAGATGAGAAACCTTTAATGGTACATGTACATGCAATGCTATGAATGAGATGCGTATGCAATGATTTCAAAGACTTTGGGAAATTTAAATTTGCGAACCAAAATGAGACAAAGATTTTATTAGTTGAATTCAAAGTTCAAATGCCTTTTAGGCGTTCCAATTAAAAACAAATCTAAAACTAGAAAAGAAAATCAAAATTCCCATGGATGCTTCCTCTTCGTGCCGAGATAAACATTGCGGCCTCTTTCCTCATGGAGTTGCGTTGTGAGCTCTAAAACCTTCCTCTCTTGGGCATATAACTGATCCCTATAAGTATCCCGCTCTTTCTTCAACTGAATCCAAGACCTCCGTAATTCTCCAGGAGCAGTGGGCATATCAGGATAGAGAACCGTGTAAGGAATACCCCCTTCAGTAGTGGGTTCCACAATCACTGGTAAAATGGCCATATAGGGCATCATAAGTTTCTGGGCGCGAGCTCGTACCCATTGGAGGTAAGGTTCCATAGGAATGGAAGCCTTTGGCCCCAAATCTCTCCATTTTTGTGCATATTCTTTGAACCCTTCGCCCGTTCCTAGAGACATACCCTGAAGTTGGGTACGCGTAGGAGCGAGGTCAGAATTGTATTGATATTGTCTATAAAATGCGGTAGCCAAATCTTCCCAATGTCGGATACTGGTTCCATCTAGCTGATAAAACCACTCAAGTTGTGACCCCGAAAGGCTATCTTGGAAGAAGTGGATCTAAAGATTTTTGTCTGCCGTGTAAGGTTGGATCTTCCTTACGTACAATCTGAGATGCAGCTTTGGACAGGAAGCCCCGTCGTATTTGGCAAAGGCAGGCGCCTTGAACTTGTGTGGGATTACCACCCCAGAAGATAACCCTAAATCTCCGAAATCCAGCCCCAGCACATTTTGAATCTCCATGGCACGCAAGCGGTCCTCTAATTGCTTGTATCGGTCAGCAACGAGAGGGTATTGTTCGTCATTGTAATCCGTCTCATTGTCGGAGACTGCAGGACTAGGAGCCCCTCCCTCTTGGGGACTGTCTTTCTCTGCAGAGGAAGTAGTTGGATCAGCCTCGTTATGGAGTGTGTTCCCAAACCTGCGTCCAGTATTGAACAACGCAGTCCTCTTCTTCTTCTTCTTCTTTAAGAGCAGAGCCTTCAACTCTTGTTGTCCTTGGGCCAGGCTCATGACCATCTCTTGAAACTGGGCATTCTGGGCCTGGAGGGCCTTGATTGCTTGCTCACTGGATGATTCTGGATTCATGATGACTGTTCAAAATAAACAGCGAAGAAGATTAAGCAACCTGTAGAAAAAGGGGTACCTGTTATGCACATGATGCATGAGATGCTATCTATGCAATGCATTCAAGGATTTTAGAAATTCACAATTGTTGCAGACAAAAAGAACGCACGTCATATTAATAAGAAGAAATTTGTTAGTACATGTGATCGGTGGATCTGGAACTGACTGTTTAACGCTGGTTCGCGAAATGTCGCGGAAGCAAGAGTCGCCACCGTCTTTTATTTTCTCCAAATGGAAAGGACAAAAGCACAGAAAAATTCCTTAAAGAGATTGCTCTCGGTTCGGGAGGTAGGTTATAGAAAGGGAAGGTATTAGCACCCTTGCTATCCATGGTTATCCATGGGCTCTTAGATACTTGCTCACTTGTGTTTTCAAAAATGGTTTGTTTGCTTTTCAACTGTGGGTTTTAAAAAAGTTTCTTTGAAAATTCCAGTTCGACTCTTGTATCGGTCCTCAAGAGTGTTTGAAAAATTGCTTTCGAAAGCTTTTTGAAAATGTGTTGGTGTGAAAAGTACTTTTGAATTTTGTTTTGAAATTAAAGCAAGTATCTACGAGAACCTACCTACCCTAAGGAATTCGTCTGTGTAAATGTCCTTTAAAGTAGTGCCATCCCACCATTGAGAGGTAGGTAGCACCACCGTTGGAGGTGTTCAGGTCAATTCGAGGTTCGGGACATGGTGATCACCGGAGCAATGGGAAGATACCTTAGAAGCTACCCTCATGCCAGGTTCCCGGATCATGAGGACTTACTAATACATCCTCTACTCGACGATCACCTTTCGAGGCAAGGCAACAGTGAGGCCTACCCTAGGGGTGGTGTGTGATTTGTGTGTCAGATTCATTTATTTTTGTCTTGTCATGTCATGGGTGATCTACGCTTTTGTTTTTATTTTAGTCATTCATTCTTGCATGCCATTATTAACAGTTAAAAAAGGTTGCGAGAAATATAAAATTCCTAAACTATTACAAAGGCGCGGGTCCACATCGCCAAAATTTCCAGGACCCGATTTGACAGAAAGTAAATAATTAAAGTAAAGTGCGAAAGATTAAAATTTCCGAGTTTACAAGGCTTTGGGAGAGGTACATAAATATTAAAAGAAAAAGAAATAAATACGCGAATTGAATTAAAACTGGAAACGAGGGCGTTGGACCCTTTTTAATGAAATTAGATTATTATTTACAAATTAATTAAAATTAAAATAAAAGGAGAAATTATTTTTAAGGTTTTCGTATTTATGGTTTTTTAATGAGAATTAAATGAAATTAAAAGATTAACCCTAATTCTAATTGTTTTTAATTTATTAAGAAAACATATTAAAATTTAAACCTAAAATTAAATTAATTATTTACATGCAATTTGATTTATAAAAATAAATAATATTTAATTATTAGTGAAAAGAAAAGAAAAAGGATAAAAATTAATTAAAACCCTAATTCTACAAATTTTAAGTTTATTAGAAAAATATTGGAATTAAACCTAATTTAATAGCTAAAATTAATGAATGATGTTTATTTACAAAATATTAACATTAAATAAAAATATTTATTTTTTTTCTCTTTTCTGATTTTATATTGTTTTTTATGTTTTTCATGAAAATATTAAATTAAAGGAATTAATTAAAAACAATAAATGAAATAAATAAAAAATGAAAAAAATATAAAAGATTGCAAACCTAGGGGGGGTCTGTCCCCAAATGGGAGGTGAAGTCCAGTAATCAGGCCCATTAAGCCTTTGGCCTGTTTGACTTTTGCGTTGGCATGGAGCTCCATTGACTAACGTATACGGTGTCCATCAGATCTGGGCTTTTGGATTAAGATCATGAGGCATGTGGCATGGCTGGATGGTGAGTTACATGGTGGCCTTCAGGGCATAATCTGCATGGGATTAGATTTATAGAAAAAATATTGAAAGAGAGTGGGGACCTGGGGTTCGAACCCAGGTCCTAGAGATTACCAGTAACGTGCCTTGCCAACTGCTCCACTTGACTTCTTTGTATATTAAATAACAAACAATTATTATAAAATAAAACAAAGCGTTAGTGATTTTTCGCGCGAAATTTTGAATGAACCAATCGTTGCCTTACACCTCACTGTCTTCTTCCTCGTTTTGTTCTTTCCCTGAAATATGTAAAGGGTTAGCGGGGGTTTTGAACCCCCTCAAAACATGCTTGTTTCCAAAATAACGATTAGGCCATATGGCCACATAAATTAGGCGCGACGGTTCTGTTGTTTTCGTCCAAGCACGCTGAGTTTGGTCATGGCATTGAGGTGTTCCAATTTTACCATATGCATAAACGCCCAATTTGAAAGTTCTGCAACCCTAACCTATTTCAATGGTGAAATCTCCAATAATGCATAAAAACTCAATTAAAATATGTGGTTAGCTTCAAAATACATCAATTAGTATGAATCCATCAAAGAAATGCAATGAAAATGCTTGAATATTAAAACACGATTATGCATATAATTGAAAACAATTTGAACTCCCTATACCAATTCTGGGCGTGTAAGGGTTGGAAAATTATTCAGTTAGCTTCAGTAGTGCACGAGGAAGCTTTTGCAATTGGTCTCTTGCTCTGAATCGTGCTAGAACCTTGTTTTCAGTATTCAACTTTTTGCAAAAAAAACTCAAGTTTGGTTCTTTGTGTATGGCGCAGCTGGGAGCCTCTGAGCATTAGGTTTGCACTATGTATTTATGTGTGAATGATTTAGGTCAAAGAAACCAAACAAAAACCTTTGCATTCATGATTTTCAAGATTTGATTCTTAAGGATCTTTTCAAATATTTCTTCATGAAGAACCATCACAATTTGCACCAATTCTTTCCACTTTTGATAGGCACGAAATCTTTAGTGAATCATGAGTCATTGTCTTGCACAAAAAGATTTAAAACATTAGGTTTAATATTTTTCACCTATTTATTTTAATTAAATGAATTATTAATAATTAAAAATCCAAATAAATAAATAAAAATGATAAAAAAAACTTCCCTTTGGGCCAAATGGTCGTGCACATGCCTTGGATGATGAATTGTGGAAGAAAAAGAGGCCCATTAGCATTTTTAAGACATTTGAAGCAATGTTGACTTTTCAAAATATCCAAAAATTTCCCAACTTCCACAAGGCATAACTTGCTCAATTTTTACGCTTTGCTCATGTTCTTGGACATTTTGGAAAGGTATTTGAGTCCTCTAACCAATGTCTTTGGTCCCATGTCATTTTGATTTACCAATCTCAAGTTATGGCCCTTGACTTAAAGTCCCTTTTTGTTGACTTTTGAAAATGACCTATAATGTTGAAATTGATAACTTTTTGTGAGAGCATTTCTTGGACTTGAAGTATGAAGAGGAGTTGTAGGAAATGTCATTCTCTTCAAAATGAGCTTTGGATGGAATTTTTCTGATAATCTATGTGAAAGTTATGCCCTGGTCAAGTTACAGTTGACTTTTTCAACTGTCCAAATATGGAAACTTTTGCATCTTGAGACTTTTTGAGCCAAACTTTGAGAATCATGATCAAGCATTGATCAAATTATGTTTGTGGCTTTAAAATGAGATGTTGACCAAAAATTTGAACTTTTGACTGTCAAATGACCATTTTGCCCCTGCAGTTGACTGTAGTGCAATTAGGGTTTTTGACTGTGCAATTTTGTACTGTAAGTCTTGAAACTTGGTATGATGATGCTTGACCATGTTTGTAGGCATGTGGGACTTGATTGGACCCTTGGAAACTTCATTTTCTTTGTCATAATCAAAACCCTAATTTTGACTGTTAGGAGGCCCTTGAACTGTGCAACCCTTGGGGAGATTTTGAAGCTTTAACTTGGCAAATTTTGAAGAATATGGAAGGGCAAATTTTGGGGTACAACAGTTGCCCCTGTTCAATCTTCTTAGACCTGAGGATGCAGATTGGCTGACGTGCCTTTCGTAATCCGAAGGTGGAAGATGATTGAACACTAGAGTGCCCAGAAATTTGCGCTCACATAGTAGTGTGATGATGGGAATGGGCTTATAGATGCCATTTGGAGATTGATGGATAGGATGATGGGCTTATAGATGCCATGCTAAGATGTGATGGATAGGTGGATGGGCTTACAGATGCCATCTGGATGTTGATCGCATAAGAGATTCCTTAGCGAGCACTTGCGTACCTGCAAAAGAAAAATGATTACCTGACCTGTTACAGGAGTTGGTCTTCAAACCCTTCGTATAGATGTGTCCTGACTGGTTACAGGAGCTGGATCTGGAGCTTCAAACGGTGATGAATGAACCAGGGATGGTTACTACCTCAACAGGAACGGTGAGAGAACCTTGGCGACTTCAACCTCAATAGTAATCATTGAGAGAATCTTGGGAGACTTCAATCTCAACAGTAATCATTGAGAGAATCTTGGGCGACTTCAACCTCAACAGTAACGCTGAGCGAATCTGGGGATGATTACTACCTCCGCAGTATCGGGGAGAGAACCATAGGCGACTACAACCTCAACAGCAATCATTGAGAGAATCTTAGGCGACTTCGATTTCAACAGTAACGCTGAGCGAATCTGGGGATGATTACTACCTCCGCAGTAACGGGGAGAGAACCACAGGCGACTACAACCTCAACAATATCATTGAGAGAATCTTGGATATCTTCTACTTCAACAGTAACGCTGAGAGAATCTGGGGCGATTACTACCTCCGCAGTATCGGGGAGAGAACCACAGGCGACTACAACCTCAATAGCAATCATTGAGAGAATCTTGGATAACTTCAACTTCAACAGTAACGCTGAGCGAATCTGGGGATGATTACTACCTCCGCAGTATCGGGGAGAGAACCATAGGCGACTACAACCTCAACAGCAATCATTGAGAGAATCTTGTGCGACTTCAACTTCAACAGAAACGTTGAGCGAATCTGGGGCGATTACTACCTCCGCAGTATCGGGGAGAGAACCACAGGAGACTACAACCTCAATAGCAATCATTGAGAGAATCTTGGATAACTTCTACTGAGTCTTTATCAGGAAAATCTGTTAGGGGTCGATTTAGCTGGACTAGAGAAGGCCTTGGACTGGATAAGAAACAGAAAAATCTTAGGGTCGATTTAACTGAACCGGTCTAGGTCTTGAAATCTTCAACTGGATAAGAAACAGGGAGATCTTAGGGTCGATCTGACTGAACCAGAGAAGGCCTTGGACTGGATAAGAAACAGAAAAATCTTAGGGTCGATTTAACTGAACCGGTCTAGGTCTTGAAATATGATTGAGAACTTAACTGAATATTTCCTGAAAGGTAAAGGTCAGTCATATGCAATGCGTGATATGGATCAAGCAATGATGTTCTCAACATAAATGAGATTTGTAAGATATGATGCGTATATGCATGCTATAATGTATGGAAGTGCGATGTTTATGAATGTATTTTTGTCGTCTAGGAAAGTAAATCCTTGACGGGTGCCGGGAAGTCATATCCTGGGCTGATGTTGAAGAATAGATTTCGCTTCCGCTGGGGATGATAATTGCAAGAATACCGGTAGGAGAAGATAGCTCCGTTGGGGATAAACTTGGCGAATGGATTACTCTGCGGGGCGAAAAGTACTCTAATGATCTTGCTGGGGAACAATACTCTATGGAGAGAGAGGTACTTTGTTGAGTTGTTGATAATAACTTCGCTGGGGATACCCTTGTTGTGTTGGAAGTGTTAATAGACTTCGCCGGGGACAAGAAGACTTCGTCGAGGACGCTCTTTCCGTGGCTTTTGGCTGAGGATAACCCAGTTATATCCTGGTAAGGAAATAACTCTTTGAATAAAGTCGGGGGACGCGTTCGTGCTTTGCGAGGATAAGCTTCCAGAATCTACTGGGGATAAGCTTACTGCTGGGGAGATGGATTCCAACTTTCCTGGGGAACTAGATTGGACTCTCCTGGGGAAATTTTGAATTGTATTGGAAGTAACTCCACCGAATGTTTGATATACCGCCGGGGAACAATCTTTAGGTCAAGACTGCCGGGGATGCTTGTTAAGAATGTATGTATATTGTTGGGGAATGCTGAGCTCTGCGGGAGGGTACCCAACTTTCCTAAGGCTGATAGCTTTGTTCACTCTATGGGGAATTAAGATATCTGGTTGTGTTCTTTAGTTGAACCTACCTTGGTACCTTGGTGGACGGAACAATTAGATTGCTTAGACAACTCTTTATTGCCCCTGTTTCTAATGTTACCTGTAATTAATCCTTTGTTTTGTATGCAAATATTCATGAGTTAGCAAATTATCGTCAATGCATATATCACAAATTGAACCTTGGACGTTCTTCGCAAAACAAAACAGAAAAGGAAAAACAATTGGCAATTTTAACTGAAAAGTGTATTTGTATTGATTTTTGAATTTGCCTGTAAATAGGCGTTTTATGTACAAGAGGCTGACGTCCTAGTAAGAGAACGCCGCCGAACAAAAGAGTTTATACAAATTTTGTACAAGAGGAAATAAAACAGCTGTGTGAAATGAATGATCCCACGGGGTTTCAACTCTGCTATTGCCTTTATATCTCCGAGCGTCTCATCACTTGATGACCTTAGTTGAAGATGAAGTTGACTGATCGATGCCGTCTGAACTTGATGTAGATACCTGATTCTGGATGCAAAGTGATCCAATGAGACATAGTATTACGCTTTTATCCCTAATTTTGCCTGGACCGCCCTTTCGGGTTTTCGGTCCACCGGGATACCCATTTTTGCCCAAGCCGCCTTTTCAGGTTTTCGACTTGCCGGGTGTACAGATTTTTTTCATTTCATCCCTTCATTTTGCCCGAACCCTTTTGGTTCGCCGGGAAGCCCTAATTTTTGCCTAGGCATGTCAGCCTAGCGGGTCTTTTTTCATGCGTAGTATCTTTTTACTATGTCTGCATTGGCGGGGTGAGGAAGGTCGTCACCATCCATGTTGGTTAGAATCATGGCTCCTCTTGAGAACACATGCTTAACCACAAATGGCCCTTCGTACGTAGGGGTCCATTTGCCCCTTGGATCACTCTGAGGAAGGATGATTCGCTTGATTACCAGATCCCCAACTTGATATTCCTGGGGTCTGACCTTTTTGTTAAATGCCCTGATCATCCGTTTCTGATACGTCTGACCATGACAAATAGCAGCAAGTCTCTTCTCATCAATAAGGTTTAGCTGATCAAGTAGTGTCTGGATCCAATCATCTTCGTTCAGATCTGCATCCTTCATTATCCGGAGAGAGGGTATTTGCACTTCGATCGGTAAGACTGCCTCCATACCATAAACCAAGGAGAAAGGAGTTGCCCCGATTGACGTCCTGGCTGAGGTACGATACCCATGTAGAGAGAACGGTAACATCTCGTGCCAATCTTTATAAGTCACTGTCATCTTCTGCACGATTTTCTTGATATTTTTATTTACTGCTTCTACAGCCCCATTCATCTTCGGTCTGTAAGGAGAAGAGTTATGGTGCTGTATCTTAAACTGCTCGCAGAGCTCAGTGATCATCTTGTTATTGAGATTAGTACCGTTGTCTGTAATAATTCTTTCAGGGACGCCGTATCGATAGATCAGATTATGCCGAATGAACCGTGCCACAACAGTCTTGGTTACCGTAGCATAGGAAGCTGCTTCGACCCACTTCGTGAAGTAGTCAATCGCCACCAGGATGAAGCGATGCCCATTAGATGCCGTAGGTTTAATCTCGCCGATCATGTCTATGCCCCACATTGCAAACGGCCAAGGCGCAGTCAGAACATTTAGAGGAACTGGAGGAACATGCACCTTGTCTGCATAAATCTGGCATTTATGGCATGTCCGGGAATGTTGGTAGCAGTCAGCTTCCATGGTGGACCAGAAATATCCTGCCCGAAGGATCTTCTTTGACATAGTGTGCCCAATGGAATGTGTCCCGAATGTCCCTTCATGCAGCTCTTCCATGATCATTTCTGCTTCAGTCTTATCCACACAGCGCAATAAGGTCGAATCATGGTTTCGCTTGTACAAGATGCCGTTGCTAAGGAAGAACTTCGCTGCGAACCTTCTCAGAAACTTTTTATCGTTGACAGAGGCACCTTCAGGATACTCCTGAGCTTCCAGATATATTTTCACCTCATGGTACCAAGGCTTCTCAGTTACCAACTCAGTCTCGAGATCACAGCAGTATGCCGGTTCATCCAGTTTCCAGATGATGATCCGGGGAGCCTCATTATCCCATTTGACCTTGAACATAGAAGACATTGTAGCTAACGCGTCCGCCAGCTGATTCTCCTCTCTTGGGAAATGTTCAAAGGTTATCTCTGTGAAGTGGGGGATCAAAGTCAACACACATTCTCTGTAAGGAATAAGATTCGGATGTTTCGTATCCCACTCTCCTTTGATCTGATTGATCACAAGAGCGGAATCTCCGAAGACACTCAGAAACTTGATCCTTAGGTTGATCGCAGCTTGAAGACCCATGATGCATGCCTCATACTCCGCCATGTTGTTGGTGCAGTTGAAACATAGCCGGGCAGTAAGTGGAGTATGAGTGCCTTGAGGGGATATGATCACAGCGCCGATGCCGTTACCCAAAGCGTTGGAGGCTCCGTCAAAGTGCATAGACCATCGGGATCCTTCCTCAGGTCCTTCATCCGGTCCGGGTATTTCGCAATCAGTCACAATCATGATGCTTTCGTCTGGAAACTCAAAGTTCATTGACTGATAGTCGTCTACGGCCTGATGTGCCAAGTGGTCTGCCAATACACTTCCTTTGATGGCTTTCTGAGTCGTGTACTGAATGTTGTATTCCGTCAAGATCATTTGCCATCTTGCTATTCTCCCAGACAGAGCAGGCTTTTCAAATATGTATTTTATCGGATCCATCTTTGAGATCAACAAGGTAGTGTGAGTCAGCAAATACTGTCTCAGCCGGCGAGCAGCCCATACCAAAGCGCAGCAAGTTTTCTCAAGCAGTGAGTATCGGGTCTCACAGTCGGTAAACTTTTTGCTAAGGTAATAAATGGCATACTCTTTTCGGCCAGACTCGTCATGCTGCCCCAGCACACACCCCATTGAGTTGTCAAGTACTGTCAGGTATAATATCAGAGGTCTCCCTTCAACCGGTGGCATAAGGATGGGTGGTTCTTGGAGATACTCTTTGATTCTGTCGAAAGCAGCCTGACATTCATCATTCCAATGTACTACCTGATCTTTCTTCAGCAGCTTGAAGATTGGTTCACAAGTAGCATTCAGGTGTGAGATGAATCGAGCAATGTAATTCAGGCGTCCTAAAAAGCCTCTGACTTCCTTCTCTGTCTTAGGAACTGGCATCTCTTGAATAGCTTTGACCTTGGCAGGGTCCACTTGAATACCCTTGTCACTTACAACGAAGCCTAGCAACTTTCCAGATCTTACTCCGAAGGTGCACTTGTTCAGGTTCAACCTCAGCTTGTACAGTTTCAGACGGTCAAACAGTTTCTACAGATGATCTAGGTGCTCTTCCTCAGTTTGGGACCTTACGATCATGTCGTCAACATACACCTCTATCTCATGATGGATCATGTCATGAAATAAAGCAACCATGGCGCGTTGGTAGGTTGCCCCAGCATTCTTTATTCCAAAAGGCATGACCTTGTAGCAGAAGGTGCCCCACTGAGTAACAAAGGTAGTCTTCTCCATGTCTTCAGGAGCCATCTTGATCTGATTGTAACCTGAAAAACCATCCATGAAAGAGAACACCTTATGTTGAGCTGTATTATCAACAAGGACATCAATGTGAGGTAGAGGGAAGTCATCCTTGGGGCTGGCCCTGTTCAGATCCCTGTAATCGACACACATTCTGACCTTACCGTCTTTCTTTGGTACCGGCACCACATTAGCAACCCACTAAGGGTAAGAAGTCACTGCAAGGAACCCAGCATCAAACTGTTTCATGACCTCGGCTTTGATCTTCTCAGACATCTCTGGACGCATACGGCGGACCTTTTGCTTAACCGGAGGGCAGTCTTCCTTAGTGGGCAAGTGATGAACCATAATATCGGTATCCAACCCGGGCATGTCTTCGTAGGACCAGGCAAAGATCTCCATATAATCATGTAGCATCTTAGTCAACCGTTGCTTCACGCTGAGCTCTAGGTTGGCACTAATCTTTACCTCCTTTCTGTCTGCCTTAGTACCCAGGTTTATTGTCTCCACTGGCTCTTCGTGTGGTTGAATTGCCCTCTCTTCCTGGAGTAACAGTCTTGCAAGCTCGCCAGGCACTTCGCAATCATCTTCACCTTCGTCTTCGGCTAAGTTGATCGGATTTTCGAAGTCATAACTGGCAGTAGCAGAGTCGTTACCAGTGAGATCCAGAGTGGATTGAAACCTGTATGAGTGAGTGTGTGTAAATACAGCTGTTTTGAAATATATATAAAGGAAGGAAAGATAGAAAAGGAGCATAAGATTTGAAATGCAGGAAAACGTCCAAGATTTTTATTCATGATATATGAAATGACAATTTATATGCCCTCACAAATGAAGCCACGGTGCCTCGGGTAAGTCACCGGGCCATAGAGTTTTAATTGTTTATTACAAATGCCAAAAACATAGGAATTCATTACTCAGTAACAAGAGAAACAATTAGATTGTCCTTTTCACTCCAATTGCTAGGTCCATTGTCGGTTGTCGGGTAAATCCAGCTATCGAACTCAGCTTCATCCACTTCATCCTCATCCCCAATAGCATTCACTCCATGAGCAGGCAGGGGAGCTGTCACTACATTAGGCTTCTCAGATGCCTCAAACTGTACCTCATTGGCGTCAATAAGGTCCTGCAACTTATTCCTTAATGCCCAACAGTCATCAGTGGAGTGCCCCGGGCTATCGGAGTGATAAGCGCAGCGGGCATTTGGATTGTATTTCGGGGAGGCAGTGTTCACAACTTTAGGGGCCTCTCTGACAGTCACTAGGTTGGTAGATAGCAACTGCGGCAAGATCTGCGATAGGGTCATACTCAAACGGGTAAACTCTCTCCGGGGTCTTTCAGCCCTTGGTAGATTGGTTTGCCGAGGAGAGGCAGCAAGCTTAGCAATCATTACCGCACTGACAGATTGGCGGCGCTCAGATTTCTCTTGTCTCCTGGACCCATACACAGCACTAGCATCCTTCTTGAAGGGTTTCTTCTCTGAACTAGACGATGCACCCTTCGGAATCTTACCAGACTTCAACCCAGCTTCAATTCTCTCTCCAGTCAGAATAAGATCAGTAAACCCTGCAGATGAGTTACCGATAAGATGGTTGAAAAACGGCCCAGATAGGGTCCCCAAGAACATGTCTACCAACTCCCGATCAGTCAACGGAGGCTGCACCCTGCCAGCCAGATCCCTCCACTTCTGAGCGTACTCCTTAAAACCTTCACTTGACCCTAACGACATACCCTGGAGTTGGGTACGCGTAGGGGCAAGGTCGGCATTATATTGATACTGCTTATAGAAAGCAGTAGCCAACTCCTCCCAGTTACGAACCTTGGTCCCATCCAGCTGATAGAACCATTCGAGATGAGTCCCTAAAAGACTCTCCTGGAAGAAGTGGATCCACAAATTCTTATCCACTGAGTACGGTTGAATATTCCGCACGTACGACCTGAGGTGTAGCTTGGGACAAGACGCCCCGTCATATTTGGTAAAAGATGGTGCTTTGAACTTACGAGGAATGATCACACCAGTAGACAGACCCAAGTCTCCGAAATCCAGCCCAGGTACCTGTTGTATCTCCATAGCATTCAATCTGTCTTCCAACTGTTTATATTTGTCTTCTGCAGGAGGATATTGCTCCTCATCAAAATCAGTCTCGTTGTCGGAGACTACCGGACTAGGACCTTTTCCCTCTTGAGGAGTACTCTTGCCTATGGAAGAACCAGCCTCCTCATTCTGCAGAGTGTTGCCAAACCTTCGACCCTAGTTGAAAAGAACAGTCCTTCTCTTCTTCTTCTTTTCCTTCTTCAGGAGCAGAGCCTTGAGCTCTTCTTGGCCCTGAGCCAAACCCATGATTAATTCCTGAAATTGCGCATTCTGCGCCTGAAGAGCCTTGATGGACATCTCAGTTGATGATGAGTCAGGATTCATGATGCTGAAATAAACAGCGAAGAACGGTAAGCAACCTGAAAAGAAGAAAACCTGCTATGCACATGATGAATGATATGTGTTTATGCAATGCATTCAAGGGTTCGAAAGTTCAAATTTGTTGTAGACAAAAAAGGAACACACGTTATTATTAAGGAAATAATTGTTCAGTACATCAAAGCCTCCTGGGCGAAATAATACAAAAGCGAATCAATCCCAAAAGACACTACGCATCCTCTTTGGAGCTATGTAGGTGTTGAGATTCCTCTCCTCATGCAATAGGCGGGTGAGCTCCAAGACCTTCTTTTCGCTAGCATGTAGACTGGTCTCAAGAGAATTCCGTTCTTCCTTAAGCTGGATCCAGCTCTTCTGCATCTCTTCCCAGGATGTAGGCATGTCAGGATGCTGAATGGTGTAGGACACTTCTCCTTCCAAAACTGGTTCTTTGATAACCGGGAGAATATGAGGATAAGGCATTACTAACTTCTGGGAGCGGGCCCGTACCCACTTGAGATAAGGTTCCAATGGGATGGAATTCCTGTGCCCCAATGTCTTGCTGTCTATCTTACTGGGTATCCTCCAAGCTCTGATAAATCTCTGGCGAAGTCCCTGTGCATCGTTGTCGAAGTCAAAAACTATGTCAGGAATTAACATGTCATGAGGGCCATCCTTCCGAGCATAACCAAACTGTCTCCAAGCCAGGCATGGGTTGTAAGTAATACCTCCTCTGATTCCAAGTAAAGGAACATTAGGGTATTCCCCACAACGATCAATAATAGTGATATCCTCTCGGGACCGAGGGCACCAATGTATATCTGCATGTGTAAGAGTCATCAACCGTTGTGACCATCTCAAACCCCGCTCGTTCCTCAAAACTGATTGTGGAAGGTGCGAAATAAACCACCTTCCCAGGAGAGGAGTGCAACACATAAGGACACCTCTTTTTCTCATGGTTCGAGTGTAACATGAGTGAAGGATGTCCCCCAGCAACGTAGGTATAGGATTCCTGGACATGAAGATCTGGACAGCACTGATATCTATAAGCTGATCTGGATTAGGGAACAACACCAAACCATAGACAAGGAGGGCCACCACTTCTTCAAAAGCTTGTAAGTCAAGGGAATTCTAACATTCATGGGCCTTTTCAAACAGAAACCTGGCTAAGAACCCTTTGATACCACTTCTAACTTCCCAATGTCCCTTGAGGTCAGATGTTTGTAGGTGCAAGGCTTTAGCAATCTCTTCAAGCTTGGGTTCCTTTTCCGTACCGTTGTAGGGTAGTTGATCAAGGATAGGGATCTTCAGGAGCCGGGAGAACTCCTCCAATGTAGGTACCAGCTGATAATCCAGGAAAGTGAAACAGTGATACAGAGGGTCAAAGAACTGGAACAGGACCTTTATCATATCTTCCTCAATGTTGGTATTAACCAAGCTGATGAGACTTCCATGTCTTTCACTGAATGAAGAGCTCTCGGGGATCCTGGATATAAGTTCCTTAAGCTGAGGAGGGACCCTTACAAGGTTGATTTGAATTGTCTTTCTGCGAACAGTTTCCATGTCCTACAAAACAAGAACAAAGATGAAGATTCGAACCCCTGAAATGGTCAGTCAATGCATATGATGCTGGATGATGTCATGATGCTATGATTAAACACACCACAGATATTTACAAAGACAAACATGTAGGGCACACAAGGCACACAAGACAAGCCCTTAGGGTTTAAGGCCAGCATGGGGTCTGGGTAGTACCCTCTTGTAGTTGGTGGGCTCAACCTGTCCTATTAAAAGTAACCGGGTTCTAACGGTCCCAATATCACGGGATTGCTTTCATTGTTCATCGTTTCGATTTAGCCACTGAACTGGCGACCGAAATATTCCAGGAAAGCAACCCTCAATTGAGTGTAGTATCGAGTATCAACCAACCGCGGACTGCACCAAAGTCAGTTATCTCACTACCCTAAAGAGGCCAAGATAGTTCAATTAAGGTTCCTAAGGTCTGTAGATGCTTCATGACACCACGCGGAGGCCCCGTACTCTCCTTGACTGAACTCAAGGGTTACCGGTACACACCAAAGTGCCACATCAACGTAGCAGACTGTTTCAACCATGTCGGTATACCCCGCACAGTTCCCTCACAGCCTTGTTGCTACTTTCTAAGAAGGTATCCCTCAGATCCGGGTTAGGATCTATAGAACTCCCAAGCAACCTACAATAATAAAGCAAGCAAGGAAAGCAATTGAAAACACAATGATCTTAGTCCTAAGGTACACCTCACTTTAAATAAAATTTCCCCAGCAGAGTCGCCAGTTCTGTGATCGGTGGATCTGGAACTGACTGTTTAACGCTGGTTCGCGAAATGTCGCGGAAGCAAGAGTCGCCACCGTCTTTTATTTTCTCCAAATGGAAAGGACAAAAGCACAGAAAAATTCCTTAAAGAGATTGCTCTCGGTTCGGGAGGTAGGTTATAGAAAGGGAAGGTATTAACACCCTTTCTATCCATGGTTATCCATGGGCTCTTAGATACTTGCTCACTTGTGTTTTCAAAAATGGTTTGTTTGCTTTTCAACTGTGGGTTTTAAAAAAGTTTCTTTGAAAATTCCAGTTCGACTCTTGTATCGGTCCTCAAGAGTGTTTGAAAAATTGCTTTCGAAAGCTTTTTGAAAATGTGTTGGTGTGAAAAGTATTTTTGAATTTTGTTTTGAAATTAAAGCAAGTATCTACGAGAACCTACCTACCCTAAGGAATTCGTCTGTGTAAATGTCCTTTAAAGTAGTGCCATCCCACCATTGAGAGGTAGGTAGCACCACCGTTTGAGGTGTTCGGGTCAATCCGAGGTTCGGGACATGGTGATCACCGGAGCAATGGGAAGATAACTTAGAAGCTACCCTCATTCCAGGTTCCCGGATCATGAGGACTTACTAAGACATCCTCTACTCGACGATCACCTTTCGAGGCAAGGCAACAGTGAGGCCTACCCTAGGGGTGGTGTGTGATTTGTGTGTCAGATTCATTTATTTTTGTCTTGTCATGTCATGAGTGATCTACGCTTTTGTTTTTATTTTAGTCATTCATTCTTGCATGCCATTATTAACAGTTAAAAAAGGTTGCGAGAAATATAAAATTCCTAAACTATTACAAAGGCGCGGGTCCACATCGCCAAAATTTCCAAGACCCGATTTGACAGAAAGTAAATAATTAAAGTAAAGTGCGAAAGATTAAAATGTCCGAGTTTACAATGCTTTGGGAGAGGTACATAAATATTAAAAGAAAAAGAAATAAATACGCGAATTGAATTAAAACTGGAAACGAGGGCGTTGGACCCTTTTTAATGAAATTAGATTATTATTTACAAATTAATTAAAATTAAAATAAAATAAGAAATTATTTTTGAGGTTTTCGTATTTATGATTTTTTAATGAGAATTAAATGAAATTAAAAGATTAGCCCTAAATCTAATTGTTTTTAATTTATTAAGAAAACCTATTAAAATTTAAACCTAAAATTAAATTAATTATTTACATGCAATTTGATTTATAAAAATAAATAATATTTAATTATTAGTGAAAAGAAAAGAAAAAGGATAAAAATTAATTAAAACCCTAATTCTACAAATTTTAAGTTTATTAGAAAAATATTGGAATTAAACCTAATTTAATAGCTAAAATTAATGAATGATGTTTATTTACAAAATATTAACATTAAATAAAAATATTTATTTTTTGTCTCTTTTCTGATTTTATATTGTTTTTTATGTTTTTCATGAAAATATTAAATTAAAGGAATTAATTAAAAACAATAATTGAAATAAATAAAAAATGAAAAAAATATAAAAGATTGCAAACCTAGGGGGGTCTGTCCCCAAATGGGAGGTGAAGTCCAGTAATCAGGCCCATTAAGCCTTTGGCCTGTTTGACTTTTGTGCTGGCATGGAGCTCCATTGACTAACGTATACGGTGTCCATCAGATCTGGGCTTTTGGATTAAGATCATGAGGCATGTGGCATGGCTGGATGGTGATTTACATGGTGGCCTTCAGGGCATAATCTGCATGGGATTAGATTTATAGAAAAAATATTGAAAGAGAGTGGGGACCTGGGGTTCGAACCCAGGTCCTAGAGATTACCAGTAACGTGCCTTGCCAACTGCTCCACTTGACTTCTTTGTATATTAAATAACAAACAATTATTATAAAATAAAACAAAGCGTTAGTGATTTTTCGCGCGAAATTTTGAATGAACCAATCGTTGCCTTACACCTCACTGTCTTCTTCCTCGTTTTGTTCTTTCCCTGAAATATGTAAAGGGTTAGCGGGGGTTTTGAACCCCCTCAAAACATGCTTGTTTCCAAAATAACGATTAGGCCATATGGCCACGTAAATTAGGCGCGACAGTTCTGTTGTTTTCGTCCAAGCACGCTGAGTTTGGTCATGGCATTGAGGTGTTCCAATTTTACCATATGCATAAACGCCCAATTTGAAAGTTCTGCAACCCTAACCTATTTCAATGGTGAAATCTCCATTAATGCATAAAAACTCAATTAAAATATGTGGTTAACTTCAGAATACATCAATTAGTATGAATCCATCAAAGAAATGCAATGAAAATGCTTGAATATTAAAACACGATTATGCATATAATTGAAAACAGTTTGAACTCCCTATACCAATTCTGGGCGTGTAAGGGTTGGAAAATTATTCAGTTAGCTTCAGTAGTGCACGAGGAAGCTTTTGCAATTGGTCTCTTGCTCTGAATCGTGCTAGAACCTTGTTTTCAGTATTCAGCTTTTTGCAAAAAAAACTCAAGTTTGGTTCTTTGTGTATGGCGCAGCTGGGAGCCTCTGAGCATTAGGTTTGCACTATGTATTTATGTGTGAATGATTTAGGTCAAAGAAACCAAACAAAAACCTTTGCATTCATGATTTTCAAGATTTGATTCTTAAGGATCTTTTCAAATATTTCTTCATGAAGAACCATCACAATTTGCACCAATTCTTTCCACTTTTGATAGGCACGAAATCTTTAGTGAATCATGAGTCATTGTCTTGCACAAAAAGATTTAAAACATTAGGTTTAATATTTTTTACCTATTTATTTTAATTAAATGAATTATTAATAATTAAAAATCCAAATAAATAAATAAAAATGATAAAAAACTTCCCTTTGGGCCAAATGGTCGTGCACATGCCTTGGATGATGAATTGTGGAAGAAAAAGAGGCCCATTAGCATTTTTAAGACATTTGAAGCAATGTTGACTTTTCAAAATATCCAAACATTTCCCAACTTCCACAAGGCATAACTTGCTCAATTTTTAGGCTTTGCTCATGTTCTTGGACATTTTGGAAAGGTCTTTGAGTCCTCTAACCAATGTCTTTGGTCCCATGTCATTTTGATTTACCAATCTCAAGTTATGGCCCTTGACTTAAAGTCCCTTTTTGTTGACTTTTGAAAATGACCTATAATGTTGAAATTGATAACTTTTTGTGAGAGCATTTCTTGGACTTAAAGTATGAAGAGGAGTTGTAGGAAATGTCATTCTCTTAAAAATGAGCTTTCGATGGAATTTTTCTGATAATCTATGTGAAAGTTATGCCCTGGTCAAGTTACAGTTGACTTTTTCAACTGTCCAAATATGGAAACTTTTGCATCTTGAGACTTTTTGAGCCAAACTTTGAGAACCATGATCAAGCATTGATCAAATGATGTTTGTGGCTTTAAAATGATATGTTGACCAAAAATTTGAACTTTTGACTGTCAAATGACCATTTTGCCCCTGCAGTTGACTGTAGTGCAATTAGGGTTTTTGACTGTGCAATTTTGTACTGTAAGTCTTGAAACTTGGTATGATGATGCTTGACCATGTTTGTAGGCATGTGGGACTTGATTGGACCCTTGGAAACTTCATTTTCTTTGTCATAATCAAAACCCTAATTTTGACTGTTAGGAGGCCCTTGAACTGTGCAACCCTTGGGGAGATTTTGAAGCTTTAACTTGGCAAATTTTGAAGAATATGGGAGGGAAAATTTTGGGGTACAACAGTACATAAGTGCCCCATGGGCCAAATATTACAAAAACAACTTCTCAAGGTAAAAAGACGTTGTGCATCCTCTTTGGCGCAATGTAGGTGTTGAGGGCCTCTTGCTCATGGAGTCGGAGGGTGAGCTCTAGAACCTTCTTCTCGCTGGCGTAGAAGCTGGCTTCAAAAGTGTTCCGTTCTTCCTTGAGTTGGATCCAACTCTTCTGCATCTCCTCCCACGATGTAGGCATGTCAGGATGTAGGATGGTGTAGGGAACCTCTCCTTCCTTGACGGGCTCTTTAATCACAGGGAGAACATGAGGATAAGGCATCATTAGACTCTGGGCTCGGGCTCGTACCCACTTGAGATAAAGCTCAAGAGGGATGGAGTTTTTGTGTCCCAGTGTCTTGCTGTCAACCTTGTTGGGCATCCTCCAAGCTCTGATGAATCTTTGGCAAAGTCCTTGCGCATCGTTGTCGAAGTCAAAAACTAGGTCGGGAATCAACATGTCGTGAGAGCCATCTCTCCGTGCATATCCAAATTTCCTCAAAGCTAGGTAAGGGTTGTAGGTGATACCTCCTCTGATTCCAAGTAAAGGAACATTAGGAAACTCTCCACAATGATCGACGATAATGACATTTTCTCTGGCCCGAGAACACCAATGTACATCAGAGTGAGTAAGAGTCATCAACCGTTGGGACAACCTTGAGCCTTGGTCATTCTTCAAGACAGATTGTGGAAGGTGAAAAATAAACCACCTTGCAAGGAGAGGAGTACAGCACATGAGAACACCCCTCTTTCTCATTGTTCGTGTGTAAAATGAGTGAAGAATGTCCCCAAGCAATGTTGGTATTGGATTTCTGGATAAGAAGATTTTAACGGCATTGACATCTACCAACTGGTCAGGATTTGGGAACAAGACCAACCCATAGATAAGGAGTGCCACAATCTCTTCAAAGGCTTGCAGGTCTAATGAGTTCCAACATTCTTGTGCCTTCTCAAACAAGAATTTTGCTAAGAAACCTTTGACGCCGCTTCTAGTTTCCCAATGCCCCTTGATGTCAGAAGGCTGTAGATGTAATGCTCGAGCAACATCTTCAGGCTTTGGTTCCTTTTCTGTACCGTTGAAAGGTAGTTGATTGAGGATAGGAATTCTCAGGAGTTGAGAAAATTCCTCCAAAGTGGGTACCAACTGGTAGTCGGGGAAAGTGAAACAGTGATGAAGAGGGTCAAAGAACTGGAATATCACTTTCATCATGTCCTCTTCAATGTTGGTGTTGACTAAGCTGAGCAGTCTACCATGTCTTTCACTGAAGGATGAGCTTTTTGGAATCCTTGATGTGAGCTCCTTGAGTTGAGGAGGGATTCTCACAAGCTTGACTTGGATGGTTTTTCTGCGAGGAATTTCCATGACCTACAAAACAAGAACAAAGATGAAGATCTAAACCCTTGAAGTGGTTAGTAAATGCATATGATGTTTTATGATGTTCATGATGTATGCACAAGCATATGTACAAGCAAATCACACCAAACCCTAGTTTCAGGCTTGCATGGGGTTTCATAGGTAAGTACCCTCTTGAGTGTAGTTGGCTTAAAAACCTGTCCTATAAATAGTAATCGGGTTCTAAGGAGCTCAATATCATTGGATTGTTTTCATTGTTCATTGTTTTGGTTTAGCCACTTAACTAGCGACTAAAATATTCCAAGAAAACAACCCTCAATGAGTGTAGCATCAAGTATCTACCAACTTCGGACTGCACCAAAGTCGGTCATCTCACTACCCCTAATGAAAGGCCAAGATGGTCAAGTAAGGTTCTAGGTCATTAGTGCTTAGTGACATCACTCAGCGGCCCCGTACTCTCCTTGATTGAACTCAAGGGTTACCGGTACTCACAAATATGTCGCACTAATATAGCTATTGCTTCGACCGTGTCGGTATACCCCGCACAGTTTCCACAACGTATTGCTATCTATGAATGTTTCCCAAAATCCGGGTGTAGGATTGCAAACCCAAACAAGAGAGCTAAGATATAAAGCAATCAAGACAAACAATTAGGCATGCAAGAGGGTGATCTAAGCCCTAAGGTTACTCCACTTTTTTAAAAATCCCCAGCAGAGTCTCCAGTTCTGTGATACGGTGGGAGAACTGACTAGGGTTTTGCGTTTGTTTTCGCAAATGCTTCGGTTGAGCAAGAGTCGCCACCGACTTTTTATTTTATCCTAAGGAAAGGTTTAAAAAGCACAGCAAAAACCTTTGAGATGTTTTCTTGGGTTTGGGGAGTAGATTATAGAAAGGGAAGGTATTAGCACCCTTTTTATCCATGGTTATCCATGGGCTCTTAGTTACTTGCTTAGATCAACTTGCCTTAATTTTCAATTGTTTGAAACGGTGCTTTGTGTGTGTGAGTTTGAAAAATGTTTTGAAAAGAGGCCAATGTGGTGGCAACCTTTGTAATGATCCATGTTGGGATGTATACAAAGGTGTATATCTTTTGAAAAGGTTTTCATTGTTTTTGAAAGTTGTTTTGAAAGTGTAGTGATGTGTGGTTTGAAAATAGGCAAGTGTTTTGTTTTGCAAGTTTGATTCAAGTAACTAAGAGGTTGTCTACTCCCAATTTTCTCAAAGATCTTTGCTATGTTTTAACCCTTTTAACAATTTTGTTCCACCATTGTATTTGGTGGACAATCTTGTGTTAGGATGTGAAAGGGACGGACGCGGGTCATCGTTTAGACCATAATTGCAATGGTGACAAGTATCTTTGGGCAATTTTTCCTTGGAGGGACTTGATCATTTTTTAGGCAACTTTCGAAAGCGTCATCGAGGGACTATGATCATTTGAATTATTTTGTTTTGCCCAAAGAGACCTAACATGCAATATGGCCCATTATTGAAGGCAACAAGTGGAATACCCTAGGGGTACAAGTGTGATTAGTGTTGTCCATTTTCATGATTGTTTATCTTGAAATTAGGTCAAACTATTTTGGTTAATTGATTTGCATACAAACCCTAGTTCTATCATGGTATAATTAGAAAGCTTTAAAGTGCGAAAAATAAAGTTCCTAAGTTATTACAACACAATATATGGGAAAGGGGGTACAAATGTTCAAATGGGGGGTATTTTGACAAGAATTAAAACCCTAGACTATTACATCAAATTGGAATTTTGCAAGGTATTTAATTACACAATATTTAATAAAATAAAATAAATATGCTAAATGCAAAAAAGGTTTTCTTTTTTATGTGTATGTAAAAGGTATTTATTATGTACCAAATAAAATAAAATTAATTAATTTTTGGGGTTTTTATGCATTTAGGGCAAAAACCCTAATTTTATAAATAAAAGTGTTTATATAATAATATATGTAATATTTATTTATCATGTACAAAAATAAAAAAATAAAAGAGAAGTATATTTGTCAAAAAGGTATTTTTAATGTTAAATATTAATAAAAATAAAATGTATATATTTTGTATTTTTTAACCTAAATATACTAATATATATATATATATATATATATATATATATATATATATATATATATATATATATATATATATATATATATATATATATATATATATATATATATATATATATATATATATATATATATATATATATATATATATCTATTATATATATATAATATATATATATATATATATATATTATATATATTTATATATTATATATCTATATATATATATATATACTTATATATAATACTACTATATTTATATATATATATATATATATATATATA